>VYZM01014479.1:229234-269911 GCA_013398915.1 Dromas ardeola | reverse complement strand
CCCCCCCCCCCTCCAGAGTTAATGGTACTTTTCCTGATTAAAGTCCTTTAACACAGCTACAAAATAAGCTGTGTGTCACTGATAATTTTATGTTTGCCTAGTCAGGCATTTGATACTCTTATTTCATCTCTGTGGTCCTCTTCTGGTTTTTGGGGTTGGTTTGTTGTTTTTTTTTTAAGGTGTCAGGTGACAGTAAGGTATCATGTGACAGTTTTTAAGGTATCACATGTAACAGGCTGCCCAGGGAAGTGGTTGAATCACCATCCCTGAAGGTATTTAAAAGACAGGTAGACGCAATGTTTAGGGACATGGTTTAGTGGTGGGTTTGGCAGTGCTAGGTTAATGGTTGGACTCGATGATCTTAAAGGTCTTCTCCAACCTAGACAATTCTATGGTTCTATGACTGTCATCATCATTGATTAATCTTTAACTTCTTTGCCTTTTAGTATTTTCTTTGCAATCTTCAGAAATATAGTAATATAACAATGTTTATATAGTGGCTCCATCTTGAAGTACTAAATCACTTCTTACGGTCATTGGTGGATTGTCTCTCACAACATGGATATGGGACAGGAGAACATTGTTATAAGTAATATTTTTATGTTAAAAGTGGGAAGACAAAGGCATTGAAATATTAGCTGACTTGTGTAAGACTGCAGAGTATCTTCTACTACAACAGAATTAAGAGCAAGCCTGGTTTAGGTCATAACAAAAGACAATATTCCAATGATGTTTTGTCTTCATCAGCTTCTTTAGTACCCAGCCTTATCCCTTGCTCTTTTGTGTAAAGTCTGGGTAGTTGCTGCACTTTTCTTGCCCATGACAGATTTTTGTCAAGCATCTTGCTGATTTTCCCAAATTGATTTGTGGCTGCTCTGCTTCTTCCCTTCTTTTCCATCAATGTCAGCCTCTTTCGTACAAGTGTCTCCAATAAGGGAGTCCCATGTCATCTTCTCAGTTTCTTACGCCATTAATCAATGTGGTTTATTGGTTCTTATTGTGAAGAATGACACTTTTCACCTGAAGGATCTTTCTTATAAAAACGGAATAGAACAGTGTATAAAGTTTCATGATTTTTTACTATCACCTAAAAAGCATCAGCAGTTACAAACTGTTATCAGGAGGACTTGGTGGCTGGGAGAAATTAATCTTTTTTTTATTCTACTGTTTAATTACACTAGAAGACAGTGAAAACATTTAAAATGCATTGCTAGTATCAAGCTTCCATGCAGATAATTGCCGTAGTAGCCCTTGGGAATGGGAGAAAGGCTTATCCAAAGCCAATATAAATCACAGTTGAGATGCCCATGAGATAATCTTACTTGAAAGATATAACTGTGTCCAAGAATGTCTGCTTCTCAGCACTGAATGTAAACGGCTTTCAAATTCTGACAGTATTAGCCTGTTTGCTTTCACCATCCCTCTTCCATGTCAATTTTAAAAATTATTTCACTGTGTATTTCCACCTTGATTTTGAATGTTTGTCATTACTGTTATGATATGGCCATGGGAAGGGAGAAGAAAGAAATCATCTCTTTCACAAAGCCTGAGGTCTCCGCTAGTTTGACGTTGCTACTTTGCCTTTGCTAACTGCGGTCACATGAGGGCACTACATCTGTGAGCAAGAGTTTCGGTTCCTTCATGATGGCAAACATTGCGTACTGTCAGTCATTTATGGATTATATACTATTATTTGTTACCAGAATAGCGCCTGCACTCGAATATAATTTTGCCATTAGAAGGACTAAGTAAAAAAAGCAAACAGAATACAAACAGAAGAAGTTCTGTTGAAGTTTATCTAACTTCACCTCTGCTAACAAGACTTCTTTCATTCTATCTTATTTTTTAATCTTTTGTCATAAAATAGGGTCGGTCTTTTAAAGTTTTGAGAATTATTTCCCTTGTGTTTTTTCTCTGGAAATGTAATATGCGTTGGCAGCTTGTTGATTAACTATTGTAAGCAGTACAAGAAACAATTCTTGATACAGGTTTTGTTCCTAAATGAGAATCTCTCTCAGGTGTTGCCCCGGTGAAGCAGAACTTTTTACCACTGCTGCTGGTAGGTCACATCATGGTGGTATCGTTCAGATTTTTTTTAGCCCAGTTGCACTCAAAACTTTTGCTGTTGTACCAATGCTGGCTGGGAAGAATGGTCTCCACAGGTGTGTAATGTGATGTAAGGCGTGTGTACAACCCAAATTCAGGAACACGCTAGTGGAGGGTGAGGGAAGGTTGCAGTGATGCTCTGACCTGCTCTCTCATGCCTGGTATTTGCAGGCTACATTAGAGCGGTGAATTTAATGCAGCTTTTAGAAACAGCAACTATTAGAAGTCACAAAGTCCTGTTCTTCACATTCCTCATTTAACTCGAGCAACTTATCTGAGCTATGCTGGCTGCAATAAGCTACCGTTAGAGCATTGCTGGTGTGGTATGAGTGTTCTCTTGAGGTAGAACTGCCTACAAACTCTAACCAAACAAGCTCCAAATTCCACATGGCTTCTGCCAGAGTAAGAACCCTCGTTGTTACACTGAACATGTTAAGTTTTATTTGGGTGCTCTCTGGGCTTGTAAAATTCTTCATACAACAAATGCTCTAAGAACAACGTGGAGGAGCTTCATTTCTCTGAGCTTCCTGTAACCCATCTGTGTTGGGTCTTTTTGTTCACAGAATGGTTTGTCTCCGTTGCACATGGCAACACAAGGAGATCATCTAAACTGTGTTCAGCTTCTGATTCAGCACAACGTGCCTGTAGATGATGTCACTAATGACTATCTGACTGCGCTGCATGTTGCCGCCCACTGTGGCCACTACAAAGTTGCCAAGGTTCTCTTGGACAAGAAAGCTAATCCTAATGCCAAAGCACTGGTGAGTACACAGTGGGTTACTATTCACAGCTAAACATTCTTCCAGTGTTGCGGTGAGACTTATTTGAGAGTTATTTTCTGCCTGCTGATGGTTGACAGTGAGGATATGTTGTATTGCTGCAGTCCAAGCGAGGATGCTCGAGGTTCAAAGTGTTAATAACGTATCATGCAATCAGAGCAGACCTTTGCTTACAGACGGTCAACGGTGATTTATGAATTTCTAGTGTAACTAGAGCACTTTTGCCTCCTGGCAGCTCGTTATGATTCTGAATACATGAAGCAGCTGCAGACGTAACTGCTGTAGTTTTTGGTATGGAGAGAATTTTCATTTTCTGAATGTTTGTAAAGAGAAAATAATCAGCAATGCTTAAAATTGAGAGAGTTTTTATTAGCTCTCAAAGATGTGAAACAGTAAAAAGTAGGAATGAGTTACATAACAAATATTTGTGGTATTTATAATTATGTCAATGGAGTTATATGCCTTTCTACTTTTAAAAACAACTTCAGCAACAAAATTTGTTGGTGTAATTAAACTGCATACAAACTGAATGCATTGATGCATTTTGATCAAAATTATACTTGCAATCCATTGTTTTTAAAATGTCTTTTTGATTTGTTCTTCAATAACTGTTCCAAATAAATTTACGTTCTGACATTAATTGGGTTGAGTGTTGGTTTCACAGCCTGATGGTTCTAACTCATTCAGTTCCTGAAATGTTATGTGAGCTCCTGAAACCTTCACAAGCCAGGTGGGACTGACTCTCTTGAAAACAGCAGAGGCTCCATCGATTTCCTTCTCTCAGCCCCTCTGTTTTTTCTTGTGTCATATCAACCTGTTGTCAGGTGCCTTTGGGCAAGGTATTATGATATATGGGCTTAGTTCACTATAACCAGCAAGTGGGGAGGCTTGTAGGCCTGTAATATTTATTTTTGCCTTCTGAAATAACCAAATCATCATCAGGTTTAGCTTGTTGGGGTTGCTGGCGGTGGCCTCTCATTGGTCTGGTAGCCTAGCCACAAATTACCTTTTCCCTGAAATCTTTTAATGTTTCCTTTTATTCTGTCCTGACCCACACTCGGGATGATCGAGTAGAAGGAGCCTGAGTGCGGTATCTGGAGCTTGAGCTCACTCTTCCTGAAACACATCTGAGCTTACCCTGGACATTGGCCGCTGCTAAGGAGGGAGTCGAGAGCTTCTCCCGCTTAACTGGAACAGACAATTGCACTGATCTCACATTACAAAAGCATATGATATTCCTTACTATATGGCAGTATAAAAGCTAATTTTGATCAGATCCGAGGGACCGGTTCTGTCAGATGTTTTCAGAATTGTTCTGCAAAGGCTTTTTTGATGAATATACAGAGCGGCATCAGCATTCCGTGCACTAATGTTATTGTACCAGTCGTGGATGCTCTGGACAGCTTATTTTCCTGGTTTATTTGTTTTCTGTTGTATCATCTCATGCCAAATAAGATGGTAGTTTTAAATGTTCACTCTGCTGCACATACAATTCTTTTTTTTAAGGAGGGGGCAAAATAATTGTAATTACAGTAAACTGGGAGGTAATGAATTTAAAAAAAAAAAAACAACAAAACATTAAAATTAGTTTAGAAGAGGACCCAAATGCCAGAGCTTGTGAAGGTAAAGTGTTTTTTTTATTATCAGCAGTTCTGAAAAGTCAAAAGAAAACTAAACCAAAAAACCCAACCCTAAAAAAACCTCCAACAAAAACCCCCACCCAGTTAACAGTGAATATCCTTAAGCAAAAAAGAAGCTTTTGATAGTTTTATGTGAACTAAGAATTTTGAAAAATAATGTCTTTATTGGAGTGGGCAATATATTTCATAATTAAAACTGGCTACATGAAATATGTCTTTTTACAAGTTTTTTATATGAACAATTTAGTGAAACTAAAACAAATCTGGGAGGTGTTTTGTTAAAATAGAGGAATGTTTTATGTGAATTCCATGCCCTATTCTACTTTTTCATGACATACGCAGTTTCAAAAAGTATATTCTTTCTCCTGTACAGAATGGTTTCACACCTCTTCACATTGCCTGCAAGAAGAACAGAATAAAAGTAATGGAACTTCTTCTGAAGCATGGTGCATCAATCCAAGCTGTGACTGAGGTAATAAGTGCTCTTTTCACATTTGTCTTTGTTTTTCCTACAAAATTCATCATAACTATATTGATTATTTTTTTTATATTTCTGAAAGAGCATGTGCTACCATTCAAGTCAACAATTATTTTCAACTAGATATTACCAAATAATAAAACTGAATAATAAAGTCAGTTGCCCTAATGAATCACAACACACAAACAATTGATAGTTTGAGAATACAATAGGGATAATGAGTGAAACATGACAGGTTTTAAAACAATTTTTAAAACAAATTTTTAAAAAGTATCTATAATTTCTCTGAATTTTCACCTGTAATTTAATGCACAGAAGATGAAATTCACCCTGTTAAGGAGATGAAGCTGAAGACTGTGCTCAACTCCTGTTTGGAAACATGGTTTAATTCACAGACCTTGTTTTGGCTTTCCACCCAGAAATGATATTCACCCACCATCACGCGTCATCGCAAATCGGTTAGACAGAAATCAATATGCTATTACTTCAATCAGCATGAGATGGTCTACACCCTGTTATTGGCACAATTTAGAGATTAATTAAGTACCTATGGAAAATTTGTTTGTGTGTGTATACTCTCCTAAGTTAGGAGGAGAGGTCACATACGTGAATGTATGATCACAGATGAAGAAGCCAGGTTTGAAAATGATAATTCCGTCCATTACACAAGATCCAACTGGGAGCAGTTCATGTCGCCAAAACGGAGTTTCATTTGATGCATGGGTTTTTGTTCTAATTATCCAGTAGTAAATCACACAGCTCCCTCCCTGGCTTTCAACTGAGCCTGCCCTTGCTACAGTTCACGTATCTCCAGACTGTTTTTTAAAAAACCATGGGGCTTGTAGATGCAGCTTGCAGAGTCTGGTTTGAAGTCATGTTAGCAAATGAGAGGTGCAAAGAGAACCTTAACAGAAGAGGTGCCACGTCTGTCCTCCATATTAATCAGCCACTGTGAAGTAGAAAAACTAAGTATTCAATGTTATCCCTTTTGAATACAAAGAATTAAAAGAATGAAAGCAACAGCAATACTTAACTACGCTGTCTTGTGAGTAAATCACGTTAACAGTCTGATCTGTATACTCTGAATTGCTTTTTCAAGCGAAAACTTTCCAAAAGCAAGAGCTCATCCTTTATTTCCTGTTGTTGCCTCACCATGATCTCACATGATCTCAAACCACATTTGACTGCATTTATTGAGATTCATCGTGGTACTTCACTGCAGGACCCTACCTTCCCGCCTGCCTCTCTCACTGGCTGTCTATACGGTAACGACCTTTCAAGGCAGAATTAGGAGCTGGAATTTAGCATTCATACATAAGCCGCTATTTCTCTAGTAAGAAAGATAGATTATATCTGGCCATCAAAACAAATTGGCCAGAAAGCTTCACAGTATGCCTCCCCAAAGCAATCTGACAGCAAACAAGTGTTGGGTTGCGAGATCTGAATAAGCCATGCAAATGCACCAAGAGGAATCAGTACCAAATGTCACAAATAGTCATCGTTGCATATAAACTTTATTAAAGGTAATGCTTATTGCCTTTTCTATGGTAAATTCTGCTTTCCAGGTAGATTCTAGACTTCCACTTGTAGATACTGCACCTTTTCAGCTGCGGGCTTTGAACCTCTGCAGTATGAGTTAGTGTTTATGGTCAAATATGACACGCATGCATTGTATTTCCTGCAGTCTATTATTTTAAAAGTATTTACTAAATTATGTGAAACAGGGAAAATAAATTACATGCATACAGTTTTTCTTCCTTCCTGCTCATGTTTGCATGAGAAAGGAGCAAAAGTGTGTTTTCCTCACCTCCTGAGACTTGTGTATATTATGGGGAAGCTGCGTAAATCAGGGGATTTCCAGAGATCCACTGAGGTTTCTCCATCTCCTGGTAGCAAAACTCCTTCTGCAGCCTCTGGCTGACCGTTGCTACAGCTGTGCAGAAGCAGCTGTGAAGAGGCTTTAGGGTAATGCTACTTGGAAAAATATTAACTATTGATTGGATTTCTGAAGCAAAATCCTTGAGGTCGTGCCCTGTTAAATGACTGCTCCTTTTTTTCCCCCTCCCCTTCTCCTTCTCTCTCTCTCTCTTTCCGGTTGGTCTTTTATATCTTGTATAAGCGCAGTGGTGCAGATTTGTGATGGTGATGGTGCTGCAAGGTCCCGAGGGAAGGGGGAATTCTCTTTAGCTCATGTCATCAGTGTCTGTGCGCCTCTGGCTGGATGCCACAGTTTTGAATTCCCATTCTCCTGGAGAAGCAGTGGGGCTGGAGCTCACCACTGAGTTCAGTAGGCCTTTTTGTTCACCCAAAAGCAACTGGGTTTGGTGGGGACAATGGACACTGCATCTTTTTTGCATTAGCTAAATTTCCAGAAATTTGTATCTTTGTACCAGGAATACTTCTACCCGTTTTAAAATTTTTTTCTGGTACAAAATTTAGCAAAAACTTAAGGAAGAAATCTTGCTTAGCTGTAGTTGATCTTAGTTGATGAAAAATTACTCTGAATTCCTAGAATGTTTTTATGTTTGCTCATGAATCGTGCTCATAGATGTTTCCAATTCTGTGGGCCCTTTAGTTTAAGCATGTGTATATGTTTTTGAGAAGATAAGATCCTGTCAGAAGAGCAAGTCCTTGGGTTTGCTTAGTTTAGAATAACTTATTTTTTCCCCCATGGCATTCTTGTAAAGGAGTGTGGAAGCAGGTGTTTAAGTTTGATTTTGGTTTGATTTTCAGTCGGGCCTAACTCCAATCCATGTTGCTGCCTTCATGGGACATGTAAATATTGTATCGCAGCTAATGCATCATGGAGCATCACCGAACACTACCAATGTGGTGAGTAACCGGTTTCTTTTCAGCATGGCAGAACTATGAATGCATCATAATATCTGGGAACAGCGCTGTTGTGAAGTGCCTAATTCTGGTGTTCGCCATGCACCTCCGTAGCAGTCGTGGCTCCTACTGGAGTCTTGGGAAAGCACAGCCTCCTACTCGGAGGTACTTGACAGGTTGAGGAAACCTCAAAATAGGCTAACCTTAAACCAAGTCTGTTCTCTTTATTTTCTAAAGTAAAGAATGAGAACATACTATAGTTCCTCGTAGGTGATTTTTGAGATGTGTACTTGACTGTTGAGCACTGTTTCCCCAGGACCCTGGGGGTCTACCATTTAAGGGCAGTTCTGCTGTTATCAACAGATTGCAGCAGATTGTCGGGACATATTGCCTGTGTCCATACAGCCATACAAGTGCGCTTTTCTACTGGATGTGCACTGCGTGCCCCAAGGCTCCCAGGGCATGTGTAAAAACTGAAGTCATTGGTAGATGGATATTTGAAAGTCGGGAAATGGGAGGAAAGTAGAAGCTTGATGATTGTTTTTAGCAGTTTGGCTTCAAAATCTCCCTTTCACCTTCCATACACAGGTGCAATTAAAAGGCAGTGTTTTATTAAAGTCTTCATCAGCTAATTCTATGAGATTATATAAAAATGCAACACCATTTGTGAATTAGCAGGTGTTTGTACCTAAAGACATATTGATGTCCAAAAATGTAAAACGCAGTTTCCCCTCCTGAATTTATTCTGGTTTCCTTGGATTTGTATTTCATTAAGTCCATGAAGCCTTAGATTAATGTACTTGGTAACGATTTTTTTTCCTCTTGTCCAGTCATCTCAGTGCTTGTCAGATAACAAATGATAGTGGGGGCATAGGGCATAGCAGAAGGAATACCAAAAATATGTGTATCTGAATATACAAAGTTTGAAATCGTTTTTTTTTTTGACTAAATTAGGCTCTATTTAAAAGGATGTCATTTTTAACACTGTTCGTAAACGGCTAGTAAATACAAAAATTGCACTGTCTCTTTTCAGCAAAAGACAAGTGACAAAGGCACTGTTGTGTTGGGAAACTGACCCTAAAATAAATTGCTTTGTAGCATACAGCTAAGAGGTCAAATATTGACTTAATCTCCCGTCTTGCTCAGAGGCAACTACTACAAAATATTCTAGTGGAGATTATTCTGAGCTGGGTCAGTAGTTTTTCTGCATTTATAGAATATGTTGGAGTTTGGTTTTCCTGCAGTGTGTTTTTAATATTTAATGGTTTTGATATTTTGTTTTTGCTGCTGCATGCTAGAGAGGAGAAACGGCGCTGCACATGGCTGCCAGAGCTGGCCAAACAGAGGTGGTTCGATACCTGGTACAAAATGGAGCTCAGGTGGAAGCTAAAGCTAAGGTAAGGTGATGGGCCAGGTATAATAACCCGAGATTATCTATATTTAACAGAGCAAGTAATCACATTCATCTCGCATGTGTCTTTTGAGAAGACAGGGGGAGATGAAGCCAAGGGCCTTGGCATAATGACAGCTGGTAATTTGTTATGTACTCTTTTACTGTAGCCATGAGTGATCTGTATGTAAGAGAGAAGGCAGGAGATGTTAATACCATACCTGTTTTTTTGTCAGCTTTTAATATAAACTATTCTGTGTTTGAAGAGTTTTGTTTTGGGGTGGGAAGCAAGGAGAGGGAGGAATGCCTCAAATCTGCTTTTATTTCTGCAAAACTGCAAATCCTATGCTGCTGGTGTCTCCTGTCATGTCCCCAAAGCATCAGCCTGTGTGCATTCAAAAATAGTTATACTTCTAAAGAACATCTCCTAAAGTAAGGAGACACAGTAAGGGGATGTGGCATAGGGCTGAAAAGAAGTAACAGACCCTGTAGAAACGACGGCGATTGAGGAAGATAAGAGGGAAGGAAAAATAAATGGTCAAGAGCCACTGAAGAAACACACAAAGTTATGGAAATAAAAGAGTTCCAGGAAACAGACAGGGCAAGGAGATAAATGGGTGCAATATATAGCAGTCTTAATGGGTAAAACCAGGAAAACTCCTTTTTTTTCCCAAATATTCATTAAATTAATACATTTTTTTAAAGAAATCTTTTTTTCACTGTAAAATTTTCATCTGTGAATTGGCTCACAAATAAAGTTACCAGTAAGAGTATCTACTTATAAGGAACTCTGACTAAATATTTATAGCAGATAGATTTCATTTCTGCAAGCAATCTGACAATAGAAGTGAATCATGTGGTCTGTGAATCTCCAGACAGCCGTGAAAGTGAACAGCTCGTGCTCAGAAGCAGTGTCATGCAAATATTTTCTAAATAATTTCCCACAATGAATTAATTTGTGCAAACTGCCATTGCCTGTGATCAATTTGTTATCACAAATAACAACTAAATACATGTACTAGGTTATACACCAGTGCTAACATCGGCTATGAGAAATTTGTGGGAAACAGGCACAAACTGGAAAGGTTTAAGAACCATAAAGGGTCTCCTCCAGGCGGAATAGAATTTCCCTGTAGAGAAGCAACATTCACATCCTGATGCTCTCTCATCCTAAGGCCCAAAGTGTTGTAGGATGGGCACGGGCAGAAGTCTCCCTGGCAGTCAACAGCCCAGAACTCTTCTGCTGCAGGATGTGCTCAAAAGGTAGGAAATTCAGCAGGGAAAAATGGGGAGAGGAAGATGTTTGAATAGATTTATGAGGAGCAGGAAAAAATAAGGTCATGGGCATTCTTGGCCTTACTGTTGCGATAGCGTGCTTAATCCAAAGATGGTACAATTGAGAATGGGGAGGACAAAAATACAATCCCAAATAATGAATAAGGAAGAAATTATCTATTGGACACTCAGAACAAGGTCACAAACAACCACAATATTTTCCTTCAGTGAAAATAAATAGACAACAAGAGTCATGAGAGAGCAACCCCTATACTTAGAACCATTAGGATTGTTGTGTTCTGAATGAGCAGTGAGAAAACGACAGTGAATTCCAGCACCATGCTTTACCTTCGGTTACATCCACCGTAAAGCTCTCTGCAAAATACCAAATTGTTCACCAGTAAAAAAGCACAAAATATGATACTTAATGCAAGTTACTCAGCAATAATATGCTAAGCACCTCAGGTTGCTGACTGAGTTGTTAAATGTTGCTGGGAATCATAAAAGAGATCAAGATGTGAAGAACAGAGCTATGCATTCGCTGCGGTTTAAGAAAGGTCTCCAATTCATCAGGAAACTCAACGCACTTTAGTGGCAAAGCATAGTGAGACAAATCCACGTTAAGACAATTGATCAGTTTATTTACTGTTATGGATTATGGGCCTGTCTGGAATATTTTGTGATGCACCAACAAAGCACAATATATCTTTATTATATGACAAAGAGAAAGCCAGCATGCAATATTCACGAGGTAAGACCTCAGTAGAATTAATGCTCGTCCGCAATTTTGAAAAGTGATAGGATCTCAGCAAATATTTTCTGTCAAAATATGAGCTGTAGTTTTCTTATGTAGGACTGTGTTGTTTCCTTTATGTTTAGGATGACCAAACGCCACTGCACATTTCTGCTCGACTGGGAAAAGCAGATATAGTACAGCAGCTGCTCCAGCAAGGAGCATCTCCAAATGCAGCTACGACGTCTGGCTATACGCCCCTGCATCTTTCTGCTCGAGAAGGACATGAAGATGTAGCTTCTGTTCTTTTGGATCATGGTGCATCTTTATCTATCATTACCAAGGTAAGGCAGTTGCAAAAGTGATAGCTTCAATAGTAAAATGTACCTGTAGCAAGTGCTACTTGTGAATTAAATGCTGCAAGAGCCATATACACATACAAATAATGTAAGAATGAGCTACATTTTGTTAAAAGGGTACAAAGCTTTGTGCTTTTACCTCAGAGCCTGATGTATAACATATCCCAGTGATCAGACATGCGTTTTCTTGGAATGAAAGGAATGCAGGGCAGAAATTCCTGATGGAAGTTGATAAGCTGTTCCCCAGCCTTGTCCTTGGGTCATTGGTGGTGTGAAGAAAGGAACTGACTCTTTGCTTTTTACAGTTGTTTTAATATAGATAGAGCTTTGCCTTGCAAGGGAAGGCCTCCAGACCTGCCAGGGCAGTTGGGAAGCTGCAGGCTTGCTGCCTGTACTCAGGACTATGTAAGGGGATGGATGGACGGAAACAGCAGTATCTTTGTTGATCGGAGACAAAACTTGCCCTGAAAAAGAGCGCACAAGGCTGCTATATAACTGCTTTCTTTTACAGAAAGGATTTACTCCTCTACACGTTGCTGCGAAATATGGGAAAATTGAGGTAGCCAACCTCCTGCTTCAGAAGAATGCATCTCCTGATGCTTCTGGAAAGGTAGGACAGAAGAAGCCACTGTCACTTGCACAGCAAATATCTAAATGCACATAATGTTCTAATAATATCCTTCCATCTACTTACCATCATGCTCGTATCCACAGCCTGGGTTAAAGTGGAATGGGTTTCATGTAATATTCCAGTCCCTGTTGTGACTGCCAAGAGTCAGCAAACTCTTGACAAAAGTGACTTTTATTGTCATTAATTGACAGCAAAATTGTGTCTTCTCTGTACCCATCCAGGGGAATGGAGACAAACCATTCCCCTACCTTCCTGCACAGATTATTTATAGTCCTTATCAGAGTATTCAGGCAGCTGGCTCTGCTCCCCCAGGTCTCATGACAGGGGGCAAAGCCCAGTAGGACCCCAGGCTTTTTAAATGAGCCCAGCTTGGATTTTGAGAGATCCAAGGGACAGTTTACTTATCCACTGCAGTAAAAGAAAAACATTGCCGAGGGTGTGACCTCAGGGTCAAAATTCCTTACCTGCTCTGTGCTGGGGTTAGCAATAGATACGTGCTTCTCTGTTCATCTTCCCTGGGAAAAGTAAAAAGGACTTTCACAGATCAGTAAGGACTTTCAAATCCCTGTTTTGTTTTTTGATTCTGAAGTTATCAAAGACTCTGGATACATGAACGAATAACAAATGTGTTTTTTCACCTTATCTACTCCAATTTTCCAAACTCTTAAGTTTTCCCCGGAGAGAGCCTGTAACAGCACTTGTTTGTTCTGCATGTGTTTTTAGAGCGGTTTAACACCACTGCATGTAGCTGCACACTACGATAATCAAAAAGTGGCACTCCTACTGTTGGACCAGGGAGCTTCACCTCACGCATCTGCCAAGGTACAAGTACTGGTCACTCTGGGGGAACAATACCTAGGCTTTTTGTGTCACTTTACTCCCTGTCTACCTCTGTTCTTTCTAGACTGTATATACTTGCAATTACAGGGGGCTCAGTGACCTTGTTTATTAACGTCTCACAACCACATAAAGCTGTTAGAATAACTCTGCAGGTGAATAAAATAGCAGTAAAAAGGCAAATATAGACACAGAAACATTTAAAATCTCTAATTTCAATAAAGGTCAGTCTTGGCAAATACTGAGCCTTGCTTTCACTTGCCCGCTCTCCTCAATACCTTCTCCAACCCAGCCAAATTTATATCATTGCATCTTAACATCTGTGCAGGGCAAGCTTGGAGTTAATGCCTTGCTAAACAGGGGTAGTTCTCCTGTATTGTGCCCCAGGATGACTTCTGAGGTGTGATGTATTTCTCAGTACGATGTACATAATTATTAACGTGCTTCACACTACTTCTACTCCAGCGTAAATGGACCGTTGAGAAAATAAAACCACTAGTCCCAGCCCTGCTTTGATTGTAATTTACTGTAGACAAGACAACACATAGTGTAAGGTTTCAGGGGATGTGAAAGAACAAATATTTAAACGTATTCTAGTTCTGAGTAGAAGAAAGAATTTAGAGAAGCTTAGTGTCTTTGTCTTTTGTGGATCCCAGTTTTATGTATGGCTCAATAATCGATAGCTGGACAGCAGCAATAAGTAAAACAGGGTGGAAGCATTTGTAGGCTTAAGTGGGTAAGTGCAGTGTAAATGCCTCATCTGAAACAACCCAGGTACATTCCTAAAATCACTGCAAAAAAAACATTGT
This sequence comes from Dromas ardeola, assembly GCA_013398915.1. Classification (NCBI taxonomy): domain Eukaryota; kingdom Metazoa; phylum Chordata; class Aves; order Charadriiformes; family Dromadidae; genus Dromas; species Dromas ardeola. Next base: position 256,045 of record VYZM01014479.1, on the reverse strand, counting down.
GGAAAAGGGAGAGCTAGTGGAAAAGCCAGTATCGTAGACAGACAGACAGCTCTCCTTGATTGCCTTCCTCTCACACATGACTGAATACAGCCATAACACTAGAGGCCTTCTGCAAGGCTAAAGAAGAGGATGGAGTCTGTCATACATGGTAGATCCCAGAGCTTATAGTGCAAAAGAGAGGAAAGTTAAATAAACACGGATACCCAGCAGCAACGGCACAGTCTAAAATCAATAATGTCGATGGTGGCAATCTGCCAGAGCAGTGCCCCAGGAGGTGAACTGGAGTGATCTCTGATCTTTTACTACTGCACACAGCACTCTTAAATGCCACGTGGGGAAGAAAGGGCCTTCTGAAGGGGATGAGAAGACACTGACCCAGTTTTCACTGAAAGAAACTGCCAGTGGAAGCTGTGCATCCTGTAGGGGCAGGGATTGCAGCAGCCACTGCCAAGGGCTTGGGAGGTCCAAACCAAGGTGGAAGCACTGTAGATTATGGTATAATATTGCACAAACTCATGTGGCAGGTCACCTTAGCTTCCCCAGCTGTAACAGAACAGTTTTGCAGCTGCTACTTCAGGCCTTCAAGGGCCAGCTGTGTCTTCCTAAAAGAAAGCATTTGTTAGTTTTCTGCAGCAAGTGAGCCACAGCAACACTGAGCAGAGCATCAATACTAAATAAAATTAACGGTAGCATGTTTGTTGCTTTAGGCACCTACTGTGCAGTCATCTGAAAGATGATGTTGGTAACAGGAGATGATTTCCCATTTCTTTTGTAAATGTGGTCTAATAAATAAATGTGCTATGTCATATCTCATCACTGGCTCCACAGTTTCATCAGCAGTTGCTTTTTCTGTGACACTCCTGTCTTTAACACTGATCTTCGGAGTGGTTCATTAGCCTGGTCCAGCAGCATTTGCCTTGAAGAGTGATCGGCGAAAGGGTTTGGGAAGTGTCCATGTCAGAGTACAGTGCTGTGATACAGTTATTCTGATGAACCGTTCTTCTTTTTCGTTGGCCAAAATTAGGCTTGTGCCTAATTTCAATTTGGCATCCACCTTACAATGCTTCTCTTCCTCTCCCCCCTACTCCCAAAGCTTCAGTTTTCATCTGTCCCCTCATCTTTAACCTTTTTCTTTTTTTACGTCTTTTTGCTGGCAGCCAGAATAATCCAATCCCCTTCCTTCCAAACTTCTCCCTTCCCTTCTGCATCTATGCGTAGTGACAGAGCACAGCCCTTATCATGAGGAGAAGATGCAGACTGAGACTGAGTTGAATTTCAGCTTTTATTTTTCAGCTCTCTTTGCCTTCTGTTGGCAACCTGCTGCTTTCCATTCCACTGAAAGCAATATATGCCCATTTCTCAGGAAAAGACTCGAAAACTGCATTTGTTATTTTACAAAATATACATAAGCTCCATTTAAATTACACAGTTTAGCGTATGCACAGGATTTAGCATGTAGTGTTTAGGATTTAGTAGGTGCTTATGTGGCGATGGCTGTTTTACATGTCAGTCTCCTGCAGGAAGTTAAGGGAGAGGATTCTGTTTGTTTTTCCTGAAGCATTTTATCTTCAGAGTGGAAACTCAGTGGCCGTGTACTTCCATTATTAATTGTGGCACTGTGTTTCCCGGGTGTCATTTTGAAATCCCTTAGTATCTAAGATCTGAACTGAATCTGAATTGAATTTTGAAGGTTACAGAACCTTTTCCACGTGGAGTTAGTGTTGTGTGCCTCTTGCTTCCAGATTACTGTTAAAGCAAACTCTCTTGTAATCATTTCTGTGCCCCTGTGTATTTCTTCTTTGCTTCTACCTGCATCGCCCTGCATTTGCTGTGACCTGCCTTCCCGTATCGTCCAGCCCTGGTGCCCCACAGGGCGCAGGGAGGAGCCAAGCCAGATGGATGCTTTGTGCCTTTAGTTAGATTTTACTGGGCTGTGTAATCTGAGATGCACACCGTACTTACGATACCGTACAAAAAGGTTTATGCAGCTAGGGTCTCACCCCTCCAGCCTTCCTCCTTAGTCACATGCATACATTTGCCATTTGCTTTAGAATGAGGGCTAATACGTTTCTGAGAGACAAATTTCTTGATTAAACAGGCATCGCAATCTGTACCAAAAGCTGGTCATACCTTAGTGTTTTGGTATTTGCATGTTAATCATTTATTCTTTATACCTATTTATCTATTTTCTGCCAAAACTATCCTTTTTTTACAATTATAAAATTTTATCATGCAGTAGATACCGCATTTTTAATTTTGGTAGTGGGCTCACTGAGTACACATATTGGAAGGAAAATAAAGAATGCAAGACTCTAAAGTTATATGCTTTAATTTTCCCTTGATCGAAACAAAACCACCCTGTCAGTAAGTTTAGGGTAAATGTTGCAAGAAAGGCCATATTTCATGTACATAATGCTTTCATTCACACTGGGAAATGGGGGAAAAAACCCAAACAATAACAGCTGTTCTGAGTTATGAACACACATCCTGCTCTTCTGTTTGTTGAAGATTTTATGTACATTTAAGGAAAAGTAGCAAACATCTGTGAAATGAAACTCAAATTCCTATTGCTGTAGGTTGTGCTTTTCTGAACAGATATTTGTTTTCCCAAATTTGAAAGTTTCTTTCGGAATCCTCCTATTTGTAGCAGTACTTCCAAAACCAGATTGCTTAAAGCTCTGATACATTCATTCGTACAACTTGTTAATATTGTATTTGACTATGTTTGACGGAATTTTTAGAACTCGTGACTTACTTTCATAGAGTCAGGTTGGTACAGGGAAGTGATTTACCACATTGTTTAATGAGTAGCTTGCAATGAAGTGCTTTCTGTTGACAGAACGGCTATACGCCACTGCACATAGCTGCCAAGAAAAACCAGATGGACATAGCAACTACGCTGCTGGAATATGGTGCTGATGCCAATGCTGTAACCAGACAGGGTATCGCCCCTGTACATCTTGCCTCTCAGGACGGCCATGTGGACATGGTGTCATTGCTCCTTACTAGAAATGCTAATGTAAATCTCAGCAACAAGGTAAGCGTTCTCCCTGCTTGGTGGTAAGGCAATAAACAAACATGGTGATGAGAAGCATAGGGGCCTGCATTAAATTTTGTCCACGGTGATTCTGCACATTTTGAAAACCACACAGGTGTTTGTATATACATCACCGTTTCTTCTAGCAAAGAGAGCAGCATGTCACATGCTGTGTCACCCTGAATGGACTGTATGTCGTAGTACCCAAGTTTTGATGATAGCACATGCTGCAGAGGAACTTATTAATCCATCTTCCTCCCTTCCATGTTATGCTAGTCTGCCAAAACATGCCCAGAGAGAAAATGTCTTCCTCCCCTCAGCGGTTTGTGGGGTTGGCACGTGTCATTTATGAGCTTCTAGATGTATGCCTGCCCATTAAGCAATGGCAGCAACTAACCTGTTAGGGGAAGCTGATTTTTTTATGGGATAATAACAGCAAGGTTGTCTGAGATTTCGTTCATTAATATAAGTGATTCTTTCTCCCCAGGGGGTGTTTCTTAAAGCACAGTGACTTTTGGTGTAATTTCTTCTGGGGGCAGGAAAGCGAAGTTGGTAGATTTTAGTTTCTACGTGTATGAATTTGTAGGTTGTTACGTCTGCTCTATAGTAATGTTTCTAGCGACTGTGCAGCCCTAATTCTTTAAATGCCCCAATAGACATCAGAGATGTTGTAAAGTGCAGTTTCAGTATGGATTTATGTGTCTAAAGTAGAAAGGCAAGAGACAAATTTTTCATGGAAAATATTTCTTATTCTCAGCAGGTAGAAAGATTCAGTGTCCTCTGAGGCTGTGGGTGATGCTGCGCAGGGCTGCTGTGTTTTCCTGTTTCTGACTTTACAGTTTGGTTATTTTTGGGCCCTCCTTCAGGAAGCTTCTCTTGCAGCTGTTGATTTTTCCCCCCCGCCCCGTCTCAATCAAGTGTGTGGACTTATGCAGTGCAGGATGTACTTTGTATCCCCGCAGGGCAATTTGCCATGTACACATTCTGCATTACATCGGCTATCATGGTTTTGCTGCGGAGGCTAATACAGCGAGCACGATTGCAGCTGCTTGGCATTTTGATTCAGTCCCACCAGAGGTTAATTACCTGTAACATCCTTTACTCTGTTACTGTTCAGTTGTAGTCTCTCGTTTCTCATTATACTGATAAAACCACCTTTTGAAAATAGTTCCTCTGTAGTCACTCAGGGACGCACATTTCCTCCAAGCTCAGCACCTACATTTGAAGACAGATATTTAAAGCACACTAACTTTTGACTTTTGCGATGGGAATAAAAAGAGCATTTGTTTTCTTCAGGATCCACAGAATGGTTGGGAGCTGAATCCTCAGAGCCCCATTGTGGGCACTGAGCACTTATTAAACCTTTTTAGAAGGTTTGGCCTATAATATCCAGGCTCCGTTAGGTAATTTACAGTTGGTTACTGTTATATATTTGTGTAATGTGGCCCACCTAAGCTGCATTGTCATCAGGATGGCATGTTTGAGTACAGTACAGTGGAACGCTCTCAGGATAACTGACTTTGGTAGCAAGTGCACGGTGGACATGAGTTTGGGTTCAAGGGTAGGAAACTTAGCAAGTGTTTCTGCCTGATGTGCCAACTGCTGCCACCCGCTCTTCTGTCACTGGTACTAAAGGCAATAGGAACAGGAGGAGAGCAAAAGAACTGTAATTTGCAAGTAAGGGATGTTCTTTCCCATTCCTAACAACAACCCATCGGCAGATTCTCCCTTCTACCTCTTTTACCCGAACTCTTTCATGTGACAGAAAGTTGCATAGCTTTCTGAGGTTTTAAGGAGTTTTAGATCTCAAGTTTCAGATAAGGAAAATAATGAGCTTTCCAAAGACTAAGAGTGTCAATACATGTCATCCTAGCAAGTCTCTGTACTCCCTGGGTGGAGAGAAATGGACCTGATCTCAGAGAAATGTAGTTTTATCTTTTCTGTTTGTGTTTGAAAATGATCAAGTAGAGGAGTAAAAAGTAAGGATAAATCTGAGTGATGTTACTTCTAGAAAACTTGTAGAAGTGTAAACAATAATTCAATATGTCTTTGAAAATCTTACTTATTCTAAGGAAGTGAATTAGTCAGGAGGTAAAAAAAATACTATGTGACTTTCTTAAAATGCTATAATTTGCTATCCCACATTTAAGCCTGCATGAAGAAATGCTCCTTGTGTAAAAGAAACATTTTCTTCCTGGCTTTCAAATTGTACTTTCTTGCAAAACAACAAGTGTGATTAGGAAGCACATTACATAGTGAAAGCGGAATTTATAATTTCTTTAAATTCCATAGGCTGTTTTGCATCTTACTGGTACCTGAATTTGCATTTTAGTATCCGTGTGCCTCCTCTGAAGATTGTTACTTGTTGCTTTTAATTTACAGAGTGGACTGACGCCACTCCACCTGGCTGCTCAAGAGGATAGGGTCAACGTAGCAGAGGTTCTTGTTAACCAAGGAGCTGCTGTTGATGCACAGACGAAGGTACGAACACCACTGTCAACACGTATTCTTTCCTTTCAGGGAGGCATGAGCCTGTAAACTGGACTAGTAATCGATTTCAGGGTGAAACTGAAACAACAGCAGAGAAACATTCCTTGTAATAAATTATTATAGAATATATTCTGAAAACTGAAGATAGGTAAACTTGAATGTTCAGTGTTATGTTCAGTCTTTGTGCAGTAAGCTTGCATATTTCTTGCATATTTCTTGCATATTTCTTGCATATTTCTTGCCAAATATTTAGACCAATATAGATTTAGATTGTATCCTACTATTGTGTTTCACTGAAGGTAAGTGGGATTGATCTGATTTTTATGTAAGGAAACTTTCAGAAAAGCTTGAGCGCTCTCTACAGAAAGTCATATAACCTTTTACCGTATGCATACTCTCCTCCGCTTTTGATATTTTTCACATGTTGTGTACTGTCCATTCAGCTGACAGTAGAAACAAAACACAGGAGAACTGTTACTTAAAACATCTGTATTTACAGCAAGAGAAACAATGTAAATGCAATGTAGGCATTCCTGCTATTAAGTGGTTAATACTTTTTCCCATGACTTAAGAGACTTTATGAAATGAAGTAGCCTCCTTTCCCTGGGCTGATACTCACCACCCATAGACATGATTCTGCAAGTAAAGGCGTTGTTCATTTGTAAAGATTACCCCCTACCCCTACAGCTTGACTTAGCCTTCATGATGGGATGCCTCTGAATTTCTAAGCCGCTTTGTTTTGCAATCATAGTGAAGTGAGCTGTTTCATTGTATGGGTACATTCTAGGGAACTGACTTTTTCTGTTGTCTCAAGTTCAGACTAGGCCGTTGTTCTCCTGTCACGTTGTCAGTAAATATTGCTCTACTCTACCTTCAAAAATAATATTAGAGATTAAATGAAACATTTAATTCTTGAGGACAAATTTGAAATTCTTTATCGCTGTTATCTAATATGAGATAGATATACGCGATGGTGGTCCATTTCAAATTTACTTGCCTAAAAACAGTTTTGCCTAAAGTAAATATTTGGACTCCTAAATAAGAGACCTGGCTTTCCAAGGTTCTTGGAGATGGCTTTTGGGACACCAAGCAATGACACCTCCCACTTCACCGTATTGCTTTTAAGAGCAATGTTGTGAGTAAATTCCAAGAGCCTGTGTACAAATGCTCACTAATGGTGTATACGGTACTCAGAATTAACGATGATGATCTCAGTGTTGATTACACTTGCATTCTTCATGCATTGTCTAGATCTCGGAGTCATTCCTTTAGCTGGGCAAGAAATCAGTTGTGATCAAATACTTGGACTGTAGCTGATCAAATCAGCTGAACGAACCAAGTCTCACAATCTGACCTGCACCCTTTGTGCAGAGCAGCAGCTTTCACAACTCTCTGCTAGGTGTGTGCCGCAAGTTTAGGTGCTGTGTTTGCATCTCAGAAATGTCCAGGTGTTTCAGACTGTCCGGCAATATTATCATTCTATCATCACACTGACATCTCAGAAAGGGCTGAATCCATCATCGTCTCTGGCTGCAGCTCAGCTGATTATAATCCGTGGCAGAGGGAAAAGTCACTGTTAGGTGATTTTTCTACTGTGCAATTCCAACTGTACCAGCTACTGATTTCAATGACATTATTCTGACATGAAACTGAAATAGTTCTGCTGAAGTCCCAGGAGCTTCTCCAGCTTTATACCTTTGTAACATATCCTCAGCATATATTTTACAGATGAATCAGTCTGGGTTCTTATCATCTGCTAAATCATCCACCAGTAGATGAGATCTGCCCTGGTTCATTCTTTGCACGATTTCCTCAGACGTATGTGGTTGCCTTTCTGGAGATAGTTCCTACCTGGTTTTCGTTTCTGTAGCAAGACATTGCTGAGCCTGCTCTTTTAACTTGGTGAGAGCTGAATCGCCTCCTAGCCTGTCCAACTTGTCTGTGAGTGTTTGCCTTTCTCCTACTCTTCTCTGTCCCACAAATAGTAAGTAGTCTAAGGAGACATTTACTCACAGGTGCAGGCGGTCACGTGTTCCCTTTGCCTGCTCTCCAATGTCCAAATAGGATCCAGTTCTGGACTAGTGGCCTTTTAGTTGCATTAGCATGGTGGAAACATCTGAGATGCTGTCACAGCTGAGAGGCAGGGCATGTTTGTTGGGTCTCAGGGCCAGCCTGGCACCGTTGCACAAGCTCTGTACTGAACTTTAAGCCTGGCAGGGTGGCAATGTGGTGGAGCAGCCATGTGACTCTGTAGAGAGACACAGAAAAGGGACTTCAGTTTCTCATTCAGAGATCTCCTGTGGGTGGAGCTGAATTTCTTAATTGCATCTCTGAAAATTGAACTACTCAGTAGGTAAAACCGTGCGCAGGGGAAAAAAATGCAGGCATATTTGACTGTCTGCAGCATGAATCCTGTCATCAGTAATAGTCATATAATTTTAAAGAAGCCAACAGTAAGTCCCTTGTTGTTCACCTTCATTCCTCAGTTATATATGTAACTATCGCAAATAAAGAATATTTTCCCAGTTCACATTTGCTTCCATGGGACTGTCCCGTAGGTGTCAGGAAATGGGGCAGGGACTCATAGGTCAGGCAAAGTCATGGTGTATTTAAGCAGAACTATTTTGTGATGTCAGAGATCACCTGTCTGGGAAAATGTGCATTATCAATCCTGTAGGCGTCTGTGGTGAAGAACACCCGCAATGGCTTGTCCTCCTGCCGACCATGCTCATTTGCCCTCTCTGCTGTAGGGGACTCTCTGCTCCTTAGGAAGAAAGTGCCCACATGCCTTGCGGAATTGTGTTGGAGTGGAGTGAGCTTGACGCTTATTCACTGGCTTCTGCAGAGTCCCATCTGCTGGGTTTGTGCAGCAGCGAGCCCTCCAGGCTCCACACAGTCAGCCACATGGAGGTCATCTGCCAGATATCCACTCACTACCGCCTGTGATAGAAGAAAAGTGGCAATATATTTTAGCATGGAATTGTTTCTAGATAAACTGATGATCATCTTGAGTTCCTAAGGAAAGAGCTGACAAGCTCTGAACTTCTACAATGAGGGAAAAGTGTTGTGCTGTAAGAACCTTGGCCTCATGTTCTATGTAGGTGAAGTTTAGATGATTGGCCTGTAAATTAGAAGCTCTCTTGTTTAGATGGATTAACTGTTCTATGGCAATAAAAGGTCCGTGCATGCTGCCTGTAAACCCAGAGGCACTGGGGAGCAAGATACAGCAACAGCTGAGTTGGCTTCAGGAGCACTGTTACTATACTTGCATGTTTGCACGATACTGTCCAGCACGTCCAGTTCAGATTCTTTATTTTGGACATAGAGTGGCAGAGATTTGACCATCTGCGCCTTAAAAGTCAGTGAAGCCGCACAGCTTAGAGTGGCATTATATTGGGGATCTCTGCTACCAGCAGTGTTACCACTAACCTTCTGTTTTCTTCTCTCTATTTCACATCCATTCGCTTTTGTTACTTCAGTTATTGTGGTCTAGATGACTATTCAGTAGTCTTTTTTTTTCTCCTTTGTTTAGATTCTCTCCTTACCATATTTCTCATTTTCCCAGGCTAAGTAAGCATCAGTTATGTCACTCCAGCACAGTATCTGTCAATAGAGGGAGAATACTTAGTGTCTTAGCAGGTCATTCACCTTCTTGAGCAGGGACCAGTGAGCTATCATCTTCCACCTCTGGTACGTGTTCTTTAATCATCATTTATATATAACTTACCACTCTCCGTGAAAACATCTGGAGTTTGCAATTCTGACACATGGGAGTTCTTACTCCCGCTCAGGTTCTGAGGGCCACATTAGAGGAGAAGATTGGGCAGACACACATTTTATATCTTGAACATATAGCAGGGAAGAAAAAAATCCATACTACAGAAAATCTCTAGTGTGGGAGATTAGTCTGTATGATTAAGATCAGTTCTGACTCTAAAACTTGTGAGCATTTTCAAAATTGCTCTCAGACCTGAACTATTGCAACTGTCGTTCTCTCTTGGGGTGGTTTCCCCCCCAGGAAAATTTTTTCCTTAACTTTGTTGGAGAAAAAGGCATGAAAGGAACAGTAGCTGCTGGTTTTGAAGTCCATTTATTGGTGGTGTTATGGGACCCTTCTGGTTCTGCTGCATCAATTAACTAAATAGCTTCTAATCCCAGAGCTGCAGGAGTCTGTCTCGGTCAATGGTGAAGAGTAAACAGCACCAGTTTAGCACGCCAGAAGTAGTGCTTGAGAGGCCACAAGGCTGCTCCTGTCACTTGAAGATGACATTTTGTTATGTAGTTTTAAGCCCAGCCATGTTAGACTGAGCTCCAATTGATAAGCCACAGAAAACAGCTTATCTTGATATGCAAGAAGCAAATAACGGAATGGTGGAAAAGAAGAAACACTAAAATGCACTTCAGATAGTGAAGCTTCAGAGCTGCTTCAAAACCCTTCATGTTTAGAAAGCTTAAAAAAATGAATTTAGCGTTCACGAAGGCATGTTAGTGTCCTGCTGCAAAGGCAGCAAGTTTTGTCCATTCTGACATTACATTTGTCTGTCTGAATTTAAAGAGTTTTTGATGCTGAAACTCTGCGTTATGCAATATCATGCATAACACAAGGAGTGCTCATCTCACGCATAATATTGGGAGTTAAAAATCAATCTGAAGCCATGGCTGCGAGCAGATATTCCTTCTCTGGTGGTCATGTTGAATGTGTAAATTCTATACTAGTACATGTGATGTTGCTTTTGTTGCAGGGCTTTTGTGCTGGGAATTGGCACGAGCAAATATTGTTTCATGGCTCAGCAGGTCTCCACATGTCATTTTTCAACTGTTAATTCCATTCAATAGTGTTATTGTAGGCTACAGCATTGCCATGATAGACTGGCAAAGGAAGACTGCCGAGAGAAGAGTGCTGGTTCAGTCAAGGATGAAGAGCCGAATTTGGAGCTTTGATCTCGATGCGGTCATTTTAGTCAAACAGTTGCCACGCTGCATTTGGTGCTGGGCCTCTGCTGGGGGACCTGATGGTCTCACAGTCCCTGGTTGACGACTGTCTGGAAAATAAAGCCTGTATTAAACTGTGTGTTGTTCCTAAAACTGTAGTATTGGTAGGAGATAATGGTGACTGAGAGGTCATGATGTTCTTTTGCCGGTTGAGTTGCGCCTTTTATTTCAGATTTATTCAGGTGTGCCTGCCTTGTTCTGATAGGAGCCCCGTACCAGCCTGGGTACTACAGTGACTCGTAACAGCAATCCAATTTTTCCATTGGAATATCTAATTTTCAGATGCAAAAAGAGATAGGAAGGAGACAGGGAGGGTGGGAAGTGGTACCGAGAAGAATCACGTTCATACAGAATGAACACTCAAATACAGATATCTTCAGTGTATTTTCATGGTGCGTTATCTCTCTCTCCTTGGCTCTTGATACGCACTCAGTTGTTATATTTGTGTGGAAATTTCCAGCCTAATAATGTGCAATAATGAACTCTTGTAAAGTACTGCAACATATTAGGCCCTGATTCAGCAAGGCAGTGAAGTGTGCCTGTACACATAGGTTTCCCCGTTTCATTCGATCAAGGCTTGGATGCCTTTGTGATCTTTGGATCTAGAGCATTTTCTAGCCTTATCAACAATAATACTGTAGCTTCATTGTCTGACATTTACAGCAGAAAACCAAAAACAGAGCAGCTTGAGAGTCAGCAGGACTAGAAAGATGCAGTAATTCAAGCTGTTAAGATTTATGGTTATTACCAGTGGAGGATATTAAAGTAATTCACTGACATGATATACAAGGCTTGTGAAAATTTCCCTCAAAAAAATTGAAGGGCGAGAGACTAAGGGCTGCTTTGTGTTTGTGTGTTCCATTAGAATTGAAAAGCTCAGAATTTCTGATTTATTTATTTTTTCGGCACTTATTCTTGTGGCTTTTGATAAGCCTTTCCCAGCTGCTAACTCCCATATTGCTGCTCATTCTTTAAAACAGCTAGAAGCAGCGTGGCAGCTGACTGCCAGAAGGTGATGCGCGTTAGAGCTGTATTAAACAAAAGCCCTGATCTTTTTTGGAAGTAACTTTTTTAAATATTAGGACACCTACTAAGTCCCGTGGTGCTTTGCTAGTAAATATAACTCTGAACCTAAACTGCTGTGCAGAAGTGTATATAACTGTGGGACTGGGTTTGTTTGGTTGGTGGGTGGTGTTTTTTAATTATTAAAAGCTTTTGAAGCAAAATATTTTAGCTTCCTGGACACATTACTTTAGAGAATGAAAGTCCCAAGCTGAAGTAGCCATGAGAATTGCTACTTTTATAGTGAATTTGGTTGTGTAATTGCAGAATCTGCCAGTTGGAGTGTTTCAGGAAGGTTCACAGAATACCTGTTTTCCGTGACGATGTTGGGATATAAATATAAATGTTATACCTTCCTGAGCTAGGAACAGTTGAATGCAGGAATCTGTACTGTAGCTGAGAAGCAAATTATATCCTTTCTGGATCTCAGACATTAAAAGGGCATTTTGCTAATTAGTTTTATTTTGACCAATGCCTTCACTACAGACATTGCTGACTACAGACATGAAAGATGTCCTCTGGTGGCTGATGAGGTCTAACATGCCCGGTGAGATGTGACCAGCCGTGTCAGATCTCTGTCACTCTGCTGTCAGTGACTGTGTGCTGCATTAGGCACTGCCTCGTCAAACAGGACATGAGGCGAGATGACCACAGGGGATGGCAAACTTAAAAGGAAGCTCCCGGGCCCCTCCAGGGAGTTCAGACAGGAAACTGGTATTTTGCCACCAGGCTAGCAGGTGCCCACATTGCTACTCAGGACATGCGTGATGCCCGAGATGCCTTTCTCTGCGTGATGCAGAGAAACTGCCTTTCAATACACGTGCCTCCAGCTGCCATACCTGACCAAGACAGTAGCACCAAGAGCCTCAGTCTCCTTCAGCTTCAGCTCTGCGACACCAGGAGAATTGTGACCATGTCACCATGGAAATGTCATGATATCTGCCATGCATTTGGAGAGGAAAGAGGAAAAATTTTCACTGATTTAAACAACAGGCTGGTCAGGAGTGACAAAGAGCATAAATAATTACTCCTCTAGCCATTTATGAAGATACCACATGTAAATCTTTGTATATACCATTTGTAGAAGGAAATCAATGTTGTGCTGCAGTAAATGGCAGGGGTTTGATAGCTCCTCCTTCAATATTCATTGTTACAGGCTGGAGAGAGGAGCCTTTACAGATCACTTCAATGGGAAATTTGAGATCAGCTGGTCTTGGCTCTCCAATACTCTGCATATTTAATGTTTTAGGGTTACTAGCAGGGGGTTCCCAGCAGGTGGCCCTTGACTTTGGATTTCATCCCCCCAGTTGGTTTCATGATGTCTGATTTTTCTTGACCTTGCATGTCCTGTTAAGAGGCCTGTATTTTGAAGGGGGAGAAGGGAATGAAGTTCTTGAATGAGGAGGTTTCACAGTATTTTTTTTAACTGATATTTTGATAGTTTGGCCATGTTTTAATCTAAGTTTATCTTTAGACATGTAGGAGCAGGGGCCGCAGAAGCTGCGTTTGAGGTACATGGCTGTGAGTACGCTCAGCATTCTGCTGAAGACCCAAGACTCTGGCCAGCTTAGGGAGCCCTGTCAGATTCAGACTCTGGGCACTGCTAGGAAGCTGCTAGGCCAACCCTAAACTAACAGTAACAATAAGATGAGGTCCCAGCATTCAGTTCCTGGTGATTACATTTCAGCTAGTGCTCAGGCTCTTACCACTGCGCACAACAACTCTGCAGGAAAAGTTCTTTGTAGTCGTTTGGCATCTGATCCAATGTTCATATTAAGTCAATGGAAAGTTTCATTCTGCTGATGCCAATGGAATTTGGATCCAGCGCTGTTTCTTGCAATGATTAACTCATCCTGATTGTCAAAGCTAGTAGTTTCTTTAGGTGGCAAAGGGTATATAATTAACTACAGAAAAAACACACACCCTAATTTAAAGTAACTGGCATGGCTACCATCTCCTAGCATGTGTTAATACAATTGAAATTAGGTATCCTTGTATGAAGTAGTATCAGAGACAAAGTAACATGAAAAAAATGGTGTGTCTAAACCCATGGACATTTGAAAGGTCCCTCTAGTGGAAATAGTTCACATTTGACCTATTTCTTTCTTCTGAGTAGCTTTGAGCTCATGGTTTGAACATGTGGTGTAGTGCTGGCTACTGAACCCCAGACCTTGGACTTGCCTCCTCAGTGCTTTTGACCATGTTGTCTAACCTGGCCGCACCTCACTGACATGGATGTACAACTGAAGGATGACAGGCTGCAGCTTTTAACTCCCTGTGTGCCTCTACCTCTTGGGCACCAGGCTTTTCTTCTCAGAGCAGGAAAGCAAAGGCACTTTTTCACCTTTAAACACTGATGAGAGCGGCAGGAGCCTGGTCAATACAAGACCAGCCCACCTTTCAGTGTTTCTACCCACAAGGTTGGCTTTTGGATCTGGTTCAAGATCATTCAATCCCAAGTAGTGTATTTTCCTTCTGGCCATGCGGCTTCTTTGGATTCTGCCAGCGGACAAGCCATGCACCGTGGCCATGTTTCCCCATATATATTGTAATTGACCTTTCTGCCACTGGAATTAATGATCTCAGCCAGCCTCACCTCTTACCCTTTTTCTGAAAGCAGGATTCTTGTAAATTAACAGTAGTGCATGTTTGCAGTGTATTTTACCATGCATTCAGTGTATTTGTGTTCCTCATACCAGATACGATTTTTACAGACTAGCAATTGATTTTTCCATAAAAACTGGTAATGGAACATGGGGCCAATACCACATTGGAAGTCCCACGGAGTAGCAAAAGGACATATTACACTGGCAGTGTAGTTTCATCCTGCTTGCAAAATGGTGAAGCCCCGTGTGAGCACTGGCTAAGATGACCCTTCTGGCATCTCGGAGCCCGACAAGTGGGCCGATGAAACCTGACCTTTAAGGAGAAAGGAATCCTGATGACTCACCTCAAAAGAGGTGGAAGCCCATTAATCCACCTCTGTGAGCCAAGCAAAGCATCTGCTGGAAAGCCATCAAGCTGTGATTGGAGGGAGGTTTGGGGAAAAGTGGCTCCTCTCCATGCCATGGAGAAAAATAGCAAGTGTCCCATTTAGAGGTAGCCATCTCCCAAACTATCCTTTGCATAGCTCTAGATTGATTATGTTTGTTAAGAAAGAAGAGATAGTGTTGTCTTGCAGGGAAGATAAGGCAGGAAAAGATAATTGCTTCCAGAAAGATAATCTAATCATTCCCAATGCGTTAAGCATCTCAAGTCAGTCCAACTTTTTCAAAACTGCTAACAGTGTTTTCATGGACTAAGAGATTAGAAAAAGAGCAGCAAGAGCAAGCTTTGGTCCTCTTCTTTTGTTGCATTGTATGTTAAATGTTAACTGTTGATTAAAGCGTTTATTACAATTAACAGGTTTCAACGTGCTGTTTGACTTATTTTAAATATTTGGGTTTTAAAGTGTGTTCAGAGGCAAAGCAGTGACTCCTGCTTTGCTACCAGGAGCAGTTTTTAAAAAACAGTAGTAATTTTTTAAAAATCTTGTCAGGTTTTTAAGTGATATTCTTCTTGTACTAACTGGTTTTAGAAAAATTTCCAAAACGTATATACTTTACTATAAAAAGCCATTTAGTTGTGTTTAGAACATTTGGGGGGGGGAGTCCCAATGTTGACAAACAGTTTTAGTCTGTCCACTAGTTATGAAAAACAAGTAATAGGAACAAAAAGGATACATTCAAGTTTCTCATATTTGCAGTTGCCAAGAAAAAGCCGTTTCTTCCAGTTTGTACAATGCAAGGACAGACACATGAAAAATTAGACCTTTCTGTCATAGAGCCTCAACTCACCAGCTGGTGTTCCAGTTTCTGTAGGACTATATTGTTCTGGCAGAGCTGGCAAATGAGTTGCATTGTTTTAGATTTACCTTCCGGGTGTTTCAGTCAGAATGGATGAGTTGAAAATTGCGTCGTAGCTGAGGCAGCCCTCAGCATGCCTGGTTTTTAGAAAGCTGTTATTACTTACTTTTTTTTATTTATTTGGTACCACACTGTGGGAACACCGAGCATGTGAAGCTCACTGGCATTATACACACATTCATTTTAAAAGGTGGGCTCTGCCCCAGCCTGACCATTGGAGAGGAAGGCAAATCTTTAATCAACACCGTATGTCTCAAGATTAGACAAATACATGGCATTCAGAGAGGTTCACAAAGAACAGGACTTGAATCAACATTCATGAGGTGTTTTTTTCCAAGGTTGGAGGATTTTTCACACAGGCCAAAGAAATAAAGCTTAACAGGATTTTTGCTGTTTCGTGTCTGGTTTTTTTGTCAGCAGATGCATGGGATATTCACATTTACTAATTGCTTATGTTCATTCTAGATGGGATACACTCCTTTGCACGTTGGCTGCCACTACGGAAACATAAAAATTGTTAACTTCCTTCTGCAACATTCTGCAAAAGTTAATGCCAAAACGAAGGTGAGTTTCCCGCCCCTGCCTCGCTCATTCAGTAGAGGCGGCTTCTGCGCCGTGCCCGCTGCAGCCTTTCCCTTTCCTTGTGCCTGCAGAACGGGTACACGCCGCTGCACCAGGCTGCGCAGCAGGGACACACACACATCATCAACGTCCTGCTCCAGCACGGCGCGGCGCCCAACGAGCTCACTGTGGTAAGTGCAAGGGGAACATCGCGAGGCCGCCGCTTCCCCCTCGGGCTCAGTTTTCCCACCCCCGCGTAAAGCATTTGAGCGAGGGAAATGTGAAAAAAATGTATGTGGTGGGAGGGGAAAAGAGCAGAGGAAGCCTATTCCCATCGCCCCCGCATCCTCTATGCCATCATCTCTTCCAAAACTAGAACAGCAAACATCTGAAAATCTTTTCATTTTCATCCCATTTCTGTAAAGAGTTAAAAACTTAGTTATATATTTATTTCAGTCACCAACATGCAAACGTTTATTTGGCCTTTATTGTGCATTCTTCTAGAGTCAATTAGCAGTTTCTACACTTTCCCTTGCTAACATTCAACTTCCGTTATAAATGTTTCAATTGCTAGAATGGAAACACTGCCCTTGCCATCGCTAAGCGACTTGGCTACATTTCAGTCGTTGACACGTTGAAGGTGGTGACAGAAGAGACCATGACTACAATTGTAAGTACAGCTTAGTTCGGTAGTGAATGGAAGAATTTTTCCTGAGCCAGTGTTTTCTGCTTTGTTTAGTTACACGTCTACTGAGATTCCAGTTTAATTTCCTCCTATTTCCTTTCAGCAGTACGAAGTGGATGTTAAGTCAAATATGAGCAATATATATTTAAGGTAGTAGACATTATTAGGATGAATGCGGAAAGAGTACCAACCGAGCAGAAAATGGGCAGTGTTAAATGACTGGTCATAGCTGCCATGTTTTTCCCCACATCTTGTTGTTTAGGGCACAAACCACACGAATATGAGCTTGTTTGTAGTTGAAAAGACTTGCGTAAATAGAAGCTGCTTCTGCCTTTTGAGAGGGTTTGCCAAGGGACGGATGTATAATGACTTGTATTTGGCCTAAGAAAACCTATTCCAATATAAAAAGTGGTTGGAATTTACTTAAAAGCACCTCATTGCGTAGTTTCTGGCGTCTTCTGAAAGATGGTGAAAGGCTGTCTTCTGCACGCAGCCGCAGTCAGCTCCTGCAACCCCAGGTATCCGTTCTCTGACATATACAGGAACCCCAGCTTCTCTCTCTGGCCTCTCAGGAAGGCTTGTTGCAGCCTTAGCCAGGAGAGATTAAAGGGACTAGCAATGGTCAAATATTACCCGCTATCAGAAAAATGATGATTCACAGAATCCAAAATATTTCTCAGAAAGATCTTTTGTTCGTTAACGTTTTGCCAAATTGCTTTTGTGAGCTGAGGAGCCGCCACGCACCACCATAGTAGTAAAGCCAAAATTAAGTCTTAAGAACATAAATTCAGAGCATTGGCTCCGAATTTGCTTTTTCCTTTCTGCAACTCTTTTTCTGATTAAAAAGAAGAAAGAGAATTATGTACACGTATGTATTTTTAGGCATATCAAGAGACAGAAAACAGTTACTGTGTGTTCCATGTCTTGTCATCGCCCATTTGTGCGGTCTGTCAGTGCAAGCAGGTGGTTACACTACGATGAGCATTTGGGGTGACAGGCAGATTTTAGCTCTGCTACTGCATGTGCATTTTCTTCCTGTGACTTTCCTGCCTGTGTTTTATAATTCTGTAGCTTGCAGAAAATCCACCACACAGAAGAAAAATTTCAGAATAATAAATTGTAAAGGAATATGCCAGAAAAAAAAAAATCACAGTTTTTTCTTACAGCTTCTCTCTAGGTTTTCTCAGGAACATATTTCTCTCTAGAGAGATTCCAAAATAGTTTTCCACAACCTGAGAAATTTGATGGAGAAGATTATACAGGGTAACATGAACTTGAATGGTTGCCTAGTATACAGCTAGGGAGCTGCAGGAAAAGGAAACCCACTTTTTTACGCTAAGAACTCCCAATATCACACAGTCATTCTTAGCTTGTAGAACCAAGAATCTGGGAGAGTTTGTGCTGCGTAAGACGACTGGTCATTTGTGTTCTGTAGATGAAGAAGAGTAGAGAGATGGTGGGTCAGGCTGTGAAATGTTAGATGCTGAAAATGTAAGATGCTGAAAGGCCAATGCTACCCCAAATACCTACTCTCAAGAGAAGCCCAGAAATAATTTCCATTAAAATCAGAATATGCTGCTTATCAGTCACAAGCGTGTAATTGTCAGACTTCGGAAGTCCAGACATGAAATCTGATTTACGATTGAGGGTCTGAAAAACTCAGTTTGACTGCTGAGACTTATTTTTTGAGGCTTGTGGCTAAATAACTCCCAAAGGTAAGTTTAATGAAACCAGGGATGAACATAGCTAATTTTACTACAGCTTATACTCAAACACCAATAAAAAAATCCAGTAGGGCCTGGAAAAAAAAAAAAAGTCCTGTGATTTTGCTAGTTTAACAGCAATGTGTTAAAAAGCTTTGTAAGTTAATTCCACGAAAGGAAATAAGTGTGAGGCTTTTTATAAGTTTTGTGAAGTTTGAGCATGCAGGACCTCTTCTGCCTGTATCAAGTCATGACAGTAGGCCAAGAAACATGAACTGCCAAATGAGGATTCATCAGGTCAGAGAAAAGCTGAAGTATTTTAAAATAAATGAAAATGGGAGAGCTATTTTGTCCTCCTGAACTTCTTAGTGACTTCTCGTTTGTATATGAAGGATGAGATATAATGGTGGTTAAAAATAATACAGTATAAAAACTCCATAAAGATGAGGGTGGGTTTTGGTCTGGAGTTTGTTTGGTGTTTGGGGTTTTTTTGTTTGGTTGGTTTTGGGTCTTTTTGTTGTTTTTTTTTTTTTTTTTTTTATTCCACTGCAGTCCTTGAGTGCTAACTCCGCAGGGTCTCCTGCGTGACCTAAAACTTCCCCAGTGCTTGTTGCGCAGTACCCCAGCTGAAGAGTAAAATTTGCATCTGTGTGTCATTTGTGGGATACACAGGTATCCCAGGGACAGATTTCAGGCATTCCTAACTTTTTTTTTATTCTGCTTCGAGTTTTCTTTTATATTGGCCTTAGAGTCTGAATCGCTATAAACATCAGGATGAAAATCAACCAACCACTTCTGAGTGTCTTTCATGCCCAAACTCCTTAAGGGGTATCATTTAGCCTGCATGTGGTTACAATTGTTCTCATTTGTGGGAAAAACACACAATTCATGCTGAGGCACCTCTGGGAAAAAAAAAAAAAATCACATAGATTAAGCCTGCGCCCAAATTGCAGCATTTTTCTAATGACAAAGGAGAAATACTTCCCTCAGAAAGTTTAGTTTAAAGAGTGATGACATAGTCCTGCTTAAAATTTAGATGACTATTTAAAGATTTCTTATTAAACCCCTTAACATGGAACTCTTTTCAGTGCATTTGTTTCTTCTTTTGATATCATCATCTTCTAGGTTTTCAGCTCATGCTTTTTCTTCTGTGAAAATGTAAATATAGTTTAAAACACAAATATAATATTGCCTATTTCTGTAGTCTATTTAAATGTATAATTCAACACATCTATAAAAATGCAAGTGAATAAGAAGCTAAAAAAATACATCTTGTTTGCTAACTGCAGATAAAAATATGTCCTATCTTGCATTTAATTTTTAAAATAACTATTATTTTTAAGAAAAAATTACAGCTGCACTCTGAAATGATTTTATTTTCTTTCACAGACTGTTACAGAAAAGCACAAAATGAATGTACCTGAAACCATGAATGAAGTTCTTGATATGTCTGATGATGAAGGTACTAAAAAATACCCCCCCTTGCATACTTTTCAGTCTTTTGTTGTTGTAAGAAATGTTTGTTTAAAAAAACCAACCACCAAACGGTATTAGTTGGATATGGTCTTTGCACATTCCTTATTGTTTTACATTGATTGTTTTGTTGACACATTGATAGTCTATGCTTTCATTTAATAATTTTGTTTATTTAAATCATGCAGTTCGTAAAGCCAATGCCCCTGAAATACTCAGTGATGCTGAATATTTGTCAGATGTTGAAGAAGGTATTTGTGCATTTTTGTGTTGCAGTGATATTTAACTTAAGCCTCTTCCTTTTATCTGTCTGAAAATTAATCCTTTCAGATAATTTTCTTATTATTCCACTAACAATAATTTCTGCTTTACAATTAAGACCGCTTTCAAAAATTCTTTGAGCTATTGCTGATAATCCTCTAACTTTTTCTGAATTTCTTACTCACAATTTTTAATCAAATTACCTCCACTTTCCTGGAATAGTCCTTTTGCTGCTGCTTCTGTAAAGTGGAGAATTGTTTTATTATTGTAACTGAAAAATTAAATATTGGACAAAAGGGTCAAATATCAAAACACTTTGGAAGAGCGAGCTGCCAGTGAAAGTGAACAGCAGAAGGAATGAGTTTGTTGTTGTTTTCTTTAAATTCTGATGTGGATTCAGCTTTCAAATGGTTGATTCACATTGATAGTAGACCTTTAGCTTGGAAAGAACTATTTTCGGGGGCTTTTTGGTGGTGGTTTTTTTGTTTTTTTTTTTTAAGTAATATTTCACTCAAGACATTCAGTAAAAATACATCAGATTACTTTTGTCCTGAATAAAGCGGGTGCTGCATTGGACTCAACATGTTGGTGTTTGTTAGTATTAAGGAAGTACCTTGTAGCTGAGATTTCATCTGTACCATCCTGCAGAGTGGCAGAAATGTGGCGGTGAGTGGCAATAAAGTTTTCAGTGCCTTTAAGCAAGTCTCCTGAGCTATGGGCACGAGCACCCTGCCCGTCCCAGCTGACTGCTCGGTGCTGGGCAGGTTTGATGTGGTGGTCCCCAAGTATTTAAAACTCCTTTAGCAACTGCTTCCCTCCCCTCCACAACATCCCCTGTTAGGTCAGACCTCCCCTGGTTTGGATGTGCAGGATTCTATGTGAATTTCACCAGGAACTGCAGGATTCCAGAGGCCGCCACGGGATTAGGTTCCCAGGTGACATGCAGAAATGGGAAGGTCTTGACCTGATGAAGAGAACAACAGTGTCCCGAAGGCGTTTTTTTTTGTGTGTCCCGATCCATTTGCATTAGAACTGCAGTTTTTTCTTCTCTAGTAGGAAAACAAGCGACTGGGTTCAATTTTTTTGTGCTTCTTTAGTTAATCTCTCTTTCTTTGTTCCTGGTGATAGATTTACTTTAATTTTTATAGCATTTAAGCAGTAAGGTGTAAAAGCTATTTAGCGAAGTTCATTGTGTGCAGCTCTTGTTTAATTCATGCATTGAGGCTTTCGGTTTGTTTTCAGTTTGTTATTGTGTTCCCATTGCTACAGTTCCAAATGGAGAGTGTTCTTACCGTACACCTGTGTTTTCCAAATAACTCTCTTAGGCTATTGTACTGCTCAAAATACTGTATTGTTTTAACTGACTGGAACGCTGATGCATACCAGTGTTAGTTAATAGAGCATTAACTATTGCCATATCCCACTGCAGAGCATGCGGCGAGGTACGGATGAGAAACACTCCTATATGGAATCTGAATATTAGAACCAAAGATGTAAAACGTGTCTTTTAATGTATGGGATCATTTTTAAGGCCAAATCTGTGGAAGGCTTTTATAGTCACGAACTCTCAGTTTAACAAAAAACAAACCAAACCAAAAATTAAGAGTGCAGGTGTAATACAATCGATTCCTTTCCTAGAGTCTGTATCTGCACCCATGTTGTTACTAGGGGAGCTAAGAGATCCTTTTCTATACAACAGGGTCATTTTCAAACCTAACACTGAAAGGGAGCTTCCAAATCAAATAGTAGGTATTTTATTAATCTATGCTGAAGCATTCCCATGTGCGAGGCGTGTGATGAATTACAGGCTTTGAGGTAATAACCGCTGGCCTGTCTCTTTCCTGACTTGCACATCTGTAAAGACAATATACCAACGCCCATCCCCGCAACTCCTCCGTGTTGGTAGGGTATTCATATACAATGCATCCTCTTACGCCAGTTGAAATAAATACGTTCAAGATGGCTGGAGCACCTCTGCTGTGAGGCCAGGCTGTGAGAGTTGGGGTTGTTCAGCCTGGAGAAGAGAAGGCTCCGGGGAGACCTTACAGCAGCCTTCCATTACCTGAAGGGGGCCTACAGGAAAGCTGGGGAGGGACTCTTTATCAGGGAATGGAGTGATAGGACGAGGGGTAATGGTTTTAAACAGAAAGAGGGGAGATTTAGATTGGATATTAGGAAGAAATTCTATACTGTGAGAGTGGTGAGGCGCTGGAACAGGTCGCCCAGGGAGGTTGTGGCTGCCCCATCCCTGGAAGTGTTCAAGGCCAGGCTGGATGGGGCTTTAAGCACCCTGGTCTAGTGGGAGGTGTCCCTGCCCAGGGCAGGGGGGTTGGAACTAGATGATCTTTAAGGTCCCTTCCAACCCGAACCATTCTATGATTCTATGGTAATGCACTCTGACAAATCTCATGGCCAGGGAGCTGATTTCCAAGTGAGAGATGCGCACAAATTTGCCACCCAAATCCAAGCTCTCCTTCACTTGGCTAACATTCATGTCATCGGTCAAGACTCTTCAGACAAAACTTGTTTAATGATTTATCAACATGCCACAATCCTCAAGGTTTCTTGAGGAGACTCAAGGAGTCTCAGAGCTCAGAGACAAGTGTCAGGAAACTGTTTCCTGGCGTTTATGTCTTGCTGTGCCCGCTAAATAAGTATTTACATGGAAATCGTGTAACTTCTCTTCGCTGATGAGGACAGTTTGGTTTGGAGTCAGACTGGTTGAGAGGAGAGACCTTTTCTTCCTTTTCCTAGACTACTCTGGCAAATCTGCCCAAATGAGGTTAAGTGCTGGGAAACGGCTACACTGCAAAAAAGAAATGGTGTTTTTTTGAAAGATGTGAACATGATTTTGTGGGGAAAAAAAATGCAGGTTCATCTTCATACGTAGCAGAAAGTTTGTAGAAGAATATAGAGCAATTCCGATGCACACTGAACATGTGCTCTGCTTTTATTTTTAAAGAGATTGCAAATCTTATAAATGTGAAACCTGAGACTGCGAGAACTGGGTCTTTCTTCTTACCGTCTCCAGATGTGAGCTCGCACCCCACGCCCTGTGCAGCTGGGAGCCCCGGCGGTGCGACCTGCGGCCGTGGGGCTGGTGGGGAGCCAGGAATCAGCCGTGCTAAAGCACAACCCGAGCCATCTGCCGGAGGCCTGGAGGGAGCCCCCTCCTCTGTGGTCTCACACTCAGCCTTGGAGCATCCCTCCCGGCGGGTGCAAGGGTTTTAATCTGGTGGAGGATGCCAGAGCCCTGTTGCGACTGCCGCATCCCAGCAATGAGCTCTGTCACAACAGCCCCCCGCTCCCCCCCCCCAGCTGCCCTGTTGTCCCAGAGGCGAAGGGACAGCAAGCAATGGAAACTGCTACACAGAGGGGTGAGACTATGTGAGCAGTGAAGGGAAAAAAACCCAAACCAAAAAAACCAGTTCAGGTGTTGAGAATTTAGACAGCCATTGTCAAGAAACACTTAGTGTTGAGCTTTTAATTTTTTTTTTTTTTTTTGGTCTTCAGTAGGTAACAAACTTTTGGGTGTAAATAAGGACACTGTTTTAAACCTATTTAATGGAGATTCCTCTCTCAGTAGGATTAAGTATCATGCTAATCAGTTCCTGGCAGATTAGACAGATGTCCTAATAGGGCATGAGTGCACGCTGCCTGATCCCCGAGTAGGTGCTGAGGTACAGCAGTTTAAGTCAGGGCATCCCCATGCATGAAAGTCTGTTATCGATCATTTTAGGAGGGGTTGATTTATCATATTTTTATGCTCAGAGTTTTCTGAGTTTCTTTGTCTCCATAAAATTTTACAGATTCATAAAAGTTTCAGCGGTTTGGGATTGGCGTTTCTCCATACTTGCGGGAAACCAAAACCTTGGCTCCAACTATAGAATCATCCTGCTTTTCCCTGTGGCTGTACCTCTTCCGCCATCAGGCAACTCTGGACAGGCCGTGATGAGGGAGTGGCAAAAGCTTGGGGAATCTTTAGCAAAGCCAATGACAAATGCCCATTTGGATCCCAGGCTATAATTAAATTTTGTTTGGGACTCTTCCCCAAGCCACACGATGCCTTCTCTCCTGCTGCCAGAGAGCCTGTATTTCTCACTGGCCTCTAAAAAGAGCACCTACCCTGCGCTCTTGCAATTCCCAGCTGTAGGAGTTGTGCTGAGGGACCAGAAAAATGGGAAGAACATGGGAAAAGGTGATGAGAGGTATGGAAAAGCTTCTCAGGGAGAAAAGAGTAGAGTAGGACAGTCTATCCCAGGAAAAAAGGCTGAATGAGGGATAGGCTATAACGTATAAAATAATGGGTGGCAAAGTGAGCAGTAACGCTTGCTGCCTCTCCAGAAGTCCAAGAATAGGGGGCATCAGTGAAACCAGCAAGATGCAAATTCAGCTTGAATTAAAAGGGCTGCTCTTCATGCAACAGGTAGTTGAATCGCGTGACTCCTTGCACACATCCTTGGTGTAGGGAACGCAAAAAGTGAGTTCAAAGTGTAATTGGAAGAATTTAAAAAGGGGGGAAAAATACCTGTTCATTATACAAACCTCTTGCGGCTTTAGAAAACGTGTGCTGAAATCACTGCCAGGTAGAAAAAGGTCCCGGAGGACTTCCATGGCTTCGTATTCTTATATTCTTCTGTGAAGTGTGGCTGCTGTCAGAGGCAGAGCATACTAGAATGGATGGGCCTTTGCTTTGACCTACTGCTGCTGTTCTTTCTTGCATTTTGAATGGTTTCCTGTACTTATGGGCTGCGTTTGCCCACTCTTAACAGGGCCATCGTCTTTCTTCAACATATAACATTATGAAGGGAAGGAGGGCAATTGCAGCAAAGCAATGCAGTCTTCTCTTTCTTTGGTGTTTCTTCATCTGTGCCTCACTGCTTGGGCGTTTCTCTGTCGTTTGTGTTCAGAGACGAATTTTCTCATCACTTTTCCATGGGACCTCTCTCTGCAGGAATACGGTGTGCTGTGAGCAAACACTGCTCGTTACCTGAAACGCAGAGGATTTAGGCTGCGGCACCTAATTAAACAGAGCGGGATTGCTGAAACCTGCACCACCCATTTTGCTCCAGCCTCCCACGATCACAAAACAATGTCTGGAATTCTTTGAAATTACCACTCCTAGATGCAGCTTTTCCTTTGATGAGAGCATTTCATCAGAGTATAATCCTGCTCTGGCTGGATAAGCTGCAGAGCAGGATAACATCTAACGTATTTTGCAGCTCAACTGGAATAACTTTTTATCATTCCCCACCTTGCCTATGACAAATGACGCTCCTAGAGAAAGTGCCTCCTCCGTTCCTTACAGTGGTGCAGCGCTCGTCTGCAGGTGTTGTAAGGGCAGAAGCTTCCAAACCTTACTGGTCCAGTTAGGAGTGGCTGAAAGTTGCCCAGTATCGCTTGACCCCCTCTGGACCACTCCAGCACCTCCCAGGCTGCAGGTCGTTTTTCGCAAGCACCTACATTTTCTTTCTCAAGCGCCTAAATTTTCTCTCTGGAGGCAACCAGCCCACGCTGGGGGGCGGAGAGGGCAGTGGGCTCGGTCCCCACGGAGCAGCTGGGGCTCAACTCCCGCTTGCGCCCCCCGGGGGCAGCCCCGGGCCCCGTCCCCCTGCCCGGGGCTGGAGGCGGGGGGAGGCGGCGGCCCCGGCCCCGGCCCCGGCCCCGGCGGGGGCGGGCGGAGCTCAGCGCCCGTCCCCGCAGCCCCGCGCTCCCTGCTCAGCCCCGGTATCGAGTTACAGAAAAACTACACCCTCGCAGCACCCCTATTTACATACAAATAACTGGAGTGCCTGCGTTTATGTCACCATTCAAGAGGCTTGCCAAGGGAGGCTGTAATCCAATCAGCAGAAGCTTTAAAGGGATGTCTGCAGAGTGATTAAAAGGGGATTTTAATTTTTTTTTAAAAAACCGTAGTCGTTATTTTTCGTTTCGTTTCGTATTTGCAAAGAACTTTGATCTGAGTTGAGAGGACAAAGATGCACATGTCCTAAAATACATACGAAGAGATCAAGATGTTAAGAAGATCTCGGTTGTTGTGTGGAAAGCGAATATGACCCACAGGGATTAGTTTGCTTGTGCTGGTTTGGAGATTAACTCTAAATCACTGCTTAAGGACTAATAGGACTAATAGGAATTCTTGGAAACATCAGGGAAAAAATTCTTATAGACCAGACTGGTGAAAATGGCTTTCCAAAACAGTAAGACTTTTTCAAGTTTAACTTCATATATAATGTTTCTGTTTCTGGTTTTTTGAATGCTTTCTCGTGTATTATAAACATTTGGGCTTTTAGACTGTTACTTAAAATAGTGGTTGTTGCTGGGCTGGAGGAGAAAGTTGCTCTGTTTGTTTGCCGTTTGCAAAGCAGTAGCTGAAGGGGTATTTTTAGAATTGATTGTTATTTTAAAACCAGAGCTCGCCTGTGGTTTCCTGAGTGAAGTGAATGGAAACTAGGCTAAACTCCTTGAATGAAAGTGGGAAACGCGTAGCCGGGGCTGGGGAGTCACTTACCGTCCAGAACACGCTGTTAAAGCTTCTCTGTTGTGCAACTTTTACACGCCTAAAATGCGTTCACAACAAAGGAGGAGAGCGTGAATGCAGGCAAGGCGTGAGCTTACGGGGAGCTCTGTGCGGGTGAGGGA
>VYZM01014479.1:158070-229160 GCA_013398915.1 Dromas ardeola | reverse complement strand
AGGCATATTTTGGACTTGCTCTGTCAATGCAGGAATGTAGGTTTGCATGATGTAATGGTATGCAAATGCTCCCGGCGAGAGGCAGCGCTCCCTTAACCCTTTGCGGCGCCCGCCCTTCCTCTCCGAAGATTTAACTTTCCTTCCATTCATTTGTTTTCCTAAAAAACCCCTGATCAGCTCCTCCTCTGTCGATGCCCGGGTCTCCCGGGCGCCCGGCGCTTTCCCCTGGGCTGCCCGTACGGCCTTGGGGTGGGTTGGGGCTGCCGGGCTCTGCCGGCGGCTGCCTTCCCTCGGGCAAGGCTTTGTTCCGCTCTGCCCTCGCCCCCCGCCGCCCTGGGCACCCAAGAAGCTGCAGGAAGTACTTACCTTCGGAAAATCGACCCGGGAGTGTGAAGCAGTTCATTAAAAAAAAAAAAAAAAAAAAAAATCCCCTCTTACATTCAAACTTGCAAAAGTTATTGAGAAACACCTAAGGTGGAAGGCGGGCCTTTTCTTTTACTCTACATCCATTCAAGCTCGCCGCGCTTTTCAGTACTGGTGGGCAAACAGGCTGTCTCGCACGGCCAAGTATTTTTAATTTTTTTATTTTTGCGTACAGAATGACCTAGCTTTAGTTTGTCAGCTCAGGCTTTTTGGTAAGGAAAGCAAAAGCGAGTGCAAGGGTGCAAAGTATAGAAGAACCCTTCAGCTTGCTTAAGCGATTGGGCAAAAGTCATCCCCTCGTATAACTTTATTGGATTTACGTCAAGGTGGAATTTTGCTTCTTACGTTTGCCCCCAATAAAAGTCTTTTCTCAGGCCCGTTCAGAGGGTGGGTAATTGACGTACGACATGGAAAGAGCCTTAGGGAAAGTGGGGGTGACGGGATTGATTCCTTGTTGGCGAGCAGAGGAGGGCGTTATGACTTACTAAGCACACAAACACTTACAATACGTGTAGCTTCTGATTTCAGCCTGGCTTTTGTACTGGCAGGTGAGGATGCAATGACAGGTGATACGGACAAATACCTCGGACCCCAGGATCTGAAAGAGTTGGGAGATGATTCTTTGCCTGCTGAAGGATACATGGGCTTCAGCCTGGGAGCCCGCTCCGCCAGGTATTGTATTTGCTCCTTCTCGTGTTTGCATGTCACCACAGTTACAAGTTTTTACAAACCGAGCCTGCTCTTTCACACAAAGCTGGAGTCTATTTCGAAACAAAGTAGAGGGGGTGTGCTTCCGTGTTATAATAATACTGCGCCTTTAAAGCATACGTTCACTGCAGTTTTATTTCATATTCTTTATTCATGTCGGCTTCTTATGGCAATGAGACAGAGAACTAACTATTCACTTTTTCTGGTATCTGCTCATGCTCTGAAGATCTCCAAGGCACCTCTTTGCCAGCAGTTTGCAACTGGTCTAGAAACTGATCTAGAACAGCCAGCAAAACCAGGTTTCTTTTCACTACCAGCGGTCAAATTGATACTCGCATTAGGGTGTTCCTTAACGGACTAATTTGGCTGAAGAATGTAAATGCCAGAAAAACTGAATAATGATCATTCTGCTATTTTGGTGCTTTTCTTTTTTTAAAGGTGCTAGTGAATAATCCAACTGAGATAGATAGCCAATATTAAAGAAAGACACTCCCAAAAAATAAAAAAGTAGGTGTATCCTAAATTTGTCGTAGGGTTTCATTTGACAGGGAACGGATTACGTGTTACAGAAAACAGGCCAAAGTTCCCGTGAAGCTGATAAATTGTTGTAAACTTAATATAATATCTGACTAATGTTGATTTCAACTCAGGTGTTGCTAGATCAACGTTTTAGATTTCATTTTTGAACCTTGCTAAAGCCTGCACTGTGCGTTGCTCAAAGCAATTAAAGCTGTATGAGCAGAGATTAATTCCACAGTTGTGGATTTGCAACGTATTTACTGACAGTTGAATCGTACTGAAGCTAATAATTAAACCTCATAAGCTGGAGCCCTGAGGACTTTTTCCTATGCTGCAGTTTAAAGATCTGTTTTAAAAAGTGAGTCCATTGTCTAACAGTGAATGGCAACTCCCATAAAGTAAAGCTCAGATGTCTACCCTTCAGTCTTGTTCGTTATGGTCGCATTAGAAATGCAAGCAGGCGGCGCAAATTTGCTCTTTAGTAGTGCCCAGCCATGTTTTGCTTCACTTACAATTTTTAGGTAAGGTCATAAGTATTTCTGTGATAATACATTCATGAGGAATACCAAAATGCATTTAAATAATCCATTAGCTAGCAAATCAGCAAAAGGGAGAATCTTATGTCTTTGTAAACTGAATTAACAAAGCTGACGTGCTGCTTTTAAACAGCAGTTGGTGTGAGCAAGGTCATCATCCAGCACTATCGGATGCGGTCAGGTCTGAAGTACTGCGGTGATGGTGGAGAGGGAGCGCGCTTTGTGTACAGAGCGTGACGCTGATTTACAGGGCACCTTTTACTCATTACAGAACTCTTCCTGCGCACCTCTAAATTCTCACTCTGCAAGTGGGAGAGCAGAATTTCACATTCAGGTTCTGTTAGGCAGATCTGAGGGTTCGACCTTATTTTATGCCTTCTTTGAGAGAAATCTAATATTCCCCGTGCTTCTGATTTTAGCGGTGCCATTACTATTTGTTGCTGCGTAGCTCATTTTTTACATTGCACATGTTATGCTCAGAGGAAACAAATACAGCATTTTTCCTGTGAATTATTTTATTTAGCAAAAAGTATTCTGTGGATGTACCTTACTACTGATTCTGAGTGTAACATTAAGAAATAAACACATTAAATATATAAACCATCCAGCCATAACATCTTGCTTTTCCCGTCTGATTCTTTGCTTTCTATTTCTCCTGTTTCTTTTCCACTGTAAATTGCTTTAGTCCAAAAGTCAGGTAAGAAGGCATGGCATCGTGTTACATCTTTCTGCTGCTGCCATTGCTCATCTCCATTTTATTCAGCATTGGAAAGTGACATGNGGTGGATCCCCGTGTTATAACAAATATAACTTGATTTCTTTATGCCCTTTATCATGTCAAAGTCTGCTTAACGTATGCCTACAGTGTGTAATTAAGATCCCAGTTCTGCTTCCAGCACAAGGAGGAACGTGTGCTAAGGGACTAGAAAAGTTTGATTAACTACTACAAAATGCATGAAACAAGTTGTAGGGTTTTGGGTCTGAAAAGTGTTGCTAGTTCAAAAGTGTAATATGTTGTTGGATGTTGCTTTGTATTAATTCACATTTTTTACTACTTTATTTTTTTTGTCACGTAGCAAGCATGTCTAGGCCTGCAGCATGTTTTTAGCACATACCACAATGTATCTTCCAGGGTTAAGTGTAACGCACTCCTACAGTGATTTAACTGCAGCACGTTCAGAGTGATCGTAGTTATTTCTAAATAGTCTAACCCGCACAAAATAATCCCCAAAGCATTGGAATCTGTATTTCATCATCAATAAGGAAATTTCTTTTGTTTCTTCTTTCATTGCAAAATTATTATCCTTTTTTTCTAACGAAAGGAATAACTGGGGTGTTTATAACAAAGTCAAAAGTGGTTCGGCCACGAAGAAAACAACACCACATAAAAGTTGCTCTTAGTTAAACCTGCTTCAGCAATCTGAGCCATGTGGGCAGGCGCTGGAACTTACCCACAGCTCCCCCAGGACCTGCCCTCATGGGTCTCCTTTCAGGATTAGGGCGTGAAGACCTTTATCAAAGTTCATCTAAATACTTGAATACACTTTTCTGCATCTATTCTAAAGCCACGGCATTATTGCCAAAGCAGTGAACATCTGTTGTGATTTTGCTTATGTATATTGTAGGGAAGGGGATATTTAACTACAGTCAAATACTTATCATTCCATTTTTTCCCTTGTACTTATTTCACAGATTGTGTGTATTTTGCCATCTTATGCTATCCCTGGAAGTTGCATGTATTAATTTTTTTATTTTTATTTTTTTGTTCATCTCATTATCATCTGCACTTTCTATGATAAATGGTAAATACAACAGCCTCCGCTCCTTCAGTTCGGATAGGTCCTACACGCTGAACAGAAGTTCTTATGCCCGAGACAGCATGATGATAGAAGAACTGCTGGTGCCAGCAAAGGATCAGGTACGTGCTTGCGTCTCTGCCACCAGGTATTCCTTCTTTGTATTTATAGGGGCTGACAGTCTGCAGCACTCAGCTCTGCTTGCAGACATTATCGCTACTCTCTTAATTATTGAAAAAGAAGAAAGGAGATGAGAGAAATCATGGGTTTACCCCATTGTGGTTTTGATCCTGCAAGAGGCAGGCTGACGGGGTCCCAAACTAAAAGAGTCTTTGAGGGAGCAGTTATGTTCCTGAGTATGAGGTTGTCCCTTGAAGTCAATGGAAGCAATCCGCGAGCTTAAAGTTACGTGTATCCTTAGAGTGCTTTGATAAGCTGGGAGCAATGGGTTTTACACTAAGCAACCTTTGTCTGTACTGTATAGCCCGGGGATTACGTTCGCCTGTTCTGCCTACATGGATGGGACTCCAGCTGCTGTCCTTGTTTTTCCACCCTTGGGAAGAATTTGGCCTTGTAGAGATTAAGCTATTATGCGCTAACCAGTTTATGTATCTTCCAAACATTTGTGCAATGACTAACACAACAAAAGCAGAATCTTTTGACCTGATTATAGCGTGGGAAAGTCTTTCTAAAAGCTAATGCTGGAGATGATAGGGTACTGTGTGCTTTGTGAGTTCCTCAGCATTCTGCTTCATAGACTTGCTTCAGATTTTAAAATTTGAGTTACTCAAGAGAGTCTTGATACAGAGAAGCCAGAGATCTGCTAGGAAGCTGAATAAAAATTCACATAGAAATCTTTACTTGGCAATTAAAGGACTGTGGAGTGGAACTGTTGTTTATGTCCTGGAAGAGCATAAGGTGGATTGTAATGAAACAGAGGTTTTCTGCTGCCGTTTTCACAGAGGTATCTCAGCAGCGGCAAGTATTCCTGCACAGGGGGGTTATTGATCTCAGAGGGTGCTTTCTTGGGGGAAAGGGGCCACAGAGCAGGACTCAAGCATTTTAAACTTTGGTTGTGTTAGTCTGTAAATTCTAGTGTAGTATAAATTATCCAGTTTTACTACAGCTTTTGCACACAGTTTTGGTAACATTATGACAATGGCAGAAATTATATTCTCTCTTTAGCAACTGAATGTTTATTAATAGGTTGTTACTTTCAAGTGACATGCTGTAAAACTCCAATAACCTTGATTTGCAGCAGCCAGCTGGGGAGAGTGTCTGAAGGTTGCATAGCAGTAATTTTGTTGCTTTTGTTTGTTTTGAAGTCAGAAAAGAAAATCTGCAACTACTGGCACTGGGAACAAGAAATGATATTTCAGGGCTGCGAACCTAAAGTTACTCTGACAATTCCTACTCCTAAGCCTTCATTAAGTCTTCTTGATATGATGGAAATTTCAGAGGAGAGGAAGGTTCTTCAGTCTGAGAACATATTATTTTTTTCTTATGATTCTGGCCATTTTTGTGATTACCATCAAAGTAGATGGCATTGATTTAGCAGCCAGGGTGCATTTGATCAAATAACAAGACGTAAAACCAGCACTATGCTGAATAACACGTATAGAACATTGTTCAAAGTATGCACCGTTAACCTGTTTTGTATAAAAAAATTCCACTAGAAAAATAAGAATTACTGTCTGTACATGGAGGTGTTGCAGTGACACCGCGTCACGTACCGGAGTTCTACTTTAGGGATTAGTAGTGTAGGCTGTTTCCATTGCATTTATAATCTCCATATTTTTGTGATTCCAGTTTTTGTCCAGCAATGATTGTGCAATTATCGCAGTTAAGTTCTCTTCCAAATTTGTCTCGTAAAATGAAGCCAGGCTGGAGGCCTGGCTGACAGTCTAGTGGTAAATGTTATTCTAACCTTAATCCTCTAGACAAACTTCAAGTTTCTCAAGTCCAGGAGGGGATCAGGAATGGTGAAGGTTGATAGTGGAAAAAGATGTCAGTCCTGTCTTGAGAGGTTAGTAAAACTGTGATCCCCTGAAAAACAAACGACAGTAACACAACCAGCTATCTTCATGAAAAAGGGAGCCCAGCTAAAAGTTTCTGCTATGGCTTCTGCAAGCCTCGAAGTCCTGACAAAAAAAGTTATCCATCCCTTGGAATTCCTGTGTTCTTCAGCCCAGCCCAAACCAATGGTGTGAAGCGTTACAGCTCCTTGGCTGAAGTGGGAGGAGTGCATCTGGGAGATGGAGAATGCCCCTACCTCTCTTCTTCCCATTTATTACTGGGCTTCCAGATAATCTCTGTAGAGATTTCGGCAGTAGAAATCAGGGGGGAAAAAACCCTACCTTTTTTCCCATCAATGGAATACACAGGAACAAAGATCATTGTGGGTCAAAACTAATATCCTAAAAGTGCATCTGGAAGCTGATAGGAATTAAGGCTGTTTTGGGGTATCACGCTACTTTGAAGGTGTGTGCCATTGCCTGTCTGCATATTCCATTACTCTTCTTTTGTAAAGTTCAGACCTGTCTGGAGAGCACGCGTAACAGCAAAGTCTCAGAGCAAAAGGAATTAGTTTTATCACAAATTGTAAGTATATAAAAGAATAAGGGGCATTTGCCAACCTCTTGATCAGGTTAAAATAGAAGATCCCATGACCACCCCTCCCCAAGAGCACTGGGAGACTTGGGAGGCTAAAAAGAATCAAACGAGGAAGATTTTAAACCAGCCTTTACTGAACCTGACTGCCAGCATGACACGTTGGATGTTAGAGAAGAGGTTCTAATAATTTTCTGAGAAGTCAAGATATTCTCCATGGTTTGCGTGCAGTGGTTTATTGCTGACGCTGTTCAACAGGGAAGTCTGAGTCCAGGCCACACTGTGCCTCATAACCTGGCTGGAGCAAAGTTAAAATTTCTGTGTCCTGGTGCGTTACCATGGATGTAGCAACTCAGACCAAATCCAAACGACTTTCTCCATGGAATAATTTACATCAGCCTCTGAATTTAATCAGCCAAAGGCAGGATGAATCAGGCTGTCCGTTACATAGCAGCTTGCTGAATCTCTTCTGTCTGGATAAATTCATCTGGGAGGAAGCATAAATTCTTCTCTTTGCTGAACTCTGATATTACACAGCCTGGATATTAAGTTATGCAACCAACAGGATCCTTGCCAGCAGAACCATCAGTATTTTTATGCGTGCATTTGCATCTAACGATGCCACGCCAACAGCAATGCATATTTAATCTCCCTCAGTTCAGGGAGGAACCTCACCAGACACAGGATGGACCCTGTGATTTGATGTCACTGATGATGTACCATCTTCTGGACTGCTTATATTGCAATTTACACAGGAAGATTATTTTTTTTTTGCGTGCCTGGAAAATCCAGCACCTCAACAGGCCGACAAAATGAGACCAACAGATGTGTGCTGCGTGTAAGATGCATGTGTCCGGCTATTAGCTTTTCCTACTCTGTTTCGCTGCCAAAATTATTGGCTGTAGGCTTTGTGCTTTTTGCTGGCTGTAAATATGTCCAAAAGATCTGTTTGGGTGCAATTTGTCAGACAAAAAAATATAGTCACCTGATAGACAGACGGTATCTCAGGACAAAGGAATAGACCAAGGAACCCTATGTATGCACGAAAGCAAACCTACAGCAACTTGGTGAGCGTAGTAGCACCACTATCTAGCTTAGCTTATTTTAGAGTGGTGATATTTCCTTGGAAAATATATGGCCCTACATTTAGTTTTCTCTGTCACACTGCTGAAGGAACTTTAGCATTTTCCTTCTGTTATAGCAAACATGGTCCTGTATTTATTTGTTGATGTCTGTGTCCTCGCGCAAGCCTGGACCTAAGGCGTAGCAGCCATTTGAATGACAAACGGTAAATTGCGGTGTTCTTTTAAATGCGTTTCTTGTGTTTCTTTGTTTTGTGCTATTTTTGATTATAATGTTAACCACCGAGCAAAGGAATAAATTTATTTTTGTTTATCTAAGTTTTTACAACTTCTGAGACCCACTGCCTGGATCTTACACTGTTTGGTATGAAAAGCAATAATGTACTCAGTATGAGCTCTTACCAAGTTACATCGCTTGGAATAGCAGAAATGGCTATGGCTCTCCTGCCTAAACTGTGGCTCCTCAGGGAAATGTAGGAGAATCCCTAGTGTACTATTGGAAAGAGAAAAACTGCCTTCAATAAACTAAATTATGATACATTTTTCGAAATGATGCTAATTAAAGCCACTGCCATTGCTTAATTGCCATTGTTTTAATGGCATTCATTTTATCTTTTATGTCTGATGGTGTATTTTGGTGTTTAACATATGCAAATTTGCCCCTTATTGTTGTCTATGCTTGAACCATCAGGCCTAAAGTACATCTCTTACAGCAAAAAGTTTAATGAAAGATTTTAATAAAGGAGTTAAGGTAGCTAAAGAAGGAGGCATCGAGCCATGTGCCACAGCGTTGGACAGATGATGGATGTTTCTATTGATTAGCAGTAAATTATAACATAGATGTTTTTTGGAAGGAAACCTGGGATGCTCATCTGAAATAAAAGAAATGTCTAAAGAGAGGAGTTTTTTGGGAACCCCCGCGTGATGGGAGGGTTGTGGGTTCTGGCTGACAAGAGAGCACTCGCTGCTTGCTTATCTTGTGGAAGTTTCTCAACAGAAGTATTTTTGTGTGTTTATGATTTTGCCAGATTTACTACTAATGCTGGAAATTCCATTCAAAATAATTCATTTGCACTACATCTATGTGCCAGTAGATTAAAAAAAAAAAAAAAAGAGATGGAAATAATACAACCTCCCTGTGCAGAAGTGTGTGCTTGGCTCAGGTTCGACTCGAACCCACAGAATTTAATTTGAAAACAGCCTATAAGGTTTTAGGCTTTCCAGACTCTGCTGTCTCTAGATTTATTTGTCTGTAAGCAGAAAACAACCTACTTGGAGGAAACACTGACACCTTTAACGCCTTCTTGGGTGAAGATTGTGCGTAGCGCGTGACAGCTTCTTGGCTTAATTTTATTGATGTAACTTCTGACAGTGCTTCTGAAATTGGTTAGAAGCTTTCATATCACCCTGCAGATAGAGGCGTCCGGTATTTGAAGGTTTCATTTGTTTAATTTCCTAGGAAAAAAAGAAACAAAGAAAGAAAAAAGAATATTTACCTAGAATGGCTTTGCTATACAGATAAGAGGATTTATAGTGTGAGAGCTTGTTGTGGGGCTCAGGAGGCGTGAGTCCATGTGCGCATGTCCATGGGCAGCAGCGACAAACAAATTACACCTCAGTGTCTGTCAGATGGGGCAGTTAATTATAGCACCAGTGCGCCAGCGCTTCACAGGGTTAAAACTATTTTTATAGAGATGAGTAGGGACAGGGGCACCCAGGAAACAGTGTTCATGTTGGCTGTACGCGTATAAAGACAAACTAAACCCTTCTCCCACCGGGAGCTGAGTCAGGCGTTCACAGCTTCAATTAAAACTCTCAGTGAAGCTATTCACAGGTTCTGCTTGAATGAGGATCTACCCCATGGCGATTTCTGTGGGGGAATATTGTACTGCCTGTCTATATGCTGTGTGATTGCAATACAAATGGTAACGTTTTTTTCAATCTTTTTAACCTTGCACATGTAAGTAAAGATTGGAGAGAGACATAGCTGTAACTGAAGGAAGTGAAAAAAGCGGGCAAAAAGAATGTTTGAAGATACGTAAGATTAATTTGTCTGTGGATTCCATGTTTCTGTTACGGGATTTCCAGTAATTTAACACCTGCAATATCAGCACTGTTATGTGGAAAGGGGCCAAATCTAAATTTAATAGAATTATTTTAACAAGCTTGTACTTAAGACACGTGTTTTTCCTGTTAATTTTAAATTTCAATTTATCTTTTTTTTTTTTATTATGTTTTTAAGCACCTGACGTTTCAAAGGGAGTTTGATTCTGATTCTCTCAGACACTACAGCTGGGCTGCAGACACCTTGGACAATGTTAACCTTGTTTCAAGTCCCATCCATTCTGGGTAGGTCACTTAACAGATTTCCTTTATCTTTAAATGTGGAAGTGTATTGTTAGCTGAAGAATACAGCCTGCTGTAATAGCTGATAACATGCCGATTCCTGCCCCAGTTGAAGCCAGTGGCAAAATTCACACTGACTGCAATGGGGGTGCTTAATAACAGGAGTCAGTCTAAATTCTTGCATATCAAACCAAAAACTTGCTTCTGCACTTAATTTTCTGAATGCCAAAACATTGTAATCCCACTGGCTTCTCTTTAATAGTCCTGTTTCGCTTTTTCTGTTGCTTATGCTTTGCTTTTAAGTGTAATAAGGTGATTTTGTTTGAATTGTATCAAATTGTTTAGAATATGAAATCAGAGATACAATGTTATGCTTTCTGTTCTTTCATAGGGGAAAAAATAGGGGGCTTTAATTTAACCTCTTATTTTATTTGCACCTCCAAACTCCTGTCTATTCACCAATATCTGTAGTTGGATTTTAGTGGTACTACACATTTACTTATGAGTTATCACTGTAGTTCTGGTGCTTCTTGATAGTACCACACAGACTTGATTTAAACGCAATAGTAATAATGTTTGAATGCATGTTGTAAAAATTTGCAAATAAATGTGTAACTGAAAGGAATCATTGCATATGAAGTTGTCTAGTATAAATATTTGTTGTTTAATTTTCAAGATCAGGACGTAAAATTTCATATCCTTTTTAATTTACTTCCCCGTTTTATGACTAATTTCATTCTTGTAATGAAAATGAGCGCAGCACATACCAAAAGATTTCAGTTCCAAAACAGCAGCAAGTCCCACAAATCTAAAGCTACAGTCCCCCAATACGTGTAAGCACTTGTTTCTGCTGCACAGATTTATACAATGGTGGATTTTTGGGTCCTGAGCTGGTAAAACACTGCATGTAGTCAATGCTAGAGTAGAAACATCGAGAGTTGCAGAATGAAAAGCTGAAGCCTGTTGGTTATGGAGGAAAGTTAATGTCAGCGAAGGACCTCAGAGAGCTGGTAGTCCACCCATTTGCATTACAGCAGGGCAAAATGTTGTCAAGCCATTCCTGAAATATGTTCTTCATAGTCACTAAAATTAAGAGGTTCTATAGTCCTCCAGCTTCAGTAGTTCACTGTCCTTTGTTACGATATTTCTTCCCCTTATACTCAAAATTTGTTTGCTGCAGATTAAGCCTATTTCTTTTCATATCCATAGTAGTCCATAGAGAACAATATCTTACTGGTCTCTTAACAACGTTTTATATGTTGGAAGACATGTAATCCTCTCTTTTAAAGACTAAAATGTCCAAGACCCTCCTAGGTGGTGCTTTCCACATTTCAGCGCATCCTTGCTGCTGTCACCTGGCTCTCCCCTCTTTGACGGCAGTTTATTTCTAAGCCAGGATTGCTACCTCTTTAATCTCACACATGGCACACCTAATCTTAAACAATCCCACAATGAGCATTATCATTTTGGTAATTGGAGTTTCTGTTGACTGATGTTTGTGATCTGCTAGAATTTCTTGGTTCTTTTCTGAAATTGTGCAGTCTGGCTATATTTTCTATGTTTGTGCTTATGTGTTTGGCTTCTTCCCTCTGTTTACATTTGCCTTTACTGTATTTCAGCTTATTGGTTCCAGGCCCTCTTTCCTTTTTAGCAAGACAGCTTTTAATTCTGATCCTATTTTCCAAAGACTTTTCAGACCTTCTTTCTGTCCAGCATTCAAATAATGAAGGAAGACATTAGCTTAGTACCTGGCCCAGGACAGCACAGTGGAATCTCCACTTGAAGTTTCCTTTCCGTTCAACGGTAAAGCACTGATGGTATCTCTTTTGAGGTAACTTCTCAGATGATTGTGCACTTACCTTATCTATGCTATACCTCAATTTCTTACTGAAATACCGAGATAGTACTTCCACGCACCCACTGGCTAAGTTACTCTTTCAAAGAAGGAAGTTAAATTCATTTGACATGAGTTATTTTTGCCACTTATATTTTGGCTCATTTTTATTTTGGGGACTGGTGACACTGGTCTTGATTATCCTTTAGGCCCTTACAGGTTGATCGTTGGGTAATTTATTCCTGAATGTTTCTGATAGTTGGGGTTAGACTTGATTGGTCTAAAATTTTCTGGCCCCTTTTCATCCTGGTACACAATAGGTCTGATGCTTGCATCCTGCCAGTCCTCTGGGATAATACTTGGCTGCCCTTAGTTCTTCAGCATGGCCACTAATGGTTCCAGCCTTCCAAAACATATATTCTGTGGACACAATGGGATCTTTGGCATCAGCTACTTCAGATCTCCTCCCTTTGTACATCAGTCCTGGCTAATGCAGCGGTGGCCTTAGCGGCTGCCCAGAGGGGAAGGGCCACAGACCTGCAGCAGTGGAGAAGACTGTGGGGCTGCGGGGGGAGGGAGAGGATCTGAGCACCAAAATATTCTCTAAACATGTTCTCAAAATATTCTCTCTCCTGTCACATTTCTCATTTGACAGACAAAGTCCATCAGAAATGATGCTGTGATGACTCAGTTCCTTTGTTAGGAAAAAAAAGGTCGCTCGTATATTTTCTTTTCAGTTGTGGCCCCATATTATAATATGATACTGTTTGGTTTTCCCTGTTATCTTCATCTAGGGGCAATCAACAGATGTTCCCTTCACATCTTCTGGTACCTCAGCACATCTGATCTGCAGAGGATCATGACTTTTCACTTTCTTCTGCCAGTCTTTTCCTGAAAAGTAACTCATTTTCTGCTTGTTCGCAGTGCTTCATCCCCTGGCCATAGGCAGAGGTATGCCAACTGGGCAGCCCTCGTGGTCCGGGTCACCCCGCGGCCAGGGCCTGACCCCACCGCTCTTTGCATTCCTCATCCTCCCCCGGGCTCCGCGATGCGCTGTGCCGGGGGAGCTCCTCTGCAGTCCGCGCCCTGCGGTTGCTCTTTTTCCCCATTTACCCACTGTCAGAAGGGAGCATCAAAGTTTGTTTCCATTTCTTAACTGAGGCAGAAGGGGAATTTTGGGAGCAGGATGTGGAGATCCAGCAATGTATCAGTGAAAGAGGAAGAAAGAAGGAATTGTTGGCAGTAATTTCGACTCTTCTGGTTTTTCCTTTTTTTAAGCCAAGATAATGTTTTATGTTTTTCTTTCTGAGTTCAGATAAGTTGTTTTGCCAGCATATATTTTGAACAGGGTCCATTGTAAGCAGCACAGTGAAATGTGTCATGAATCTTGAGGCCTCTGGAAGGGTAGAGACCCTTCACCAAGATGACCTTCGGCTTTCAGATGTGAGCTTACTCATGCAACTTTCCCGAACTAAAATGTGGGTGTGCTCTCTTCACATTGTCTTTCTTAACTTTCATTTTCTTAGCTGAAAGAAAGAAATTAATGCGTTACACTGCCTACCATATTGAGAAACTCAGAAATACTGGATCCAGTCTTGCAATGTGGAATACATCAGATTAATTATAGTTTACTCCAACCTCCTGTACACGCAGAAGAACTCATTTTTGAAAGCAGTGTAATGAATAGCGAGGACTGATACTCCTTTCAAGTATCCTGCCATGCATATCTATACGTTGTACTTTGGAAAATAAACCGCTATAGAAAAGTGCAAGAACTGGTTTTCGGTGGCACAGCGGAGCATGCTTTGGGAATTAAACAAAGAAGTTGTGTTACAATAAATTCTCTGTTGACCCAAGTAAATTGCAAATACTTTTCTCCGTGTGCTTCTGCATTTCTTATGGAAATTATGGACTTGTGCTGGCTAATTAAATGAAAGCTTTTCTTTTTTCCATATGTAGCATATTTTATATGACAGAGGTCATAGTATGCAAAGCAAAAGCCAAATAATTTCTAAAGTCGGCCTTACAGTGTATTGCTTTTGTTATTTTTCTGATTGTTACTTTTCCTTTGCGCTTATTATTGATATTTTCTGTTGCTTGCCTCTAATTATCTTACATTAATTTTTCCCATTTGCTTTCTAAATTATTTTGCAGCTATTCCTCTCCACTTCCCCAGTATGATTCAAGGTGATAACTCTGTGCTTTCTGTGAATCCTCATTTTATTTTTCTTTAACTCTTTTCCCACAGAGTGTGTGTAGATGTTTGTAGTGCATCCGCCCACATCCTCATCCCTTCCATGTACTCAAGTAGAAATGCTCATTAGCATTTAGCGTTGTGTTTTAGAGATCATATTGTAGTTTCCATTATTAGTGCAGCATTAATTTAGGTGAGCATCAACTACTAATTTTTTTGATAGAAAGTGCATGAAATACTGTTTGGAATTATTGTTACTGATTTAAATGGTAAATTACTAACTTGAAAACTAAACAAGGAAATAATTAATATGCTGTTGATAATGATTACCGTTACATGGGAGCAACACGCATAAATCTGCTAAAAGTTTTGTCTGGCTGCAGTGTGGTGTAGACACCCAAGCTGGCTGTAAGGGGCTAGTTCCTGTGGTGGGGCATGGACTCATGTCAAGGGTTAACGTGCCCTGGATTGAGCAGTGCTAAGCCCCAGGTTGCCACGGCTGGACTGGTATTGGTGCCTGTCATCAAACCCAACCCAGCTACCTCTGCACGACCTTGAAATCTCCCACCTAAATGTACCTGAGAACTTGGGGCCTGATTTTGATAGGTACTTAGTTTTAACTTCCATTGATTTTTGTATTATTTAAAGTCAGTTGATTGAGGTGCCTAGAGATTATTGAAAATCCACTCTGACATACTTGCATCATTTAAATAGTTTGGAGACAGAAAAACATCTTATCTGAGTGCAAGCTTTGGCATTTTTGCATTAGATGAAAAAACTCCTTTTTTTATTAATTCTGAGTTTGTTTAACATGCCAGTAATCACGTACATGATAGGCAGCTCTCCAAAACGTTGCTTTGCACTGAGCCATCAGGCCAAGCCCAGCCTTGCCAAGCTCCCCGGGAGGCCCCTCTCTCCATCGCTCCGTGATGCACCGACCAGATGTGCCTCCCCGGAGCTGCTGCAGTGCCGAC
Source organism: Dromas ardeola (assembly GCA_013398915.1). Taxonomy (NCBI): domain Eukaryota; kingdom Metazoa; phylum Chordata; class Aves; order Charadriiformes; family Dromadidae; genus Dromas; species Dromas ardeola. The sequence continues at coordinate 214,138 of VYZM01014479.1, read as the reverse complement.
CCCGAAGGGATGCTCCAGCCAGCCACCCTCCGCACTTCCATGTAGTCTGAAGTGGCCCCATCTTCTCTGCAGACAAAAACCATGCACATTTTTAAAAGGCCACCAACGCACCAATTGTAACATATTCCTTTCAGTATTCTCCCTTCGGTGACCAAGGGCTGTGGGTCCCTGCTTAATATTTGCTTTGCTTCATCGTAAATTTTAATGGGTTGTCTTGAACTCTCTTCACAGCTAGTCACGAGCAGGCTCCTTGCCAGCTCTGAAGACCAGCCATTGGCCTACCCTTCCGCATGCTCAGTGCCATCTGCCTCTTCCCATCAGCCTTCACCATAGAGCAGTTGCGGGGAGAACACAAACATGCTGACAAGCGAATAGTGCTCAGTGAGCGGAGGGGAGAGGCAGCCCCAAAGGTCCAGGCTCCCTAGAGCTGGTGTCTCGGCTTGTTACAGCCTTTTGTTAGCAAACAGGAAAGTGTTCCAGTCAACAGATTTTACATACATCTAAGATCTTGTGATCTATAAATATTAACATAGCTTATATACTCTGTAATTTAAAGGTTGAGCAAATTGTTTTTGACACAGATCTATTATTTGTAGAAAGCATTTGGTTAGGCATTCAGCAAAGATCCCGTCCCACTGAAACAATTCCTCTTGTGAGGAATTGGGGTACTCTAGTGGCAACATTTGGATTTGTTCCGTAATGTACAGTGTGTTTATCTAGGAGAGAAATGTGGATACAATTTATTTGGATGAAAACTACTGTGACTATTCCATGCATCACTGTTGTAAAGTCTCTGGGGCACAAGAAACGATAAATTGGGGTTAGAGTCATCTCAGAGACCTGTTTCACCTCCCCATCTTTACTGGTGGATTTTCATTTGGTTTGAAGAAAGGCAATGTAGCAATTTCTTTATCTAGAATTCAATTGGACACTGCTTCATATATTTACAGCTTTTGTCCCTACCTGCCTGTCTCCTGCAGTCCACTAAATACTAAGTTTTGATTATACTCCTGCTTTTGTGCAGATTTTTCCCGTCCACATCAGCTGGACTTCGGAATGCACATCAGCTCTCACTTTTTGATACCTTGCTGGTCTCAAAAGCAAGTGTAACAGTCTCACACAAATTCCCATTCATACTTCAGAGCACTTGGGGGCTTTTCTTAAAGAATCTTCATGACCCCCCTGGATTACTGGCTCTTACCCGTAGTTCAGTTTGCAGTAGGGAACCAGGAAATTGAACGGGTTCACCTGTTAATCGTGTGAAGGTTTAGTTCTTAAGATCTGGAAGTTTTGGCAACAACCTTGAAAATAGTGAAACCCTACAGCAGACGTGCCAGCTGTGTCAGTGTCTGCGTATCACACAGAAGGAGCAGACAAAAAATGTGTTGGCATCAAGACTGAGTTGGTAACTCGTGTCCCTCTTGATACTGGCCTGTTATTGCATCTTCTACCTGAAGTTATTCTCTCTTAGCAGCTTATGCTACAGAGGAAAAGGGAGGATATTTTTGAGCGCTAGAGGAGAACCCCATAACTGCTTAGCCCTGCAGGAAGCTGTGTGTTTTGATCCCCATAAATTGGAAGGATTCTTGCTGCAGAGTTTTGAAACAGGCTGATGTCTGGTTTTGGTCCTGGGAGGACTCCACTTCCCTGTCACTGTTCTGTTGAAGACAGTAACACTTCATGTATGCACCTTCTCAGCAGTTCATGGGTGAAATAAGCCACAGCTATTAATGATTATTTTTGTTAATATTTATTATTCCCGTGCTAATAATAAAGATTTTGTTTTAAAATCTGTCACTCACCGCTTAGAAATATAATTGTTTAACCTTCTATTATTGAATGGAAAATTCTGCATTGGAATGACACTGGCAAATGCGATTTTTCATTAATGTCACTTTTTGCTAATGAATGTCATCTTCACAGAGGAGTAATGGCGTGATTTACTCCAGAATGCCAGTAGCCTAAAGAAAGTTATGTATTTGATATTCTCACTCAAACCGCATCAGTGGAAGCCCTTACTAGTCTGGACTGACTGTCACTCATGGTGCCAGCACTTGCGCTGCCAGCCATCGGGAGCATTTGCAAATGAGACTGTGAGGAGGTTTTGAAGACTGAGATCCCAAAAATAATAAGCGGTTTTGATTCTTCTTTTTCTACACTGTCTGGTTCATTTCTGTATGTGAGGCTAATTACTCTTATTTAGGGACAGTAGAGCTAACAGTAACAAAGGGATGTTCTTAAAGTCTACTAAACCACTACTAATACGCTACTTGTCTACTCTTTTAATCCAAATTACTCAGTAGCACCTGTTCACTTCACCATGATGTTGCTAGACCTTTAGCAATTCCTGATTTTGATAACCAATAGTTAATATGTAAGTATAAGTTTTAAAAGAATCTTCGTGTTCTTTTTAGTTTAGCTGGGATCGGGAGGACTTTTCTAATAATGTTTTAAAAACTGTGGCAGTTGACTTTTTGCTGATCTTCTGCCTGTCCTGTGACCATTTTCATTAACGTGTTTCCTTTTTCCTACAGTTTCCTGGTTAGTTTTATGGTTGACGCACGTGGGGGTTCGATGAGGGGTAGTCGCCATCATGGAATGAGAATAATTATCCCACCACGCAAGTGTACAGCACCAACCCGCATCACCTGCCGCTTGGTAAAGAGGCATAAACTGGCCAGCCCACCACCAATGGTTGAAGGAGAAGGATTAGCAAGTAGACTTGTAGAAATGGGGCCAGCAGGGGCACAATTTTTAGGGTGAGTTGTTCTATGAATTTCATTGTTTACAGTCATGTTGCATCTTTCATTTCCTTTATCCTGTGGATCTAAGTAGTTAAACGTTGACTCTACCTCGTTTGAGCGTGTAAGATAGGCTACTTAACTTGAAATATTAAAAAATGCCAACCTGCCATTCCTTCCAGAAAGTACCCTTGTATTTTAAGAGGAGCTTTGCCTCTATGATGACTGCAGGGTGGAGCCAAAGGTAAGGAAAGCCATGAAAAGGCCAAGTCTTGCCCCCATCTACTCATGCAACCTGCCTTTGAAGTCAGGAGGAGCCGCACATCTGTAACCCAGAACAGGTTTTCACTCTCTTGCTCGCAGAGTATCGGAGAAACATTACTATCACAAAAAAGTGTCCTTAAGTCACCCACAAGGACATAAATATTGAGCTCTGTTCCCCGTGCTGCAGCATGCACACGGCTCCTGACGGAGTTGCTGGGAGCTGCCTGTCTCCGTCCTATGGGGCAAAGCCACTGAGAGCGATGGCGGAGCGCTTACTGTAGAACATCAAGTAGTGCAAATGCTAGGAGCTGACTTTTTTTAAAGCTTACAATAGGGGAAACAATCCACTATGATGTGGCGCTTTTTTTCCCTAATTATAAATTTTGTTCATTACCATGAGTGGCACCCTGGTGTAAACTGCCGGTTCTGTCGGGAATGACAGCTTGTTCCTAATTTCCCCTTCTCGTTTCTCTTCCTGCTGCATGGATGTTATTCAGTAAACTGCATCTTCCTAACACTCCTCCCCCTCTAAATGAGGGCGAGAGCATGGTTAGCCGAATCCTGCAGCTTGGTCCACAAGGAACAAAATTTATTGGGTAGGATATGTACGGAAAAGATACAGAATGTCTACAGTTTTTCTTGCGTTTCTGATTTTTTGTTATTCCCATTTTATTTTTTTTAAGTTTTCTATAGCTTTCAGTTGATTTACGTCACTGAAAGAAAATCATAGTGGCTTGATTTAATATAGCTCTGCTACTACCTTGTGCTTATAGGCATGTAAAATTCACTGCCAGCATTCTGCTTTCATAACTTCTGTGCTTTTGTAATTTTTTAAATTTGAAGTGTTTCAACTGCATCAAATACATTTTAATACACAGTGACAGTCCTTTAAGTTCAACCCTGTGGTAGAGAAGGTATTTACAGGCCTTGAGCGAGTCTGTTTTGGGAAAAGCATTTGTAAAACGTGATCACATAAAGTCTGTTATTTATGAAAGATTTTTTAGAAAAAATGGCATTGACTAAATGACTTCACTCAACAAGGTTGGAGAAATACTAATCTTTTCAACCTGCAAGAGTCATCTTGTTAAAATAAATTCATAAAGCCAAGTATGCTACCCAAAGGAACTGCAGTGTATAGTCTAAAAATGTAAGAATGTTTCCGTATATTTTTGTTGTTTTCAAACCATATTGTGAAATTTATCACATTAGGTTTTCAAAATATTGGTGAGTGTTTGGTGTTCCAAACCTGTTCAATACCTTCTCACTGAGTATTCTTGTTAAATGTCATGCACAAAATTGTGTGGTTTCTAAATATTTACAGAGACAGTATCTGAAATATTAGCCTGCAAAGATTGTACTACAGTGTTAGTTCTCAGTTTGTACCCTTTTTGAACTAGAGAGTAAACATCTCAAGCACTGTATTTGAATTTTTGGTATTTACTTGCTGTGCACAATGGGAGAGAGCAGCTACATTCCCATTTCTTGTTGAAGGACTTGAGATTAGAGTAACAACCTGGGTGTTCTTAAAAGCATCTAAAAGACACATTGATTAAACTATCTTTTTCTATTTTCATGGGGAAAAAATACCACCTAACTCTTCTCCCTTGATATTTAATGTGAAAACTGGACTTCCAACTAGTTTGTGTTTTTCCTCATGACGGCTGTTGTGATTTCTGTGCTCAGGTAATTGATTGGTTAATGAACCCAACACCTTGCAGGTGTACAGTACCACGGAAGCGCTGCCTACTTCTCCCATCATGTGATGCTACTTTTATCTAAGTTATTACAAAGCAGTGAAATCCTTTACAACCTCTGTAGGAAAATAATGATACTGTCTATTTAAATGTCTTAAAGCTGCATAATCCATAGTTGTTCCCTTACTGTGTGATTTCAGTCGGTTTGTCTTAGCATACTTTAAAATGCATATCCTGCCTGTGAAGTGTTTGGCCAAAGTGTCTTGTTTTGTTAAGGAATGGCACATGAAGTGAATGGTGGTTTCTGTCGGTTGTTCACAATAACTGTTCAGTAATGCACTTGCAGTCCTCTGTTGAAGATACATTGTCTGCTGACATAGGTGTATTACTAACCACCTTCTCATTCCCTTTCCTTCCCCCCCAAATGTTTGACAGCAACTAATATAAATGTGGTTGTGATGTTGCTTAACTCGAAGAAATCCATTGTGAAAGGATCTAAACATTCCCCAGTGATGTTCACAGTGCCAGTGTCGCAGCTGTGATTTTGGGCATGAGCACCAGAAAGTGAAGCTCATGAGAAACAACCTCTTGTGTTTCACAGGAGCTGCATCGACAGAGAGCCAGGGAGAGCTTTGAAAAGTTTGGGACTTGGTTTGAAGTTTAAAACCTATGTGCCTGCGCAGTTCCTGCTGCAGTCAATAGCTGTTGCATGCATTTGGATAGCTGGACTGTTTCTGAACTGACTTTGCCCCTTTAAATCCCTTGAGCCAAATCCGAACTTTGACTGTGCTAATGCCAATTAAAAGTCAGCACTGCTGTGTGTGCTGCAGGCAGGTTGGATCACCTACATCCTGGGATAAACGAGCAGGGAGAACTCTCCTTAGCAAGTCGTCACTATTTTTTCATGTAGGCAGCTGTTTCGGAAGATTTACATTAAAAATGAGCTATATATGAATACTTTTAAGGTATCTATTTATTATACTTCAAATGATAAAGGATTGTGCAGCTTTGGCAATTTTAAAAACATTTTTACCATAACAGTGCTAACTGTTTAAAATGACTGTAGTTTTCTTAAGGACTTAACACCCATAGGAAATTAAGGGCAGTGAGGAAATGTAGGGTTAAAAATAATACGGTTCCTTTTTCTCTAGCCCTGTCATAGTGGAAATCCCGCATTTTGGATCAATGCGAGGAAAGGAAAGAGAGCTAATCGTACTGCGAAGTGAAAATGGTGAAACGTGGAAGGAGCACCAGTATGACAGCAAACATGAAGACTTAACCGAAATACTCAATGGCATGGACGAAGGTAAACCTTTTCTCAAAGCTTTAGCAAGCCTTACCTTTGTGCAGGCTTGCTAAGATGAGCAGACTAAAGCAACTTCAAGTAAATCAGCTCAGGGAATATCTGACTTTGGGGAATACAGTGTGTGTTATGTATTAAACTAATGGAAAGAGTGTAAAGAGAAATTGTTCAGCAGTGGCCTGGAGACATCCTGAAATCAGTGGTAAGTTTTGGTCTGAAGTCTTGCCAAGTTTAAGGAAAGATGCACAGTTGCTTTACAGCATGAAGTGGAGAATAACACCCCAGCTGGAGGTAAGCCTGTTTCTGCTGCTCAGGCAGGGCCACGTGAAGGTCATTCCAAACCAAGGGTGAAGTGGAAAGATCAGTTCTATTAGACTTTCCCACAAACGCAGACTTTAGCCCATAGGCCATTCTTCTTTGAAATGGTATTGTTAGAGTTTGCCTCCCACAAATACACAACCTGCCTTCCTGATGCCTGTCTGGGAAGTCTGGCTCCCTGTTTTGCTTGGACGTTGCTGTTTATGTGAGAGTCCCTTAAGATGAGAGGCCTCAGCTGCACACAGTTCATCAGAAGATGCTGTGACAGATGGTCCCTGCGGACACGTCGCAGGCAAAGCCAGGCTGGGGCCGCGGTGCGACCTTGGCACCACTGCTTTCTTTTGCTAGCAAGTATTTTTTCATTACTTGTGCTGATAAACCGTTTCTTGAGTTCTTTGCACCTGAGCGTGACTGAAATTGCGTGTGGTTTGGACTTTGGTTTTCCGTAAGGGTTTATCCACGGGATTTTCTCTGGATAGCCTCCTACAGAAAGTCAGTGTGGTGGGGTACCAGCTGCAGGAAAGTTCTTTCATTATCAGCAAAAGCATTTGAAGGAAAATGATCAGGCTGTGGATGGCAGCTATGAGAGGTATCTGTGAGCAGGGTCTGCCTTTGATCTTGGCCTCTCCTCCTTTGAAGAGGGCAGCCTCAGCAAAAGGCATGCTTTGAGAACATGGAAGGAGAGTAGTGCTATTGTGAGGGGCTCCCTGGACATCTGAGATTTAGCATTTTTACTCATTTCCTGGTTATCTGGGAATGGGAACAGCAGAATGGGCTTGTGTAGTATTTTCACTTCAAAGTGCTTGAACTGCCCATGAGCTTGTAAAAATACAGAGCAACGGCAAAGATCTGCTTGTTGCATGTGGTGATCTATTGTAGCTATTTATTTTGAAATAAATATAATAGAACCAATCAAGCAGCAGGGCAGAAACACTACAAATGTTGGGTCAGCGGGTTTGGAAAAATGAAATAAACCTCATGACAGAGGGCTACCTAAAAGCAGTGGAACAGGCAAAAGAGTGATCATGGCCCAGGATGGTATTGCTTGGGGGAGAATCGCTTCAGGATCGAAGGCAGTAGTTGCAGCCTTTCTGAAAGAAAAATCTCACCACCACCCCTTCCTTCTCCGCGCACTAGCATGAGATAGGAAGTAATGATTTGGCGTTTGGGTGAAGTATCGGTGCCTTGTCAGTGGTGAGGTAGTCAGAGCTGATCAGCAGCTCGCTTATTTGCTTCATGTGCTTTCCAAGCTGAACTTAGTTCAATTTTGGAATAGGAAATCTGGGCATAAAAACACTCTTCTAAAGTGCTCCAAGTTGCATCACTTATGAAAGAGCTCTCCAGAGGTGCCATATGGATAAATTCATATTTTACAGAGAAGAGAGCTCAATAAATAAAAACACTTTGAGAGAAGTGGGCGCAAAGCCCTCAGTGCTTAGAGCCTAAAATAATAAGCCTCACAATTTGGAGCCGAACAACTGGAGTTGGAGTACAACTTTCTGATCTGTTGAGGGTTTCAGGTGCCTCTTCCCTTCTGGGGAAGTGCTGTTTGAGGTTAGCGGGCGTATGTACAGCCAGTGAATCACAGAAAGTATGATGGACACTGGACTATTCCCTTAGAGTGAAAGTATTTGGCACCTTAAAAGCCAAGCCGCAGAAATGCCATTTACCAATCCAGGCAATCATTTATGAGAGGAAAAGGAAAAAAAAAAATACTGTAGACCCACCCAGAGCGTTGTGTTGATTATTTATTCAGTTCATTTTAGGTTAAGCCTTTTCTAGTTAGGAAAACAAAACAAAACTGCATTAAAATAATACAAGGGCCTTGACAAAATTCTTCTCCAGTTAAATTATACCTTTTCTGTGTAAAAGGTCTTCTAAGCAAGGACATAAAAATAAAAAAATGTAGAATTAAAAGATTTTTTTTTTTAATTCGGAGCTTTTACTGGTTTGTTACAAAATACCACGATTAGACCTGGCTCTGAAGCACTGTCTTGCATCTCAGAAGCCATAACTTTGGAAGAAGTTTTATTCCAGGTATGAACTCTGGAGGCAGAAGCGATCTTTAATTGAAATAGAAAGCAGCCACATTGGCAGTCATTTGCAGAAGTTTAGTGTGTCTTTGCAAGAAAATTCATCTGCGCAGTCATATCTGAATGCCATAACAGGCTGCAGGAGCGCCTGGTTTTCTATTGAAAAGCAGCTGGTCCGTTTTGTGTTAGACCTGCTGTGGTTCACTACCTCTTTCCTCTCTGTGTCGTGAAAGGAGGGCAATCAGATTTGTATTCCCAGCTCCTTCATATGCTGAATTTTTAAAGATGCAGTCTGCTTCTCTGTTTCGTTTTTCCTGTTTTGCTCTCCCGCTTAGCTAGCGGGGATGAGAGCGAAGACATCTTTGCTCCTCGCCCTCCCTGGGGATGGCTGCAAACCTGTCTGTTCTTTACTGGAAGCAGCACCATCTGCTGGAAAACCTCGTCTCAGACTCAGAGTAATCCGGAGCAGGAGGCAACCCTTCAGGGCACTAAATGCAGGATTAAATAATAGGAGAACTTTGTTTTTATTATCATGAAAGAACAATGAACCGTGAGGTAAAGAGTCAGTTTTTCCTTTGGTGCCATCAGGTTTCTGCTTAAATAGTTTTTATTCTAAAGATGGTGCTGCAATTAGGCAAATACAGGGCTGAGGGGCTACAGGGAACTTGGCATCTTTAGGCAGAGGAGGAGTTTGGTTCCAAACACAAGAGTTGCGTTTCACAGCTCTCGGCCATATTACATTTATTTAGACTTGAATCAAGTAAATTTTTTTTTAATTAATTTATTTTTTTTAGGAAGAAGCTCTCCATCTTGTAATTGGCAGATAGGTTACATTTTCAGACAGCCTCCTTTTAGGTGTAACCTGTGTTTGCTTTTTACGTCGCTGCACCCTTTACAGGTACCTGTAGACAAATCGTGGGCATAAATGCACACACTGGGATAGCTCATCTTTTGAGAGGCATTTGCAAACTGGTGAGTGAGCCAAGAAATGCAAATATTTGTGGCCACAATATGCTTGCAGCTGCACAGTGTGGTTTCAGATGGGAAGCAGGAGTTTTTACATAACTACTTCTTTGAATCTACAGATCAAACCAGAGTGCGACCTTGTTTATGCTTGAAGTTTAAAATACCGCCATAAATCACTCTGCAGTGATTTTGCCACATTTCCAAGAAAAGTTTTTAAGCATATTCCTGTTAAATTTCATGTTGTGAATGGCAAGATAAGAGACTGTGCAAAAATAGACAAAAGAGCACGTAAAGGACATTGACTTATTTGAGGATGAGACCTCCTTGTGGCGCTGGGAGCCTCTGGTTATGTACGTGAAATACTGAAGCTGGGAGGGTGGGTCTAGTTACCAGCATTCTTAAGACAAGTCTCACTGCCTTCAGCTTTTCCTTGTCCCTTCCCATGTGCTCTTTCTGCCTCCATCCATCTCCTGTACTTTTGTGAGCGCTGCCTCCTGGGTGCCCCACTTTTAATGCAACAATTTTTTAATGGGCACGTCTGTGTACGGGGTGAAACTGGAATCCTATGCTCATGCCACTTTTCAGTCTCTGCACAGTGACAAGGTCAGGTCAGCTCAGCTCTAGCCTGTACTGCAGCAGGGTTGCAAAACTCAAAGACCTGTTCAGTCTGCTAAGTACAGGTGAGGTTTGCTTTGTCAGTGCCTGCAAAACTCCTTTTAAGGCCCTGGTAAGGGAAATCAGATACCAGACCACACAAAGACACCTTGAAGCTCATGAAACAGCCAGGTGTTCTGTGACTTCTCTTATTCCTTTTCCAGTCAGAAGACTCTTGTTCTGCGTTCCTTCACCTGAAAGTAAAAAAGAAAGGTGTTAGACATGGGGTGCATTTGACCCACAACTGCCTCTCACCTGAGAAAACTGGTGTGATTGCTTTCCTTGTCCTGAGCCACCCTGTGTGAGATCCCTCTCTGACCTTGGAGAAGGTGGCTGGGTTTCTTTTCTCCTGTCCAGGAACTTTAACGTAATGCTTATGTGGCAGCATGGACCAGAGGGTGGGGAGGAGTGATCTTCCTTTCCTCTCTCCTTTCCTTCCCTCCATCTCGTCTCTCCTCCATCACTTCCACCAGCCACCTTAGGATCAGTGTACCGTACACTTGGGTCGCAGGGAAGACATATATGCACTGAGTATTCATAATACCTTTCTCTTGACCTACTAAAACGTAATGGCAATAGGTGTTCTTTGGGCTGTTGGCACAACTCTGGGAGACAATGACATGAGGACACTCTTCCTAATTCTGCCACTAACCTTTCTGCTTTGCCATCTCTATCTGTGAGGTGAGGTGTATAGCATACTTCTCTGTGGTTAAAAAAAAAACCCACAAAACCCCACCAACCAACCAAAAAAATCCTTTGAGGTTTTTAAGTGAAACACATTACATAGGAATGAAGTGTCAGCAACTGAGGAAAATAGTAATGATGATAGCTCTTTCTGTAAAAGGCATGAGGTGTGTTCAGGAAATGTGACCTCTCCCAGGACGAGTTTTCCCTGTTTCATTAATTCCGTCATGCTAACGCTGCATTTCTCATGGCAGCCAGAGAGGTGGTGTGATTGCTCATCATCTTGTTGGTTTTTTTTTCTTTCTGTTAGAGGGCAACTTCATATAGAAGCTTACATATGTATTATCCAAACATAATCTCCCTATATATAGTCCAACTCCTCTCCATGCCTGGCTGCTGTTCTGCCACTCTAATCTTCACATCTTATTCCTCCTCTAAAGGAGAGCACCTGCCAGGCTCAAAAGATTTTAAAATGTTCTTATATAAACCACTAATTTTCTACTTCAGGAGAATTTTAATTATCCTTCATCTCTGTGAGAATTTCACAGCGGGTTTCATCTCTAGCAACAAACAGGAGAATGCATAGGATGTACCAGTCAAGATTATACCTGCCTGGGAGTTTAAGAATCCAGTTTGTCTCCTGCCCAAACCATTGCTTCCAGAGGCAGAATATCTAATTCATTAGAGGACTTCAGATATCAATCTCAGAGTCAAAGTAAATGGAAGCTGACATTATGATAAGGAATTATCCTCTTCTGGTAGCTACATATGAACCACAGCAACACCGTGCAATTAATCCAAATTACCTGCTGAAAGTTTTAAAATGGAAAACTGACATTTTAGCAAATTTATATTCTAATTCTTTTGGAGCTGTAATTGAGCGTACATGTTCAGAGGAGGAAAACGTCTCAGTCACATAAAGCAAAGAATGGTACAAGTGCCTTTTGTCTTGGTACCGTTTCTGGTCCTCCTGCTTTCTCTTGCTGCATCTGATAGAAATGTCTGTCATCTTTCAAGGAACAAAGTTTCTTCTTTAGGAATGCGGTGTCCTTTTTAAGGAGGCAAATAAGAGTGGAAACTTGTGGAGTGCTGGAGTGAAACCCAGTTACAATAGCTAAAAAAGCCGAATGCAAGAAATTCCAGGAGAAATGTGTGACAATTGTGTGATTATCTCCATTTGTGAATAGTGTTTATATCACAGGGATTTTACTAGTGCATATATATACACCCACACACATATAGTTGCATAATTAGTTATATTTGTGACATATCACAGTTTTCCTCAGTGCATATGTGTCTGTCATCTACTTAATTAATTAGTTAATATGGGTAGATACTCTGTGCACCTTTCTGAGCCCTGGTGAGCCTACAAGCTGGGAATGCGGCCGAGACCACTAATTGTTGATGACCTGTTTCTGTTCCAGTTGTCTCTGAGGGTGCATTAAATTTCTCTAGGAACTGAGGAGCACACGGTAGTTATTTTGGGGCAGATACCCGAATGGCTGAAAGCCTGTTGTGGGAAGGGATCCTTGCTACGGTTTCATTGGTAGTGCTGGCAGATCGAGCTCTCTCACATCCACAATTTACCGGAGAGCTTAGTGTCTGCTCAGGATTGTATGGATGCCAGTCTGGGAGATAACTTTCTCGAGTGCCTTAGTGGGCCAACTCTGGATTTTGCACACTTGGTGTGAAATTAGTTCATGAACTGACTGTGATTTCCTGTGGTTTTCTGCATGTTGGAGCTATGTGAGGGAAGAGGCTGGAAATAAATGTCTTTTGAAGATGTGCACAGAAAGATAGTGCACTTGTGTGCTTCCAGATATAGATGAGAGAGGAAAGAAGCTTGACAACCTGCTCCAGACCGTCTTGGACTCCCATGCCGTGTGACAAACCTGCCGTCCTACGGCAGCTACTGCTGCAGAGACTGTCACACCCGAGTGCTTAGGTGTCCTGGAGATCTGTGTGTCCGGTGCTGTTGGACCTCGTTGTCAAGGTTTATGCAAAAGTTCACAGAATGAACCAAAGCTTGATAATTAATAGCAATGAATATTTTTTTTTCTCAGGTAGTAAATAAATTTAAAAAAAACCCCAAACAACTTCTCAAGCATTTTAAGGCATATTCAAAACCGCACACTCACTCACAGATGTGTCTGGTATGAACCTGGGCGGGTAATGTCGGAATGTTTTAACTGTCTTCTCCCACCAGAGCTGGACAGCATTGAGGAGCTAGAGAAGAAGCGTATCTGCAGGATTGTCACAAAGGATTTCCCTCAGTACTTTGCGGTGGTTTCGCGAATCAAGCAGGAGAGTAACCAAATCGGCCCGGAGGGTGGGGTGCTGAGCAGCACAACAGTGCCGCGTGTCCAGGCGTCCTTCCCCGAGGGTGCTCTAACCAAAAGGATCCGCGTGGGGCTCCAGGTAAAGCTGCCCTCGTGTTCATATCTGCAGCATCTACAAGGGCATCGTTGGTCTTAATGCATGAGGCTTGCAGCTAAGGAGCCTGCTGCTCCTCAGCAGTGGGTTGCAAGGTGGGTGGTATTCACATCTGAGACCTGCCTGGGCACCCTCTGCCTCTCAGTGCCCCTCTGGTATGAGTGATGTACAGGTCTCCTCCCCATGGCAAAAGCCCAGCTCCCCTTTTTATTGTCACCTTGAATATTGCTTAGCATAGGATCTTAGAATCATAGAATGGTTCGGGTTGGAAGGGACCTTAAAGATCATCTAGTTCCAACCCCCTGCCCTGGGCAGGGACACCTCCCACCAGACCAGGTTGCTCAAAGCCCCATCCAACCTGGCCTTGAACACTTCAGGGATGGGGCACCCGCAACCTCCCAGGGCAACCTGTTCCAGAGCCTCACCACCCTCACAGTAAAGAATTCCTTTCTAATATCTAATCTAAATCTCCCCTCTTTCAGTTTAAAAACATAACCCCTCATCCTGTTGCTACACTCCCTGATAAAGAGTCCCTCCCCAGCTTTCCTGCCTCTGAAGAAAGAAGAGAAAAGCAAAGGCCTGGAGCCACCACAGCCTCAGTGATACTGTCTGCCATCTTCCCTAGGGCTGTGGCTGCCAGCAGCTATGAGCTGCACAGCCACTGTGCGGTCCCAGCCTCCTGTGGCCAAGTAGCGGCTTGTGATTGGTGTCACTGGGCCGCCCTTTGCCATAGGAATGTGTTTGGTAAGGAGTTTATGCAGCTGTTTGCCAGCTGCTTCTGGGTCAAAGACCTCCCATATATGCATCTGTTGTAGCTTAGGACATTCACCGTTGGCGTTTCCAGCGATGGATAGAGTCTGGGAAAAGCAAATAGCTTAAAATCTCCTTAAAAAAAACTGCACAGAAAGTGGAGAAATATTCCGTAGGAGTTATCTTTTTCTTTGAGTTCTGTTAATTATTACTTAAAATTACTTAATAACCTGACAAGTCTGATGGGTTCATGAAACAGGGATGCTGGTTTGGATTCCAGTGCTTGGAATTCACACTGGAACATTTCTCATCTGTTAATAATATTTCACATCTAAAGGTGATTAATCATGAGAAAATGGAAGCTCTGCTATTATGGTTATAGAGCTGCCTTTCCAGAGCTCTCTGGTGTGAAGGAAGCACATCTCCATGTGCTGTCTTGTCACTGCTGAGATTGCAACGTAGCCGCCATTGTGCAGTTCGAATAATGCAGCAAGTTCACTGCTCAGCCTGATTGAAGCACACTTGAAAGTTTAAAAAAAATAAGAGGCGAATGCATGAAAAACCCCAAGTTTCCCTAAGATGTCTGTTACTTTTGAGTTCAGGTTTTACCTGACAAAAACTACAAAAATTCCATAGCATTTCTTCCTCTATTGGCTATTTTTCCTTTCTTCCCAGGTAGTTAGGAAACCTTTCAAGGTACAAAAGGGAGGTAGGAAGTCTGAAATTTGCTTATAATTCTGATATAGATTAATGCATTCTTTATGAATTAAACCCAAACCAGTATTTCTTTCCTAATAATCAGTAGTGGAATACCATAGGAAGCACTGAGGACAGAGGTCAGTTGGAGTATGCGGTGTTCCTCAGGAGCACGGATTTGTGTTTGGCAGAGATGTGAGAATTGTTCAGCATCTCCAAGACAAGAGTGTCTCGTCCTCACTTCTCAAGGCTCTGCTAGCAAAATAGGCCTCTTTTTGCATTTTAAGATTGTATTTAATATCACCCATCACTGTAAATTAAAAACAAAACCAAACATGCTCTGTCAATCTCTTAGCAAATACAGCAGGCAACCTTCTGAGATTTAGAGTTTTGCTCTCCAAGTCAGCTATTAGGAAATCATAAGTGGGTTCTGGAGAAAAATACTAAGCATGAATTGTACTAATAATCACCCTGGAGAGCTATAGGAGAAGGCTGCCTGGGGAAAAAAAAAAAAAAGGAAATAAAATTCTACAGAAAATAAAGGAAAATTGAGTTATCTTTTGGAAAACAGTTTGGCATGTCTACAACCAATTTGTAGCTCTCGTTTAAATACTTTCCCTGTGTTGACAGGCTCAACCGGTTCCAGAGGAGATTGTCAAAAAAATCCTTGGAAACAAAGCAACTTTCAGTCCCATTGTCACTGTGGAGCCAAGAAGAAGAAAATTTCATAAGCCCATAACCATGACAATTCCTGTGCCGCCTCCGTCAGGAGAAGGTGTAACCAATGGGTACAAAGGAGACACGACGCCCAGCCTTCGACTTTTATGTAGCATTACAGGTTAGAGAAAATCATGCTCTTTACGAAGGCTTCTGTGACAGCAATGCCTCTGTGCTCGCTCTCGTAACTGTACAACTCGTGTTTTCCAGTAAGGGAACATTGATGTGCTTGGTCCAGTAGAGTTCAGATCAGTTCTTCTGAGCAAAGCCAGCTGAGGTCATTTGAAAGGCTCCCACTGATTCCCTGGGCCTTGAATCTGGTCTCATGCCATTGTAAAAGAACTCTGCCAACAGATATCAAATGCTATTTTATATTTAGCCAGTACAAAGAATTTCAGCCTTGGCTATTAAACGTGGTTGTCAGTAGTTTGCAGAAATAATTGTGTCCTAGCTGATATCACGGCAGGGTTTGCTATTGACTTGTAGTTATGTACTTTGCTTACACCAGCATCGTTTTCTGGTGCGTAACGTATGATGTAATATATAACGCATAGTTCAGCTGTTGAAGAGCGTTATTGCCTAGGTTCTTCTTTTACGTGTAAGCAAAATAACTTAAGATGGAGATATTCTTATGTAGTCTGTATAGGCTTGGGGTTTGAAAGAAAATCTCCATGGTTTATCTTTGCATAGGAGGTACTTCACCTGCGCAGTGGGAGGATATCACAGGCACCACTCCGCTGACATTCTCAAATGACTGTGTCTCGTTCACAACCAACGTTTCAGCCAGGTATGGTAACAGAGCTTGCCAATTGCACCCAGGCAGTAGTTTTGTTTAACAAAGTGCATAGCTGTGGGGTTGTTTTTTGGCTTTCTGGAAGTCTTTTGCAAGACTGATGAAGCAGTAATGGACCAGATGCTTCTTTGTCACTACGTGTCAGCATCCCACACATCCGGGGTTGCACATGAAGCTTTGTCCCAGCCTTTTCCGCTGCGGTGATGTCTCCTGGCAATCACACATGCTGTTTCTCTAAAGGCTGCAGTACCACACAGGGGTTTGTTTTCCTGCAAGCAGCAACAGAAAGGGAAAATTTAAAATGCTCACTTAATAAAAAAAAAAACTGGGGACATTCATAAAAACTTATTTTTTAAAAAAGTTAGAGACATTCGGTTTCTGGCTGTGGGCTTTTTGGTTGAAAATCACATAAAGTTACTTTCATAAAATTATCATTTGCCAAAAAATCATGGTTTGAAATGAATTTTGATGGATTTAGTGGACTTAGATGCTGATTGGAGACATTCAACAGCATCTGTTACAAATCATACATCCTAGTGGAGAAAATTCATGGTATGCCAGGTAAAGCGTTTATCATTCATTACGTGACATTTACACCTATGAAAAGCCTTATAAAGAGAGAGAGTTGATGAAAGAACCAAATAGATCAGGGGCTGAAATAGTGTGCAAAAGATTCATAAAACCTACACGTTAAAATATTTATAACTTGTATCAAAATTATCATCAACCTCATAATCATAAACTGATAAAATAACAGTGTAACATCTGTCTCTCTGGGAAACTTCACTTTGGGCATATTAGGTTTCAACCTATGTGGGAGATGTGATTTTGCTGTATATATGTGTTATCAAGGAGGTTGTTTTAGCAAATCAGATGTACAGTGAAGCATCAGTTCATTACTATATACGTGGTGTGTGGTCACAAGAAATAGTTTCCCTGCTTTGGCTTTAAATGAGGCTTAAAATAGACAGTTCTATGAGATACCAGTGTGAGAAGGGTCAAATAAGTATATCAACATTTCACTGCCCGTTTTCAGATGGTTAAAGCTCCACTGAATGAAGAAGGAAAATTATAGCTTTGGGAAGTCTGCAAGGGCAATACGCATGCAAAATGGCCAAGGATCACAGGACATGGTTTCTCTTTAAAGGCTTAAACAATGTTTGAGCATAGTGAAAAGTTGATTTAATGGTTTGCTTTTTCACACGCAGATTTTGGCTCGCAGACTGCCATCAAGTACTAGAAACTGTTGGGCTGGCAACACAGCTTTATAGAGAATTAATATGCGTTCCTTATATGGCAAAGTTTGTGATATTTGCCAAAATGAATGACCCTGTGGAATCCAATTTGCGTTGCTTCTGCATGACTGATGACAAAGTGGACAAAACTTTGGAGCAACAAGAGAACTTTGAAGAAGTTGCAAGAAGCAAAGATATTGAGGTATATTTCTCACAGTTGGCTTCCTCCTTGTAAATGGACAATGCGTTTTCCAAGTGGCAACAGATCCTGCAAAAGCTGCTATAAACCTAGTTAAACAGAGGTTCATAGCAAGGCCGTGTCAAAAAATATCTTGGAAGGTGGCCAAAAAAGGACAAGGCAAGGAGAGCATGAGGACCTGTCTCGAAATGGATGCCCCAGGCCAGTCTGCAGTAGGTTTTGAGTGCACTGCTGTTGTGTAGCCCCAGTTGGGCTTTGCAGACCCCTTCCTTCTCATTGGCCCCACAGACACACAGTCATGAGTAGAGCTGGTTTGTGGTGAATATGTAGTCACCAGTCCACAGTTCCTTGAAGGAAATCTACGCAGTCTTACTCCAGAGAAGCCACTCATGTAGCTCACAGTTTCCCGAACTGCCTGCATGCATAATACCTTGCCATGATGCAATAATGCACAGTGATGTTCTAATTTGTTGTTGAATTTTATCTGAGTGGGGACTTGTACTAAATTCGGGAACTGTAATAGAGGAAATCATGATATACTTATGTGCATGAGTCTACTATGAAAAGAGGTTTTATTGACTTTTATTTTTTGCTTTGATAGGTTCTGGAAGGAAAACCTATTTACGTTGATTGCTATGGAAATCTCGCCCCTTTGACTAAAGGAGGACAGCAGCTTGTTTTTAATTTTTATGCTTTCAAAGAAAATAGACTGCCATTCTCTATCAAGGTAAAAGCAAAAGAAGCCAAATATTTCTGCTGATGTTTGTGATTGGGTTTTTTTCCCTGGGTGGTAATACTTTTTCACAGAATCACAGAATCATAGGGTTGGAAGGGACCTCTGGAGATCATCTAGTCCAAGCCCCCTGCCAGAGCAGGGTCACCTTAGAGCAGGTTGCACAGGAACGCGTCCAGGCGGGTTTTGAGTGTCTCCAGAGATGGAGACTCCACCCCCTCTCTGGGCAGCCTGTGCCAGTGCTCTGCCACCCTCAAGGTAAAGAAGTTCCTCCTCATGTTTAGGTGGAACTTTCTTTGCTCAAGTCTGTACCCGTTACCTCTTGTCCTGTTGCCGGGCACCACTGAAAAGAGCCTGGCCCCATCCTCCTGACACCCCCCCTTTAAGTATTTGTATGCATTAATAAGGTCCCCCCTCAGCCGTCTCTTTTCCAGACTAAACAGACCCAATTCCCTCAGCCTTTCCTCATAAGAGAGGTGTTCCAATCCCCTAATCATCTTGGTAGCCCTGTGCTGCACCCTCTCCAGCAGTTCCCTGTCCTTCTTGAGCTGGGGAGCCCAGAACTGGACACAGTACTCCGGGTGTGGCCTCACCAGGGCAGAGTAGAGGGGGAGGATGACCTCCCTTGACCTGCTGGCCACACTCTTCTTGATGCACCCCAGGATGCCATTGACTTTCTTGGCCACAAGAGCACATTGCTGGTCATCCTGTTGTCCACCAGGACTCCCAGGTCTCTTTCCACCGAGCTGCTCTCCAGCAGGTCAGCCCCCGATCTGTACTGGTGCATGGGGTTATTCCTCCCCAGGTGCAGCACCCTACACTTGCCCTTATTGAATTTCATAAGGTTTCTCTCTGCCCAACTCTCCAGCCTGTCCAGGTCTCTCTGTATGGCGGCACAGCCTTCTGGTATGTCAGCCACCCCCCCCAGCTTTGTGTCATCAGCACACTTGCTGAGGGTGCTCTCTATCCCCTCATCCAAGTCGTTGATGAATATATTGAAGAGGACTGGGCCCAGTACTGACCCCTGGGGAACACCACTCGTCACTGACCTCCAACTGGACTCTGTGCCCCTAACCACGACCCTCTGAGCTCTGTCTTTCAACCAGTTTTCTATCCACCTTACTGTCCATTCATCTAACCCACACTTCCTAAGCTTCCCTATTTCAGCCCAATAGGACTAACTTGCCTCCAGGTTGTAAGTGTCATTGTTTAATATGGGAATAACATGGAGAGGGTGCTTTGCATGGAGCCGCAAGAGAGCTGCTGGCAGAGCTGGGACCAGAATACCCATGATACGGATTCACAGCCTTTTATTAAAATCATCTCTCAAGTTAGACCTCCAGAATACTACCAGTAGATGACTATTTCACAGGGACTAAGCAAAGGAGATGCATTCAAAAACATACTGTACAGCAGAACGGCCTCCAAAAAAATGTGCACAGGCTGTTCATCTCTAAATTACCATGAATGGATGCATGCTTTCCTTAGCCTTATCATAGCTGCCATGCAAAAGAAGTTTTTAAGTATTTTGGTGAGCATAAGTGCAAAACATGGCAGAAAAAAATGAAGGTGAGCAGAAAATGTCTGTCAGTATTATCCCAGTATAAAACTGTCTGATTGGACTCATTCAACATCTTGTTTTGCATGGATTTACCATCAGAGAGCTTCAGGCTGATCTAACTCTTTCACGTTACCACCTTTTCTCCGTCAGCACCTCAGGCTGAGCTCCCACTCAGTGACATTGGTCTTTACCCATTAGATAGCTTCTTGTGGAAAGAAACTCTGAGCAACACTCCGGAAACCTCCTCTAGGTATCTGAGTTATTACATATTACTACACTGTACTAAAATTTATTTTCTAGGTAAGAGACACCAGCCAGGAACCTTGTGGTCGACTATCATTTTTGAAAGAACCAAAGACTACAAAAGGACTGCCACAAACAGCTGTTTGCAACTTGAATATCACTCTGCCAGCACACAAAAAGGTATTTGTTAGAAAAAGTAAACATTTTCCTTAGGGTTGGTTTGGTTTTATTTTTGCTCCTTTAGTTTTTGTCTTTTTTTTTTTTCCTGCTAGTGATAAAGAAACCCTGTGAAATGCCAGTAATGAGAATGCTTTGGAATATGATAAAAGCTTTTTAAATTTCTGTTTTATTGGTTTCCTGTATGTAGAACGCTTTTAAAGTCTCTCGTTACTGTGGTGTCAAGTTCCTATAATTTTTATGATTCTGTTTACAGCTCATGCTTCAGCCTGCAAGTCATAGGTTTATGCTTTCAGTAATGTCACGTGTTGATTTGCATTGGATGTGAGATTATTTTTTTTTCTTTTGTGTTGACATTTTGGATTTGCTTTGCCTTATAAATCAGCTTGCATTTTGTGCTCCCAATTTGGTCCTTTTCATATCCTGATATTCTTTTCCCTGCTGTCCATTATAATATTCCTTGTCTCTGCAATGCATCTTGGGACCAAAAGGAAACAGAGTCAGATCAAGATGATGAGGTAATATAAACACTGTCTTCTGTTCTTATTTCCTCCAGATTTAGTGAAGAAAAGTAATACGTTATAGAAAAACAAACAACTATTTTTAACTATGGCATTGAAATGATACCCACAGAATAACCATCTCCTCAACATCTGATAGTCTGTTGCAAAACAGCAGAAGTGCGCAAATGTGGAAAAAACATGATTATACATTATGAAATTAAACCAAGCATTGAATGATAGCGGTCCAAAATTTAACTACTTTTCTTCTGAAAAAGGATATAGTTATAAAATTCAGACCAAGTCCATTTTTGGCAAAACCAAGGAGAGTTTGGTGGATATGATTTTACCTCTTGAAGCAGCACTGCCAATAACTTGTATTTCTGTGAAGGAGAGAAGTATCAGTGAGGCCACAATAGTGGCCTATATATTTTATTCCTGAAAATAAACTCGGTTCTTTTGAAAAAGCAAAATAGCCAAGAGCAGTTCTTAAATATTGTGTACAAATCTATTTTCAAATAAACCTCAGAGATTTGCAGCTTAGAAATCCACTGTTTGCCAGACACTGCAACATTAGATTGTCAGTAAATTGAGTGGGTTTTTACTCATTAGAGGTAGTAATAAGTCAGATCACCTTATAAAACAAACTACATAGATGTATCCCTTTTACATAGCAGCAAAGTTTTCTTCTCTTCCTGGTGGCAAATAAATAGCAGTAGCGACCTGCTGATTAAAATAATAATAAAAAACCTGCTACCAAAACATTCCTTACATGTTAAAAAATAATAATAGCAACCGCATCACTTCGTCTCCACAGGATTTGTTCCCAGTGAGCTATTATATAGCTATAACAATAGTTTTCTTTCGAAACAAACCATATTTTTAGCCACATAATCAAGCGAGCTGATCTCTGAAGGACTTTTAAAATTAACACATCACAGTAGCAGCCATGCCACTGAATGCAGCTATTTACGATGCAATTTATCAGTTAGCAATAGTAGCCTGCTTCCTAATCTGCATCTTTGCATTTTGTGCCTATTAAAAAAAAAATCCTTTCCCGTGCCTTTTTTGTCCTTAATGTATTCACTCTAAAGCCAGTGTACATTGTGGTGTATGTGCTTTCAGGACAAATTAATTTGGGGAGAAATATTTGATTGGTCTAAGCTGTACTCTTATGAATGTTTTATGTCTGTATCTGTAGTCTTTTGTGTTGATCTCCTGTTTCTAGCCAAAGGTGGTTTATTTTTACAGAGAATGAATAATATCATACCATTTCTAGTAGTGTGAAGCAGTTTATTAAGTGATAATGGGATAATATAGTATTGAGATACATTAAGGCAGGACCATGAGCTACATCTGCTATCTAAGCTCTTCCACCTCATAAGCAGAGACATTGTCAGCAGGGATGAACCTGTGGGGTCCTCTCTTAGGGTTGCAGTCCCTTCCCTGCTTGCTCCAGAAGGGTAGTCACTCACAGCAGGTGTCTGCCGCCTCCGATAGCCACGCTCCCTGCTCCACAGTGCCTGACACTCATTACCTGGCAGACAGGAATGGAGACCGGCCCTGCCCATTCCCTGCCTGCTTGCCCAAATTTGGCTTTAGCATGCCTTCCTGAAGCCGAACGGAAACATCCGTTCTCCCTTGTGGGGATGCGTACCGCAAAACGCGGCCCATCACGCTGAGGTTTGATGATTGCTCTGTTCAAATGAGGGACGGCGATACTAAAGGCACTAAACAGTATTATGTTTTGTTGCAGACGGAGAAAGCTGACCGGCGCCAGAACTTTGTCTCCCTTGCTTTACGTAAGCGCTACAGCTATCTGACTGAGCCTGGAATGAGTGAGTTGCTCTTACCACAGTACTAAACCATATATACATGATTTTTCATAAGAAGAGACATTTTTTCTATAAACGTTGTATTTGGTGTCAGTTTGGAAAAAAAAGAAAAAAGAGAAAAAAACACCTGTCTAAAACGAAACTCTTGGATGGTCTGTGAACTCTTGCGTTGTGAGAGCTTGAAAAATCCTGACTGGCAAATGACACGTGTTAGTTAAGTAAAAATACAATAATTTTTAAAAATGCCGTGTAGCTCCAAAGGAGTAGGATTAGTAGGAGTAGTGCAAATCGCTTTCAAAAACAGTCTGTTCCTCTTCCCTTTGAAAGATTAGAGAGAGCTGCTGTAGAAGGGAGTGATATGCAAAATTTCAGCAAGGCTGGAGAATGCCATTGAGAAAAGCGCTTAAATGTTTAAATGCTTAGCCAAAATGGACTCTCTTAAATTTTATATTTTCCCTCTTCTTTCTCCTCCCCTTCCCTTTCTCCTCTGTTCCCTGCAGATGCTTTTTATTCCCTGGCACCGCACATTGCTTCGTATTAAACTTATGTTCCCCTCAACCAGACCTGTGGCATTCCTTTCCTTCCCTGTTAAATACAATAATGTATTTGGCTTGGCTTTTCTTCCCTCACCTCTCCTGTCCGAGGTTGACTGCTGTTGTTCCCCATTCCCAGGCTTTTTCTTGCCTTTTTTTCCCCTCGTGACTTCTCAGTTGCTACCCTGCAACAGACCCTTTGATATAATTCCATAAAATCCATAGACAAACTTCATCGGGTCTTGGGAGTTCCCACTGGATGGCTGCTGTTTAATTATCCTATAAGATCTGTGGCTTCTTTGGATCAGATGTGCTCCAGAGTATATTACACTTCTCAGGCCTGGAAGAAGACTTCAAGCATATAACATCTGAAGAAGCTATCAGATCTGCTGAGACATCTTGATGGACTGTTAAGGTATCGTCAAAGGCTTGATGGGAACTGAGAGAGAGGGAAAAGGAAGTTGCTTGATAGGAGTTTGATGACTGCGTATGTTGCTTACAATTAGTTTTTCAGGCCTCACTGGGGAAAAAAAAATAGTAGTAGTCCAACTTATTCACCAAAGGTCCATTAAGTCTCGTTTACAAAAAGTTGGAGGGGAAAACAACCTAAACCCCCTTGAGCTGTACTGAAAAAAAGGTGGGTTAACACAGTAGAAGTTCCTGACCGTTCTTAGTCCCTTTTGGCAATGGTTACTACTTAAGGCTGCGAGCTACCCAAAAAGGGTATGCAAAAATCATTGTGTTTGCCCGGCAAGATCATAGATAGTGGTTTGGCCATCAGCCTGAGTACCGCCTCCTGTGCACACGTAGCATGTAGTCAGCAGCTGTCACTACCACCTGCGCCTTGCTGGTGCGAGGGGAGGATGTGATCTTGGAGGTGCAGCTCTTCCAGAGAGCACACGCTGCCGGACACAGAGCCAGGACTGCTGCTGTGTCTGCTTTACACCACAGGGTATTTGCTCCAGAGGTTGGACACGAGTGATGAACCTCTCCTAATTTCCAGTGAATTTGATGGCACAGCTCCCGCAGTTTGGTAGTAGCAGGGGTAGTTCTGTTTTACTCACACAAATTTGTGCGTGTGTGCACGTGCACACATACGGATTATTTTCCTCTGCACCTCTGGCAACGCCGGTGCAGAAGAGAGGCAGGCAGGTGGGATATTCCCCTGTCTCCCTGTCCTTACTCCTGTTCAAGGAAAGGAACCAAAGAGCCCCTCTGCTTTTCCCAGCCGTGAGGTCCCCAGAGACGAGGAGTGCTGCGGTGGTTAAAGCTGCCCAGTCCTGGCTGTTTGGTTGCAGCTGAAGAGGAGCAGGGCTGAGCTGGGGCCGCTTGTGTGGGTTCTCCCAGTGCTTTCAATTACCAGCTGCAAGTAAAGAAGCGTAGTTTGGTGCACAGAAGGTAGTAACTAACATCTGGTTTCTGACAAAATCTTGGATGCGGAGTCATGGAAACTGTTAAAGCCAAGAGTGTCCGGTAGCCAAAAAGGGCTGTTACATAAAACCACTCTTTAGAATATTATCCCACTCTAAAGCCTTGCGTGGTTGTGGGGATTTCTTTGCTATTTCAAAATAGTAAAATTGCCCAGTTCCCTGCTGTTTCAGTTATGTCATAGCTGCACACACTGGTAATACTCAATTTTCTTTGTACCGGTTCTTCTTCTCAACTGCAATAAGGAGCACAGAAAAAGGCATCTTAAACATGTCCAAATCCGTGATTTAACAGGAGAAAGAGCGGTTAAGGGGGAAGCCTGTTGGTTCGATTGCCTCACTAGCCAGTTGTGATAGACCGGCTCATCACAGCGCAGTGGGGTCCCTCTAAAGACATTTCCAAATGCAACCAAGTTCCAAAACAAGTTGTTTTGTTGTTAGTTCTTTTCAGAATGATTTGGGGGATTTTTTTCTTGGACTTGGGACTGTATGAACTTTTGGTGAATGTTAGCAGCTGCTGTTAATTAATCTTCATAATGAAGTCTAGCTCATTTAATGAAGTACACTATGTTTTCTTCTTTGGGGGGAAAAAGGAAGTATGTTTGTGCTTAAAAATAAAATTGCAAGGAAAAATGGGTGTTTCTTGACATAGGCTGTGCCAGTCAGGCTTAGTATTCAAGCTCTCTTCAACCTAAATGTTCTCATACTGCAATAGCCATCCACATTGCCTTCTGGGCCTCGATTGGCTTCTAAAGGACCAGCACATTTCTCCTTGCACAGGATGTGGACCTGTGGTATACTGAATATTCACTATTCTGTAAGAGCGCGTGTGCTTTAAGTTTAACAGTTTAGTATTAGCCTTGTTAAGCTTCTTTCACTGTAAGTTACTGTCTGTCTGTAAGACAGATCAAGCAGGTTTTACAAATTACTTAGTGTAACTTCAGAGAAAGGTGTGCTGAAATAAGTTGTTTGGATATTTTAGCTCCGTTTCTAACTCCAACTTCAAAAAAAAAAAAAGCCCTCTAAGTCACTTTCAGTGTCCACTCTCTGAATGTTATTGCTGTATCAGAGGATATGTATGCTGTAATGGGATTCCCAGAAATACTGTCTTCTGGCATGAGTACCTCCTGTGATGCAAAATGTGGTTGATGATGATTTTGTTCAAAATGCCTATGAATAAGCTGAGTGTTCTGGGGGATGATAACAGTTAACAGGTTTGTCCTTGCCAGGAAGTTTTTGCATAATGTAACGTTCTTTAACCGCTTTTCTAATGTTACCTTTTGAGAAATGTAAAGTTGAACAGGTCTGTCTTTGAGCTGATACAAGAAATCTCCTCAAAAGGTACCAAGACACTACATCTTGTAGAAAAAGTGTACTCTTCTTTTAATAGCCTCTTGTGAAATGATTTTGTAGGGTTTATATATTTGTGCTTAATACAGCATACAAATGTATTAATCTGTGTGCTCGTTTTGACATGATATATTGTGCATGAATAAAAATGATTCAGTTGCTTTGCTTGCTCACGTTTATCATATATCATACTTTCCATATTTCATGTATGACATATGCTTCTTAAAATCATTTCATGTAAAGTTTTACTTTAGTTTTTACCAAACAAAAGGAATATCGCATGAGAAACAAATGCAAAAGTTCCTTTTCTTTCTTTCTTTTTATTATTTTTTTGAAAATATTGACTCAGAAAAGCTCTTGCTCTTATTGGCTTTGTGAGTGTGAAGCATATCCGAATTGTGCATGGGAGATATAGATTTGAATTTATTCCAGTTGCTTCACAGTTTGCACATCAATTGCCTGTCACTTAAAGGAATTTTGGGTTCTGCATGAAATAGTTTTGAGTGGTTTAAAAAAAAGGCTTTAGCTATATAATGTCATTCTACACAAGTTTATATTTTGTATAGGTTCAATATCTCAATAGAACAACAACAACAGAAATTACTAAAAGGATAATTCTAATAGTTGCGCAAAGCAGAGACATCCCTAAACAGGCAAAATAGAACTGGTACAAATATTTCAGAAGTAGCACATCAGAAAGTCAATAGGAAGTAAGAGAAGACATTTTGACGTGGTTTTATTTTTTTACCTTATGGGTTCCTCCTTTGTGTTTTCTGTTCTTCATTGTTTGCAGATTTGGTTGCTATGTGCTGTCTTTCATTTCATGTTGCTTTTTGGTTTGGACCAGTCATCAGAATATGGCTCATTTCTATTTTTTTTTTCTTTTAAAATCTTCTTTTGCCTCCTTCATCCTAACTCATGCAAACAATTGTACTTGCTTTTTGTAATATTACAACGTTTACTGACCTATTTTCTTCTCTGGTCTCTCTGTTTTTCAATCATTTTTGTTGATTTTATGTTTGATTTTAATTTAACAATTTAAGAAACAGTTGAACGGAGTGCAGGAGCAACAAGATCCCTACCTGCTACTTACTCATACAAGCCATTCTTTTCAACACGGCCATATCAGTCATGGACAACAGCTCCAATTACAGTGCCTGGGCAAACCAAATCAGGCTTCACTTCCTTATCAAGCTCTTCCTCTAACACTCCTACAGCTTCCCCATTAAAATCAATATGGTCTGTTTCTTCTACTTCTCCAATCAAATCCACATTAGGAGCTTCTACCACATCTTCAGTTAAATCTGTTAGTGATGTAGCATCTCCGATTAGATCATTTCGGACAATCTCTTCACCAATAAAAACTGTGGTATCACAGCCTCCATACAGTATGCAGGTTACTTCAGGCTCTTTCGTCAGAGCTCCCGCAGTCACAGAAGCTGCTAGTCTAAAAGGGCTGGCATCCACTACCACATTCCCCTCTCGGACATCTCCAGTGACTACAGCAGGGTCTCTCTTGGAGAGATCGTCCATAACCATGACGCCTCCAGCATCCCCCAAATCCAACATTAACATGTACTCTTCAAGTTTGCCACTTAAATCGGTCATCACATCAGCATCTTCACTTTTATCGTCCCCTCTAAAGTCAGTGGTGTCACCTGCTAAGTCAGCAGTTGATGCTGTTGCATCCTCTAAAGTCATGATGGCCTCGTCTCTCTCGTCGCCAGCAAAACATGTAGCTGGGCACACAGATGTACCATTGCTTAATGGATCTGTGTCACCTCTGAAATACCCGTCTTCTGCCAACTTAATAAATGGATCCAAAGCTGCAGCAGCTGTTTTTCAAGACAAGATCGCTGCAGCTGCACATTCTGCAAGTTGTGCTGCTAACGCAGTTGCTGACACGGCTGAGAGAGTGTTTTCAACAGCTACAACAATATCATTTTCTCCACTCAGGTCATTTGTGTCTTCAGCACCATCAGCTTTCCAGTCAATAAGAACTCCTCCTGCAGGTGCTTTGTACACAGCCCTTGGGTCAATATCTGCAACTACCTCATCAGTAACTTCATCAACAATAACAGTGCCGGTATATTCTGTAGTCAATGTTTTGTCGGAACCAGCATTAAAGAAGCTCCCAGAGTCGTCTTCACTTACCAAATCCGCTGCTGCGTTACTCTCACCTATTAAAACATTGACTACAGAGGCACGCACACAGCCTCCCTTTAATCGAACTTCATCTCCAGTAAAATCATCCTTGTTTTTAGCACCCTCTGCTCTCAAATTGTCCACACCATCATCTTTATCCTCCAGTCAGGAGATACTGAAAGATGTTGCTGAAATGAAAGAGGATCTAATAAGAATGACTGCAATATTGCAGACAGATGTCGCAGAGGACAAACCGTTCCAACCTGAGATACCGAAAGAGGGTAGAATTGATGATGAAGAGCCCTTTAAAATTGTTGAGAAAGTAAAAGAGGACTTAGTAAAAGTTAGTGAGATTCTGAAAAAAGATGTGTGTTTAGAAAGTAAAGGGTCGGCTAAAGTATCCAAAAGTGATCAAGGACACCTGTCTGAGGATGACTGGGTAGAGTTCAGTACAGAGGAGATTGATGAAGCGAGACAGCAAGCTTTGACAAGCCCTCCTCTATCTGTTCCAGAGAAGGTCCAAATTAAAACTAAAACCATGTCGGAAAAGGATTATAACTTGTCAAAAGTTATTGATTACTTAGCGAATGATATCGGTAGCAGTTCATTAACAAACATAAAGTACAAGTTTGAAGAGGGGAAAAAAGAAGGTGAAGAGAGACAAAAACGCATTTTAAAACCAGCTATTGCTTTGCAGGAACATAAACTTAAAATGCCTCCAGCCTCCATGAGGCCTTCAACATCAGAAAAAGAGTTATGTAAAATTGCAGATTCCTTTTTTGGAACAGATACTATTTTAGAGTCTCCAGATGACTTTTCTCAACATGACCAAGATAAAAGTCCCCTATCTGACAGTGGCTTTGAAACGAGGAGTGAAAAGACACCTTCTGCCCCACAAAGTGCTGAAAGCACAGGGCCAAAACCACTTTTCCATGATGTACCCATCCCTCCCGTCATTACAGAAACAAGAACTGAAGTAGTTCATGTTATCCGCAGCTACGAACCGTCATCCGAAGAAATGCCAGAGCAGAAAGCAGAGGAGCTACCGGCCTCGAAACCTGCCCCTACGCTTATGGAGCTGGAGCAAAAACCTGCTGGATCTATCAAAGAGAAAGTTAAAGCTTTTCAAATGAAAGCCAGCAGCAGCGAAGAAGATGACCACAAGTGTGTCCTTAGTAAAGGTGTCCGAGTAAAAGAAGAAACTCATATCACTACGACGACTAGGATGGTTTATCACAAACCTCCGTGCACTGAAAGCACATCTGAAAGAATTGAGGAAACAATGTCTGTTCATGACATAATGAAAGCCTTTCAGTCTGGACGTGACCCTTCCAAAGAACTGGCAGGTCTGTTTGAACATAAATCATCAGTAACATCCGATGCTAGCAAGTCTGCTGAAACTTCACCACAACATGCAGAGAAGGACAGCAAAATGAAACCCAAACTGGAGCGAATAATAGAGGTCCATATTGAAAAAGGTAATCAGGCTGAACCTACTGAAGTCATTATTAGAGAAACAAAAAAGCATCCAGAAAAAGAAATGTATGTATATCAGAAAGACTTACCTCGGGGAGATATTAACTTAAAAGAGTTGGAAAAACATGATGCTTTTCCTTGTTCAGACGAACAAGGTCAGCAAGAAGAAGAAGAGCTCACGGCCGAAGAGTCACTTCCTTCTTATCTGGAATCCTCTAGAGTTAACACTCCCGTGTCCCAGGAAGAAGACAGTCGCCCTAGTTCTGCTCAACTCATGTCTGATGACTCTTACAAAACACTGAAGCTTTTGAGTCAGCACTCAATAGAATACCATGATGATGAGTTGTCAGAACTAAGAGGGGAGTCTTACAGGTTTGCTGAGAAAATGCTTCTTTCAGAAAAGCTAGATGTGTCTCATTCTGATACTGAGGAGTCAGTTACTGACCATGCTCTACCCCTTAGTGCAGAGTTACAGGGGTCTGATAAACGATGCAGAGAAAAAGTAGCTACTGCCCCCAAAAAAGAGATTCTCTCCAAAATCTATAAAGATGTATCTGAAAATGGTGTAGGTAAAATGTCTAAAGATGATCATTATGATAAAGTGACAGTGTTACACTACACTGGAGATGTTAGTAGTCCAAAACACGCGATGTGGATGCGCTTTACTGAGGACAGATTAGACAGAGGTAGAGAAAAGTTGATATATGAAGACAGGGTGGACAGGACTGTTAAGGAGGCAGAAGAAAAACTGACGGAAGTATCACAGTTTTTTCGGGATAAAACAGAGAAGTTGAATGATGAGCTACAGTCTCCGGAGAAAAAGCAGCACAAAAAAAATGGCAAAGAAGTACATTCTAGCCAGAGCTCTGCCAGCAGCAGCCCTGAGAAAGTTCTGCTCTCTGAAGTACCGTCGTCCGGTGACGAATGGAGTAAAGTGAAGCAGTATGCACACGATGGGAAATGCTTTCCCAAGGTGGATGAAAGAAAAGCATCCAGTTTGCCCAGCAGTCCTGAAAAAAGGATATTTGTGCGACCTGCAGAGGACTCTAAACAAACTATGGAACACAAAGGAAGTGCTCAGCAGACTGGAGTACCTGAGGTTCCGCAGACTGGATTTCAGCTGAAGCAATCAAAGCTCAGTTCCATTAGGCTTAAATTTGAACAAAGTGTAAGTCCAAGGAGTAAGGACACAAGTCAAGAAGAAAAAAAGATGGACAGTCAGTCCAAAATTCCAGTAAAGAAATTGCAAGAAAGTAAGTTACCAGTGTATCAGTTTTATTCCAGAGAGAAACACGCAAAGCAAGTAGAGGTCATTGATGGGAGCACAGCTTTACAGAAAGAGGTGAAAATACAGGAAGATTTCGTTCCGGGTAAAGGGAAAGCTATCGAAGACTTCCATGGTTCAGACACCCAAAACCAAAGAACTGAGACAAATAAAGGCGTGCCAGAACACTTCGCAGAACCGCAGGCCAAAGACCTGGCGTATGGCTCAGACTCAACAACGAAGGGCCACTGGGACAAAAAAATCTATAGGACGTGGGAAAGTCCTGGAACTTCTAACCATAAAACACAGAAAGAAAAACTTTCACATGTGCTGGTTCCAGATACAGTAAAAGAAAACCACGTTGATCATGCTGAAGCTAAAACTGACAAAAAAAGTGAATTTATCACTGTGACAGAGCACAAACTGGCGGCAAATGGAATTCATACAGAAGAAGTGAAGGAACTGACTGTAAAATCTCCCTCAAAAAGGGTTTTATACAGAGAATTTGTTGTCAGGGAGGGGGAACATAATGGTGAAGTGGCTGATAAAATATCCAAAAGGAAAGAAGACATTGCTGTGTCCCATATTCCAGTCAGAATTGTTGAGGAGAAGAGAACCATGCTTGATGGTGTCTATGAACTTTCAGCTAAAGTATCCCAATCAGCTGTGATTAAGGAGAAAGTTGAGAGGCAGATTGATTATGTGGAAGATGAAAAGATAAAGCATTCAGAAATCAGAAAGGTTACCAAGCAGCAGAGCTCAATAGGTCTAAGTCCTCCTCTTGAGGAAACAGAGATATCTCCTAGCAAATCACCAGACTCTTTAGAATGTAGTCCAGGAAAGGAATTTCCTTCGAGTGAGTTAGTTGACCCCGGTGGCAGTGATTACTTGGATAAAGTTGCACCGCTAGTAAGCGCTGAGGGAGTAAAAGAAATTAAGACCTTACCTGTTTATGTCAGTTTTGTTCAAGTAGGAAAGCAATATGAGAAAGAGGTGCAACAAGGAAATATCAAAAAAATTGTCAGTCAGGAGAGTAAGACAGTACAAGAGACAAGGGGGACATTTTACACAGCTAGACAGCAAAAACAACTTCCTTCTCCGCAAGGTAGTCCGGAAGATGACACACTAGAACAAGTGTCCTTTATAGATAGCTCTGGTAAAAGCCCTTTAACACCAGAAACACCAAGTTCAGAGGAAGTGAGTTACGAGTTTACGTCTAAAACACCCGACTCACTAATAGCTTATATCCCCGGCAAGCCCAGTCCTATACCTGAGGTATCTGAGGAATCAGAGGAAGAAGCAGAGGCTAAGTCAACATCCGTAAAACAGGCAGAGGTTGAGGAACCACAGATTGACAAACCATTATCTAATCATATAAATAAGGACTCTAACAAAAGACCCAAAGGTAACAGAGTTGCCTACATTGAATTCCCTCCTCCTCCACCACTGGATGCAGATCAAGGCGAGTCAGAAAAGAAGCCTCACTATTCCACTGAGAGCGAAATGGAGATGACAGAAGTGAACTTGCAAGATGAACATGACAAATGCCAACTGGCTGAACCTGTCATAAGAGTACAGCCGCCATCCCCTGTGCCACCGGGAGCCGATGTCAGTGACTCCAGTGATGACGAATCTCTCTATCAACCCGTTCCACTTAAAAAGTATACGTTCAAACTGAAAGAACTGGAAGACGACCAGAAAGAAACCTCAAAACCCAGAGCCCCTGAAAAGATTGAGAAACAGAAAGAGTTAGGACATCCCACTTCTGGGAAACCTAATGAGTTTGACAATGGGCTTGATTCACCCCAGAATGATGTAGTGCAAAATGGGAATAACAATGACCAGTCTGTCACAGAGTGTTCCATAGCAACCACTGCAGAATTCTCCCATGATACCGATGCAACCGAGATTGACTCTCTTGACGGTTATGATTTGCAAGATGAAGATGATGGTTTAACTGAGAGTGATTCTAAACTTGCAGGTCCAGCAGTTGAAACCAAAAAGGACGTATGGACTACAGAAGGCATTCTAAAGCAGACCGATCGCTGCTTTAGCCAGAGTAAGCTTGAAGTCATTGAGGAGGAAGGCAAGGTAGGCCCTGAAGAAGACAAGGTGCCTTCGAAGGGCCCAGCTTCTCAAAAAGCCGGAGATAAGAGTGAACAGAAGTCAGGGGCACAGTTTTTCACTTTGGAAGGCAGACACCCTGACAGGACTGTATTTCCTGATTCGTATTTCAGTTACAAAGTAGATGAAGAATTTGCAACACCTTTCAAAACGGTGGCCACCAAGAGTCTAGATTTTGATCCATGGTCCAATAACCGAGGTGACGATGAAGTGTTTGAGACTAAATCAAGGGATGATGAGGCTAAGCCATTTGGTCTGGCAGTGGAAGACAGATCTCAAGCAACAACACCTGATACCACTCCAGCCAGAACTCCAACAGATGAAAGTACGCCAACTAGCGAGCCCAACCCCTTCCCATTTCATGAAGGGAAGATGTTTGAGATGACTCGCAGTGGTGCAATTGACATGAGCAAGAGGGATTTTGTTGAAGAAAGACTCCAATTTTTTCAGATTGGTGAGCATACTTCTGAAGGGAAGTCAGGGGACAAGGGGGAAGGGGATAAAAGTACAGTCACTGCCATCACACAGCCACAGGCAGGGGACAACACTGTAGAAACAAACCTAGAGAGACCAGTAGAAACAACAGCAGTTGAACATAAGCCCATCATCCAGGCCAGTGGAGATTGCATGGAACAAACACTTGGTAGTAACTCACTGGAAAAATCATCGGCAGCGGTAAACGCTTCTAAAGTTGATCCTAAATTGCGCACACCAATTAAAATGGGAATTTCTGCTTCCACCATGACGCTGAAGAAAGATGGCCCTGGCGAAGTGACAGATAAGATAGAAGCTGTGATGCCAAGTGGTCAGGGACTAGAAAATGAAACTGTAGCACTGATTGCGAGTTCAGCTTCTAGCCAGACAAGCAGTAGGCAAACAGAAAACACTGATTTTCCAAAAGATAATTTTAATAACAACAACAATTTGGATTCATCTGCTGTCCCTACAGATGATATTACCTGTAATGTAGTGCTAAAAGAACATTTGGAACCGAAATGTTCCCTCCAGAAAGCTAATCAAGCGAAAAGCACTTCAGGAAAAGGTACAGGGACAACACAAGGACACAAAGTAAGAGATAAGCAAAAACCACACGGAGAGCAGCAAAAGTCAACAGAGTTGGTAGGGGCTAGAGGAAAATCAAAGCTTCCCGTAAAGGCCAGCTCAGTAAAAGAAGTCTTTTCACAAAATAATCTCCAAAGCAATACAGGGAGTAAAGCGAAAGGGGCTAGTAAGCCTGACAAAGCAAAACAGAATAATTCTTCTCCCTGTCTAGAAGCAAGGTCTAGGATTCCTGTAAAAAATACACATAGGAGTAATCTAGCTAGAAGAACTCCAGCCCTGCCAAAACAAGAGCAGGTAGAGAAAGAAAAACCAAAACAGCTTCCTTCTAAATTACCAGTAAAGGTAAGATCTACCTCCGTCACCATGACAACAGTTAAAGTAAGGAAAAATCAGCTTAGGGAGGTATGTAAACATTCTATTGAATATTTTAAGGGCATTAGTGGTGAGACATTAAAGCTTGTGGATCGTCTATCTGATGAAGAGAAAAAGATGCAGTCAGAGGTCTCTGATGATGAAGAAGACAGTACATCAAGGAACACATCCTTATCAGAAGCTACTCAAGTTTACCAGCCTTCCATTACATCGAAGTCTGCTAGAGACATGAGAACAGAGGCAGCATCTATAAAATCAAAGATTGAAAAGGCCGACAGTGAGAGGAGGAGGAGTAAGAGGACTGGTGAGAATGAAGGCAGTCAGGTTTCTGGAGCTCTCATGGCTCACCTCGTGGAGATCAAGCCTAGTTTGTAAAACTTTCAACTTGTTGATCCTAGTGCATGAACTGTTGTGATTGCCTGTGGAGTGACTTAACTGTAGTTTTCATTCTGTCATTGTCATCTGTATGTGCTGTCTTATACTCTTCTTTCTTCCTTTAAGCAAGTCCTGTACTGTAGAAAGCTAGGGAAGCATGCCAAAGACATTCACGTAACTCAAAAGTTGATGTAACTCAGAAATGGAAAGATTTCTGTTGTGACAGCAAATTTGTTCTGTCAAAGTAGAGAAAATAGATGTTAATCTGGTCTTGGTGGTTTCCACCAGTAATTGAACAACTTGTGTACAGTCTAACAGCTAGATTGTCAGCATGTTTGGTTTCATTACACGACATCATGTAGTTTGACATTTGGCTTTACACAGGTGAAAATATAAAAGCTGCGAAAAAA
Organism: Dromas ardeola; assembly: GCA_013398915.1. NCBI lineage: Eukaryota > Metazoa > Chordata > Aves > Charadriiformes > Dromadidae > Dromas > Dromas ardeola. Next base: position 179,071 of record VYZM01014479.1, on the reverse strand, counting down.
ATTTGCTTTGGTAGGTTATCAGGACACACCACCATTCTAGTAAACAATATAAGCACTGGCAACTTAGTCAAATTAAAGCTATTATTTATAATAAACTATTGTCCGGTATTGTGGTTTTCGGTGCAAAACCTTTTTAATCGAGAAATTGTAAATCACAGGTCCACAGAGTCCATGTGAACGGACAGATATAAGGATGGCAATTGTAGCTGATCACCTAGGACTTAGCTGGACAGGTAAGCTTTTCTGCTTTAATGCTGAAATTAGCCTTAGCTATTACCTTTTCAGGTAGTCTTGTACCAACAGCTGCAGCAAGGCCGCATCAGGCGCTCCCGAATTCACAGTGAGTCCAGCCTCCCAAAATATGCCACGTGTTGCTGGGCAAAGACGCCCGATAGGAAAAAGCAGTGAAGAATTATTCCACGGTCTTGCAATAAATCAAACAGAAACTCATAAGGAAAATAGCTAAAATGGCTCTCCTCTCAAGACGTTCACCCAAGGAGTTGAGAGGATCTACCTACGCGGGTTCGGGGCTGCCTCTGCGTCTGGGCAGCACTTTCCCCAAAACCCTGGAGGTTGCACGGCCCAGCAGTGCCCCAGCAAGTTGTGGGGTTGCCTAACCGTGTGCCCGCCGTACCTCCATGTGCTGCTGGGCAGAGCTGGCCCCTCGCGGGCTTACGGCTCCGGGCGTGGGTGACAACAGCACCGGTGCTGAGCTGCACGGTGAGCTCACAAAGGAATAACAGTCACCAGGAAAAACAGATTTTAGAAATTAGCGGTAATGAAGTAGTCTCCACGGAGCTTTTTTTTCCACCATGTTTAAGTGGCTTACTGGGTATAAATAGAATAATAGCCCGCAGAGATGATTGAAATTCAAAATTATGTCTGTTTTAGGAAATTAAAGTATGGGGATATAATGCCACGTTCATCGTTATCTGTAAAGTTTGTGTCAGGTAGTTTTGTTGACATCTGCGTGATCTAAGAAAGATAATATTTTTAAGCCTGACAGGATGATTGAGGGATTTGTGCTTTGTTTGATGGTTTTGTTGTGGTTTTCTTTTCTTGCTTGCCTTTTTTTTTTTTGTCTTTATAGAACTTGCAAGAGAACTGAATTTTTCTGTGGATGAAATAAATCAAATCCGAGTAGAAAATCCAAATTCTCTTATTGCTCAAAGCTTCATGTTATTAAAAAAATGGGTTACCAGAGATGGAAAAAATGCTACAAGTAAGTTGAAGTGGTTACTTTTGTTGTTTGTAAGTTATAGCCAATTTCCTCTGTTGCCTGCTCTGAACAGGTTACATTGAAGAAAACAGGAATGTCTTTTGCAAACCGCTGATGGGGAAAAAAAAAACAAACCACAAAACAGTTCTATTTTTACCAGAAGTCAGAAACGTGTCATATTTATTCAGTATATCTGTAGAAGGAAATAATCTGTTCTCCACATCCATAGTTGATGGAACAAGTAATGAACTTAAATTCCAGTAAAGAAAATATTAGGGAAAACTTTCCAATAGCGAGGAACGCGCAACACAGAAAGAGGCTGCCTGGAAAAGGTCGGTAGTCTCGCAGTATTGACGGTCGTAAGAAAAGACTAAACCTCCTTCCGTGAGGAGTGATGGAGGCGCTGATTCTGCGCCGATTCTGCTGGGTTTATCTGTGCATGTCACTTGAATTGCTCAAATTGAAAGAGAGGTTTTGATTTTTGCGTTAGGGCAATGGTGTTCGTTACCATTCTCTAATCCGCACACTCCTACACAGTATTTGAGCTTACTTTGATCTCTTTCACCGTAAAAGTAATTTCCAGTATTACTGTGTTCTCGCAACAAGATTACTGTACATGAGATTTCGCGATGCACTGCATGAATAGCCTTACACGCATTATTACCTACATGGCTACCTATTCTGGTGTTCCTTGAAACAGAACGGTAAAAGGATTTTTACACCCCTTTTACACTCCAGTAAAAGGATATTTTGTTTCAGTAGTAAGTAAATACATTCTTTAAGAACTCTCTGACCTTATTCTTTGTGCCTTTTATGTTGTAGTGTAATTATACCTGGGGGGGAGGGAAGACTCTTAATAGACGTATACCTTGAATAAAGTAGGCAGCAGAATGACTCCTTAGACAAATGATGGGGTTTGCTAGAACCAAAGGCATCGGGACAGAAACATCTGCCAGCAACTTATAATTAACGCAATGTGAATGTAACTGAGAAAGATGATTACACAGTTCTGCAATGCTGAACTTTTTTCTGACGTGTCTTATTTGTTTTTCAGCTGATGCCTTAACTTCTGTATTGACAAAAATTAACCGAATAGATATTGTGACCTTGTTGGAAGGACCGATATTTGATTATGGAAATATTTCAGGCACCAGGAGTTTTGCAGATGAAAATAACGTTTTTCATGATCCCATTGACGGTAATTGAATTCCATGGTCATATTTCCTTCAGTGACATGTCCAATAGTACCGTAACGTTGTATAAACTAGGCTTTAAAAAATGTCAGTAAGTTCTATGGAAATAATTGGGTTTAATGTGAAGGCTTTTTCCTCTCCTAAAGCATGCTCGTGGTACGATACGTAGGTTGTACATTAATATCTCAAAGAATAAACCCAGAATCCCACAAACACATGCCTGAGGAAGCTTGTTCCCACCAGCCTCAGTGTCAATTGACGAGACCTGAGTGTTTTTCTCCTGCAATAGTTGTGCTTTGAGGCTTGCCCATGTATATTTTTAACGTACCGGGTATTGCATGCTTTCCAAGTTACCTGGAAATACATATATTCTTTGGCTTCCTGTCTAGATAAGCAACAGGAATAATTCTTTGAAGAAAAAAAAAAGAAGGAAGAACAAGGGGAAAAAAAAGTGCTTAGTAACTGCAGAGACTAAATTAATGTGCAATTTACTACCAAGCCTCTTTGAGACAAGTGAAAACTTCATGAGTTTTCACTTGGACCATTTCTACAATGGCAGTAAAAAAATAAGAAAATGTTTTATTAGTGCATGAGCGAATATATTTTTTAGTCTACTAATGGGTAAAATTGTGTAATAATTTTCACACGGAAGCTATACCAATTGAGAACAGAATTGTGCGGGTTAATTTTGAGCCAGATTGATCTGAGCTGAAGTTCTGCTTGTAAAACAGAATTGCCACAGGTATACTTATTATTTATCAGTATGTTGGTTTTTCTTCTTTTAAATGTTAGTTAACAGGCACTGGGTTGCCACATTCTTTACTTTGATTTTTGTCACATATGCAATAAATACCTCCTTAAGTAAGATTTTTCTTTTGTAAGTAACGTTTCCTTTGCTTTTTGTAATTTGTTCAAGTGTGTATTGAGCTTTCTCTGTATTTTAGTAAGATTTTTTTTTTTCTTTAGAGCACATAAGCTCAGTGTACCTCCATTATGGAGCAGCATTGCTGGTCATTGAATCATTGCATTACAGAAATGATTTTCTGTTGACATTTTAAGAAAGTTGCTCTTGAAATGTTGCTTGCGCCTTTTAATAGTAGCATCAGTGTGTTTATGAAAAAAAATACGCTTCTCTGCAGTTGCTTTCTGTCTCTCCTCTTCTCTGAACCTTCCTCAAGCTTCCTTTCCTCACCAAGACCAGACACCTTTGCCTTTCTCTCAGCTGATTCAGGAAAGAAAAAAACAAACCCTGTTAATGCACCCCCCTTTGCAGGCAGCACAATGTCAACTTAACCCCACGGCATGTATTTTTTCCTTCCATCGGTTACCCAACCTAGTATTTGCTGGAAAGTGAACTTCAGATTTTGTTGTCATGTTTATGTTTATATTCAGTTTAATCCTTTTGTATAGTTTTCTCATGTTTTCATCATTTTTTTGTTTTCTCTCTTTATTTGATCAGTGTATCTGATTGTACCCATGTCACCAAGATCGCTTCACTCTCCAAGATCACCAAGATCTCCTTACTCACCACAGTCCTCTCATCTGTATAACCTTACTGTACCTGAAATATTCATATAGCTCTCCCTTGTTGTGTTTGTGTTCTCTTATCCCTTTGTTAACTTCCTTTTTTAGTTTCGTATCCTGCTGTGTATTTAGGTCTGCTGCTCTTTAGTATCCTCATTTAGTATCCATTTCTGTTCCTCATTCTTTAACTATTCTATTCTTGTGGCTCCATGGTTAAATTGGAGATAGATATTAGTAGCACCGTATTGCTGGTATTGTATATTTTTATATAAAAGTATATAAAAAATGTGGACCTGTTTTAGAAATAATACCTATTGACAAAAATGTGGCTGTCCTATGTTATGATCTACTTCTGTCTTTAAAATCTATTTATTAAACTTCCAAATTAAAAAAAAAAAATTAAAACTGGGAAAGAAAGATTTACACAATACGGCTATAAGAGATTGTATTGGATATAAAGGGACAACCACCCTTGTCCGCATTTGATTTATTGCATGCTCATAAGACGATCTGCTATAGCTTGAAAGCGTTAAAATGGCTGCAAAAACAATTGCTGAAATCTTTACAGACTATGTACAAAATAGTCGAAAGTACTGGCTTCAGCGTACTATTCACTGGCAGTACTCATTTTTTGTTCCATCTATTTAGGACAAAGTAAAGAAATCTGTCAGAACTGCATTTGTTCTTGTACACCTGCACCTCCTCATACGTTTCATACTTTAAGTAATTCATGAATCATTTGACATTTGCTTATTTGTTGCTCCATGCTTCATCCCAGTCAGTCCAAATGTGCTGTCTTCCTTAGGTTATCCCGCCATTCAAGTGGAACTGGAAACTCCCACTGGGTTGCGCTTCGTGCCACCCACCCCTTTCCATCAGGACGATTTCTTTAGCGACACCTCTAGCCTAGAGTCACCCCTTAGAACTCCCAGTAGACTGAGTGACGTGTTAGTGACCTCCCAGGGACACGTAGATGGTACAGCAGCAGCACCGCCAGTGGTGACTGAAGAAGACACTTCACTGGACGACAGCAAACTCGATTTCTCAGAGCCTAGAGAAGGAACACCTAAAGATATTTCCATAGGCGAGAGCCAGTTGGAGGAAGTGGACCTTAAGGATTTTCCGCGGTATCTTGGTAGTTACGGCGGGATATCAAAAGATGCTAAACAAAGGCAGAGTGAAGAGACTAGTAAAACAGGAGTAAGGACTGAACAGCATGAGAGAGAAAAGTCTGGTACTGATGAGGAGATGACGGAAGAAAAGTTTAAATCTCTGTTTGAGGACATTCATCTGGAAGAAGGAGCTGAGTCTGAGGAGATGACGGAAGAAAGAGTATGGTCAATTCTTAAAGGTGTTCAACAAGCAGAACACGAAATGTCTTCAATTACAGGTTGGCAGACTGACTCGTCAAGTGTCACCGAGCCACCGACGTCGGGACGCAGAATAGGTGGTAGCCTGCTAGATCGCTTGGATGATAGGTGAGCATCTTTGTATGAGAGAGAGAGAGAGTGTGTGAGATTTTGTGTGTGTGTGTTGTACTACTACTCTAAGAGAATATATATATGCATATATATGTATTTAAAAGAAAAAGTAATAGTTGACTTGATTTGGCCTCAGACATATCTGTCTTTAAAAATGTGTGTTTATCAGGTTTCATTCTTAATGTAGGTATTTCAGAATTAGTTTCTATTATGTTTAGTGGATCATACTACTTTTCATGGTGTTTATCTTGTGTTTTTCCATTTTTAATTCATCTAAGTGATGGATAGATGTAACTGGAATTGAAGACTATAAAATGTATATTATCTGAAACCAGGATACTACATCACTCTTATTTCTGGAGTACCTTTTTAGCAGTCACCCTCTTCACTGCATCTCTGTGCCTTCCCTCAGATAGTCGTTTACTTTTTCCATAAGCCAATTTTTAAATTTTCACTGTTTTTATAACACTTACTTCAAGCGTGTTTTGTCATGCTGATTTACTAGACTTTTAAAAAGAAGAGTTACAAGGCATAAGAAGGTAAGAATGGAGATACCAAATCCGTCTAGTCCTATATGCTGCCTCCCAGCAGTGACTGCAGAGGATGCTCAGGGAAGGAGGAGGGTGGGCGCATACGCTCTTTTCCTCCAGTACTTTCCCCAGGCTCCCCTTGCTTTCAGCATAAGGACCTGCTGACATGGATGCTTTCTACATATTTATCCTCAGTGCATTTCTCTCGCATGAGCTTTTCCAGCCTCCTCTTGGACCTGCTTAAGCTTTCAGCCTTCACAATATGTGTTGCTGTGTTCAGCCTTACTGGTACCCACTGGGTGAAGAGCTCCTGCCTGCCTTTGTTTTGAGCGTGGCTCCCACGGTTGCTAATTGAAGGAGTCAGGTCTGCATGAGCTGTAAATCAGCAGAGAATGATTATCTGCAGAGTGATCATTTGTCTGTCAGCACTTTACATCCTTTGCAGCTTTGACTCAGGATGTTTTAAGGTTCCAGGTAGCATTAGATGCTCTGTTATTGAATCCAGTGGGAATTTGGCCATCGATTTCAGTGAAATGATTGTTTTTCAGGACTGTAAAGCACTTGATCTACTACTGATGTGATTTCTGTTCTGTTAAGCAAGCAGTGTTGTTCTGCATTATATATTGTGTTAAATTAAGTAAAATAGATCACTTCTAGAAGTAAAAGGGCTTCCTTAAGAAGATAACTTACCCATTTCTAACTAGATTAATTCAACTTGCTACCTTTTATTAGAGTTTTGCCAGCAAATAGCTGCAGAATTTTCATGTGTACAGTCGTAGTGCTTAACTGAAAGCAAGCAAAAATGCAAAAGAGAAGAGAACCATGCATCAGAAGTGCAGGTTAAACCTGTCCGTAGCTCATCTGAGGCAAAATTTTGGTCAGCTTTTTATCTTGTGGTAACCATCCTTGCCTTTGGCTTTGTTGGCACTATTTTTGCCTTATCAGTAAAGGGTGATAATCTTATCTTCTAAATAACAAGTCTTTTTATAGACATGATCTCTGAATAAACTGGTATCGGAAAATTATTGATAACTCTGCACCGTCTAAGGATTTGTTTTCAGATACCAACATTTTTTAAAAGGCAGGACTTAACTGGAGTCCAGATACTGTAGTTTGGGGGAAAAATAGCATTAATTATTTGATCATTATCGGTAATTGCACAGTAACAGTTACTTTCATCACCTCCTTGGTTAGAGAGCAGGTTAAAGAATTAGTGGATTTATCTCGTGATTGTACATGGGAAATGGTGGGTTTTGTGTATTTTTATTTCTCTTTTTCCACTCCCTCCCCAGCCCCCAAAAAGGAAGGGGATTAACATAAAACATTTGGCCTTGTTTCCAGTGGTCACCGTATTATCTAAAAAGATACCATGATGCAGAAGACAAGGCTATTAAATAGATTGATGTTTGCCAGCTGAATTTAAAATTTTACTTTTCTCTGTCTGAAATGTATGTGCTAAGAAGGAAGGCTCAGTAAGAGGCTCGGTGCTTTGCCCTTCTGCGTGTGATTCAAGCACTGAATGGCTGTCTTTTCTTTTTTTCTTTTTCTTGTAGCTCGGACCAATGTAGGGATTCTGTTACCTCATATGTCAAAGGAGAAGCAGGGAAGCCAGAAGCAAATGGAAGCCTATCCGAATCCACAGCAGAGGCGAAAACTAAATCCTACATCCAGGAATCTTTAAACGATGTGGGAAAACAAAGTGACAAAGAAACCCTGAAAACAAAGCCCCAGATTTCAACTGGTACTGATGAGCAAACCTTATCATCAACAGCATATCAGAAATCTTTGGAAGAGACTAGCAAGCCAACAACAGAAGGCAACAAAACATCTGTGCCTGTCAGCGTGAAGAAGATGAGCTGGAGTACTTCTGAGGATGGCAAGCCAAGAACAAGCATCCAAGAGGAGGAGGGAGCAGTAATGTCTGAACAGAAGGTACAGTATGTCCTGTAATTATTAGCTGTGTGAGGAGTCCCTATTGCTTGACATGTTGCTTGACATCGTTTTTTGTAAGACTTGTGATGTTGTTTGTGACAGGGTTGTTTGGATTTCTTTATCCTTCTTTATACTTTTTCTATTAATGCTAAATTAAGAAAAATGGAAGTTAGTGGACATTTATATTCCGCGGTGTGAACAGAATGAGGTGGAGCCGGGGCAGGCTGAGGAGCCAAGCAGGGCTGCATAGTCTTCCGCCTGACTGGCCCCGATCCCTGGAAGAGGTTAGAGCAGCCTCTGGGACCGCCGTCCCGCATGGCCAGGGAGCAGGCCCCTTTCCTGCCCTGACATTCCACCTGTGCAAACAGTGCCAGACAGCTCAGCTGTCCTCCATCTGTCTCCAGTGAGGTGATGGCACTGGTTTCCGTTCTTTTTGTGACATTGAAGTGAGCAAGGAAATATAAAGGCTCTTTGGCCACTCTTCTGCTCCTTGTCCCCAGCACCCCCTGCATTTTTTTTTTTACTCTGTGAAATTGCAGGAAAATAAATTTGGGGTAATATTTAATCTCCTCCTCCTGTTTTTTGTTTCACCGCCTCGTTCATCCCAACTCCAAAGTGCATCCAGCCAAGAGGAATCAAAAGATTTCCAAATGTGTAAAGCACTTTTCCAGGTGGTGGTTCTTTCTTCTTAAAATACTGCTGAGAGGCTCCCCTTCATTTCTACCTTGCCCGACGTGCACATCCTTAAATGCAGAACCTCAGTTACAACTTGTTTTCTGACGATGAAGATTTTAATAGCTTTCTCAGTCGCTTATATTTATTTCCCAGACGCTTAAAAGTAAAGTTGATTCAAAGAATGGCTTATAGCCCCATAGCTGCATGCACCTCGCACCCCAGCAGTGGGAGGGTTGCCACGGAATAGACGGCAGTGCCAGCAGGGAACCAGGCGGAAAAAGGGAATTGCGGAGTTTCTTCTACATTCTTCTCTCTGCTGAGATTGTCTTTTCCTGAGCGTAATACAGGAGGGGATTGTAACTTCTGGAAGGGAGGCATTTCAGTAGAATTGCTCCGACATGATATAGCTTTTTTTTTTATTGTAGCACAATAAAAATGTTGGCTGTGGTGGGCTGCAATAAATCATTCAGGTTTAAATTAGTTCATTTTAAACTATTCTTTCGATTATACAACCAAGAGTTCTTTTATTAGATGGTAACATAATCAGTCTCAGCAGTTATGCAGCATATGATTGTTATTATCTTGTTATTAGTTCGTGACACAGTTGAAGCAGTGAAGATCTTTCCTAATGTTCACTAATTACTGGAATACTTAAAAAATGTAAGTAAGAGCCTTCTGCAAAGGCAGTTAAAGGCCGATGGCAGAGTTCCGTTAGCGTCGGGAGGCTTTGAGGCAGACCTCTGGCTGATATTATTGTGCTCAGTTTAAAATGCAGGGATAAGTGCAGATGCACACAGTAGCGTTCTGAGGGTGTGCAATAGGGCTGCGCTTCCCCCTCTGGATTCCCATCAGCGAGAATATAAGCTGTCATCTACTTTTCTGTTCTCTTTACTTTTGGATATCCCATCTGGATTGGGAAGAATAAGCCCATGCTTTTCTTCTGCATGCTTTTTGCACTATTTTTGCCTTATTAGTAAAGGGTGATAATCTTATCTTCTAAATAACAAGTCTTTTTATAGACATGATCTCTGAATAAACTAGTATCGGAAAATAATGTGGTTTCTAAATGTGGATCTCTCACAAAGCCTGAATGGGTAACAAACTAGTGTTCGTTAGAATGACAACAAGAATTCTTCTAATACCTTGTCAATATTTCTTCAAGAATATCTTTTAATCTAATCTAATTTGAAGTCAATAGTTTAGTTACTAAGACAGTCCGATCCATGGTGAGACGCTTCATGTGCTATCATGAAAACAGAAAGAGAATTTCAACTGCAGTCTTTCTGCAAGGCGTTTTTCAGAAATGCTCCATAAAGAGAAACGTATGGAAGAAACATATCTATTTCTGTGGAAAGAAAGAGGGAACAAACTAAAGTTACTTCACAAAGTAAGAGATTTTTTTCTATGACCCATTGGGAAAGAGCTAAGAAGCAATAGTCACTCACCTGCAGGGTGAGGGCCGCGTCAGTGGTTTGGCACACAGTTTGCAACAAGAGATAAACTCAGATGATTGATGTTGGGCTGCTGCCTGGTGACGTGGATGAAATAAATTGTTGGCCTCATCCTAAGTCCACGTAAATGCCCAAAAGCTTACAAAAGCAGTGCAGTGACAGCGTAGGCCATGTAATTCTCTGCAAGTGCTCAAGCATCAGATTCCAGTCATCTTCTTAAATGAGAGGAGCACAGCACAGTTGCTCTATTATCCCAAAGAGGGTGATGCCCACTGTGTGGTTGAGGTGGTTCCCAGCATCAGAATTCCTTCACAAAATTCCATCACAAAACCGCTTGTGAATCTCTTTATTAATAAATAACTCTTTCTCCAAAACCTTCATGCCCTTTGGGAATCTTCTGCTTCTTGTTACTTCTTCAGGACAGGTTTGGATTATAATTTTTTTGTATATATATTTGGCTAGTGTCAGAGGACAGCAGGAGACTTTACGTGCAGATGAATACTGTTATGCTGCCCTAAATGCTTTTTGTTACATAGTCCTTTTTCTTCTCCACCCACCTATGCCTACTCTTATTTTACACATCATTTCTGAGAAGTGCGTCTTGTTTGGGATGTCTTGGGCCAGATTCAAAAAGAGAAACAGAAATGCAGTCAGCGATATCCACTATTCATGGCTTAAAAATCAGTTTTGGGCTGTCATTGAGTAATTACAGAGAAAATTTTCAATTTTCTCTGTTCAGAAAAAGGTTGGTTCACCCAAACATCATGTAAGAAGGGCCTCTGCCTTGTGTCCCTCACACACATAGGTGTGAAGCCCTCTGCCAGGCATGTGCACCCAGAGCTGCTCAGCCCCAAAGCTGCAGAGCTCCTTGGGTTTCGGAAGGGAAAACGTTGGGGCTGTCAGAGGGCTCCAGGACGGAGTTAGACGCCTGTGTGTGGCTGTGGTACCTCCCGGCACCAAGCTGAGAGCAGCGTCAGGCCGTTCCCCCTCGCCCTGAGCTGAGGTCTACCGGTTCCCTCCTTAAAAAATGCAGAATGATTATACTTCACACTAAAGTTTTGCTACTCAAAAGCAGATAAATACTGAGCAGGAAAGCCATTTACATGGAGAAGTTCTTCAAAATGCTTATTTGTAAACTTCTTTGTGGAGGTGCTCCACTGAACCTTTCTGTGTGACTATTGTCTTTCTTTAGGAGGGAATTCACTTCCCATGCCTTATGAATCCATGTAATTCATTTGCAACATTAACTTTCGAGGAGAAGAAAGCAAGCGGTTATGAGAAGGGGTTTTTTGTACACGAAATTTTGAACAACTGCGTAAGATGTAGGAATTCTGCAGGTCAGATGCATTCCAAATACTGTTCTCTAAGACTTAAGGGCCACCGGGATATTCCGTACCTAGTAGACTTATCAAGCTACAGCATGTCAAAGAGCGAAAAGGCCTCCTTCCACCATATACTTTAAGAATAAAACTGTGACTCGTTATGTACATAATAGAGACAGGAAAAACACTGTCCATGATAATCTCTTTTTCTTCTAGTCCTGATCAGCATGTTCTTGTCTTACAAATGTGCTGTTCAAATGTACTAAAACTGCATTTATTAGGAATGTAGTGACAGTGAGATTGACAGTGATTCGAGCTCAGATGAAGAGCAGAGAATTACAACAAGAGTTTATCGACGGCGCTTGATTCTGAAGGTATTTTGTGATTTGCATTCCTGAGGCGACACTGGCATGGACGTGGGTTTGGACTGCTGTGTCAGAATGTCGGTTTTGGCATACTGGAGTCCCTCTGGTAGCGGTGCTTTCCGTTGCCAGTATGTAATTATAACCAAGTGCTAGGTGGCCTTTCCTTGCTTAACCCAGAGGTTTATAGTTGTCTTCTGCTGGGAGGCAACTGTGCTGCATGGCGTGTTGTGTCCTTCCCTGTCGCGGTTTTGCATGGCATCTTAAAGACTTCAGCTAGATGCAGTGTGCTGGTCTGATGTAGAGCAAAATGAATTGCAGGCAGATGCGGGTGACAATTTTATTTTTTTTTTTTGTATTTTCCTAAAAAAAATCTGAATTACGAGTTTAAAAAGTGCAGGAATGTACAGGAGTGGGATATAGGAGCATATGAGCCCTGTGGTCTGATTGAAACTTGTGGTCCTCCTAAGTGCTTAATGTGTTCTGGAAAACCTCCTCAAAACAGCAGATGATCACGATTTAAAACCTACCAAAGTTAATAATAGCCTTTGCATTGCCTTCAGTAGGCTTTATTTAGTATATTTATTTACAGATGGCCTGTATTTACTGCACAATATACTTTATATACTGATAACAACGGCATAGTCATATAAATAATTGCATTTGCCCTCATTTTTTTCTTGTATGGTCATATAGTATGCTATTATTTGCCTGCAGCATCTAGCATAAGAAAATAATTCTGCATCGGAAACCATTACGTTAATCCCTCAGTAACTTACAGGATTTATTAGATTCGTATTAGAAAATCAGGTTGTCAAGCCATAAAAAAGCCAGCCAGCCACCATAGTGCTATTCCAGCACTAGCTGGGTTTGCCTGAGATGCAATTGTTACTTTAGGAACAATTTGTGACACTCTGGTTGCACGCATCTGTCTTGCTGTTATTTGCAAGCTCTGTGGAGAAGAGCAGGCGCAGAGGCAGCGCACCTTTGGCATAATGCGGGTGGGAGATAGGCTGCTCTGCACGGCCTCTGGCCTCCCCAAGATACAGACGCTTTCGGAAAAGGCAGGATGACGTTTCTGACTGTCTTCACCCTGAATTTCTTCAGTATACCTGTAGTGCTCCCGCTCGGGACAAGGCAGGAGCTGCAAAAATGAGGCCAGTAGAAGCGAATATTTTGTCCAGTATCTCATCTTTACAGGCGGAACCTGCTGCCTTCCATGAAAGGCCCTGGGCAGGTCAGGGTATAACCCTTCATCAGTCATTCCCCGTGCAGATAAGGCATGACTGGTCAGAAACAGGAATGTGGCTTCTCTTTTCAAACAGGGCAGGCAGCCCCGGGGGCGGTTACAGACTCTCAGATGCTGTAAGAGCGTTTCTGGTAAGAGAAAGTATCCCTGTGCTGAAAGTTTTAAAGGCCGCACAGTTTCCCTGGGGCTGAGGTTCCCCCACCCAATTCATGTGTGAAGTACTTCCGTGTCCGCTGGTTTGGAGTCAGGAAATGTCGGAGTAGAAAAGAGAAAGTATGTAAAAGGCAGCCTTCACTTGCTTTCCAAGTACATCCACTGGGTTGAGAGAAAGGCACAGAAACTTGTTTTTAAACGTGGGAGTACAATTTGGGGTTGAACTTTTAACAGGGCAACGGTAAAGCAGCGTATATAGTGTTGTAACGCGCAGCCGGGGCAGCTGCAGGGGGAGGGTGTCCACGGTGAGCGGAGGCGGCCGAACCTGCCCTCTTGGGAACGTGTCTGATCTGAACTGGGTTAGAGGGCTCTTGATTAGAAAACACACGTGCTACTTCTGTCATTTTCTGATGGTTTATGGCTTCTTTTTTATCCCCCACTCTGCATCTCAAGACACGCTTAAAACAAGAAAAATTTTCAAAGCAGCAGTCATCAGTCCTTTTAGAGAAAGAGTTTGATAGTGGCAACAACCATTTCAATAGGTGTATTATGATCGTGTAAAGTTCATGAAACAGTGGTATGAAATGGAAGAATCCAGCTTTAACATCAGTAGGCATCCAGACTTTAATTTCTGCAGATCCCTGGGAGCAGAGGTTCAGTCTGGGTGAACTGAGATCCCTGCGAGAGCCGTGGGCAAGCTGAGGAACGGCTCCTCGTTCAGGGACTCAGGATATAGCGCACTGGGGCACATAGCAACGCTGTCAGCCTGCAGAGTGAAAATAAACCCTGTGTTTTTGCCGCAGGGACCCAAGCAGCAGTCCGGAGCAGCGGGCTCTCGCCGGCCAGTGTCTGAGTGCCCGGCCCCGGTGCCCTCTCCGAGGCCCGCACCGAGCGGGGCTGGCATCGCTTCCACGGAGCAGGAGCAAGAGGGGAATCAGGCTCTCCTACGTCTGTGTTTTCTGACACTCCTGGCCAGCCAAACAGTTGTTAAGGGGCGATGCAGAGTAGAAGGCAGGGCTGTTTTCCCCCTGGCTCCCCTGTCCCGCAGGCAGCAAGCCTGTCACACACTGACGATGAAATGCCCCGGTGCTTTTCTGCCGTCCCGCCTGGACCACGGCAGTACTTATCCCATACTGTCTCACGTTATGGCTACGTAGGAGCCAGCCCTAAAAATCTTTGTTGAGTTTGCATTCTCTGGAGTAAAAACTGTTTTGAACATGTGGAAAACCTGGGCGCAGGCTTCATAAATAGCTGGCAGCGCTGTGCCGTGCCGGGAGCCCGCTCTGCCGGCCTGTGCCAGCAGCAGCAGCGGGCAGGGAACGAGGGTGCGCTTGGGCAGAGCTGCACGTGGGATCGGCATTGTTTCGCCGTAGCGTATATTCATTACTGCCTGCGGGTTGCATTAAAAGCAACATGCCTCGCATAGCCTGCAGGGATAAAGTTTGGTAACGCCAAAACCTTAAGGATAAATGGAGTCCTGTGGAAAAAAGACTTTGCCTATGCGCCTCCACAGCTACTGGCAGGGCGGAATTGCTTCATTACCTTTGTTCTTCTTTCCCAACTTGTTTTTCCTTTCAACGCCATTCGGCATTATTGCTAACACTATTATTTCCGTTTAACTGCTACCTTAGCTCTCTGTCTCGGCCCAAGTACGGAGGAAGGCTTTTCTCTCCCCCGGAGGTAGTTTCCCAGCAGTCCGAGAGCTGAGTCCTGTCAAGTGTTCAGCGCTCTCCAGCACATTCCCATGGGATTTAGCACTTCAGAGAGCTGAGCCCATAAAACCAGACAAGCAAGGACTGATGCCCATTTCCACATGCAATAGGATCGTATTCTAACCTCAAGGTAGTGCAGATGTTTTTGTTTTTGCTTCCTTTCCCCTCTTCTGTTCACATGGCGGATTGATGGGACGGGGCATTGCAAAAGAAACGGGGGTTTTATGGTAGCACAGGAATGCGAGCAATTAGCACACAAGGGAAAAATAAAGAGTGCTGCCACAATGTGCACATTCAGAGCCTGATCCAAAGCTCCTTTTATTCAGTCATGACAGAAATCAGTGTCTAAATTTTCATGCTTTTTCAGAGGTTGTTAAATCTTTCATGGGTACAAATTTTTGGCAAAAACTGTTTAGTAAGATTCTTGCCAAAAGGTTTATGGTAGAATTTTGTAATGGAAAATAAAACAGATTTCTAAGCAGGGGTTGTTCAAATCTGATGTCATTTTGTATCGTGTACTTTTGTTATTTCTTGCCAATTTTTATTAAAGATTTATTTGTCTCTTTCCGTGCATTTTGCCCATGAAACCCCCCATTACCAATTGTGGAGGGTTTGGTTCAGCCTGCACCGGAGGAGAGGCACGGGAGCCTGAGCAGCAGTCAGTCAAAACTAGAACCAGCAGCTTTCATGGTCTTATTATGGAGAAGAAACTTATTTATGGAATGTGAAAATGTGGCCATCCTGTAGGTGAGAATAATTACGGGCCCGTGCCCCACGTAAGGCACCCGGGAAGCATTTCCATTTGTGTATCCAGCTGGGCGCAGCCTCTCCGCTGCCGTCCCTCCCCGGCTGGCAGAGCTGCGGAATTGCTCTGCTCCGTAAGCGCCCTCACCCCGGGAGGCACCGGCAGGGTGGGAGCTGCCGGCCTCGCTCAGGTAACACAGAGGTAAAATAAAACACATATATGGGTGCCATCATAAGGTCTGTTCATCCTGTGGTCCTCCATGCCGCAAGCAGCAGACCTATGACCCACTCCCGGTATTGGACTATATTCTGCCCCGCTTGCAGCACCGTCTCCTTTCAGGTCTCCTTGGCCTGCCTTGTTGGTTTGTTGGGTTTGTTTCCCCCCCGCTACGGCTTTAGCAATCCATCTGCAAACAAGCAAGAACAGACTCAGCACAGGCGCAGGCAGAGAGTCGTGGCATCTGATTAACAAGGTCTCCCTGAGTAGGCAGGACTCGCTAATGAAAATGACCTTAATGAAAGATGTTTGTTTCTACTGCCACTGCCACAGAGGCTTGAGACCCCAAGGAGAGCGAGGCGCAGCTGCTGTTTATGCATTACAAGAATGTGGTCTCGAGGCTGAAAGGATTATGTCTTGATGGTGGCTTAGGCCAGCAAGGGAAGAGGTCCGGGCGCTCTGCACAGCTCCTGTTCCCATTGCAGCATTGCCCCTGGTCTTCGGCGAAATGAAATATTTAGGATCTTTCCATCTTGCTTATTTCCGTCTGCTTTTAAATTTCTTTTTATCCATCTGGGTAAGAGACATCCAGCCGCACCTTTTTCTCTCCACCGTTACAACAGCACTAGATGTATGGGAGGAATAAAAGGGACTATTATGCCTCTAGTAACAAAACAAACATGAAAGAAAACCAGAGCTCCGACAAATCTGCAGTGAACTTTGGCACAATACTGCAGCACCGACTGTATAACTCCATTTATCTGGAGGTCCCTGGGAACACCCATAATCTGCAAATAACTGTTAAGAAAATCAGCGGAGCTGGCGGGAGGCTTTGAGGAAGCTGCTCGTTGCGTCTCCTGCCCTGGAGAGCCGCAGAGAGAGAGGATACCAGCTGGTTTTGGCAGGACTACACTCCAGCGAGCAGGGTGACATTAAAGCACTCTGCTTTGCAAAGCTTCCTGGCATGTTCTGGGGCTGAGGCTTGCAGACCGCAGCCTTTGTATGCTTTAGTCCCAGGGATATAACCGAGCTGCCAGTAATCGCGGTATTAAGTTTTCTCCCTGCCTTTCTAAAGCTCTTGGTATTGTGACAGTGATTTCGACTGGTCAAGGGTAAATAAGTATGATGCAGCAGAAAGAATTTTATTCTTTCGCTGTGACGCAGATGCACCAGCTTTGTGTTTAAAAACAGCTTTTGTTGACAAGGTCATCTAATGTGCCGTTCTAACCCAAAGTGGGTTTGATATCTGACAAGTAAAACTGCCAGTGGGTAAGGCTTTGTTTTTTTTCCTAGCACACATCCATCTTTATAACTGCATAGGATTAGAAACGTCAGTAAATCACATCTACCTCTTGCCAGTTGTGAGCCCTCCTGCAATTTGTTTCACTACCCACCAGCAAGAGAATTGTGAAAGCTGGATTTCATGCCTGCAGACTGCTGAGTATTTACGGCTTTTATTCTTAAACTGGGCTTAAAGGAGCGTGTAGCTAATTAAAAACCAAGATTCACCATACCTTTAAAACTCTGTTTTCTTCCAAGAGACATCTTTCAGTGCATCAGTACATTTTTCATTTTAAAGCTGAACCCAGTAATTCTCACTAACTTGTTTTAAGGAACAACCTTGCTCATAGCGACAGGGAGGAGGCAAAGGTCCAGTGCACACAAGCAGCGCTGGCACGCCAGGTAGTCTGGTGGCCTTCCTGCTGGCCGTGTGGTTTTATTTCTGGTTTTTATGGTTTTTATTGTAGTGCCTTTGGAGATGCTATTCGTGAGAGGGAATCTCTCCACACCTCTGGGCTCCGTGGCGTGGGAGGGGTATCTGGGGCAGGGTTCCCTCCTGTCCCTTAGGGCACCGCGTGGGAGCCTACTGGGGAGGCTCTGAGGCCAGGAAAGAAACTGTGCAGCCAGTTCCCCATCTGCTATGCTTCTGATTAAAGTATCATGTCTGCGGAATCAGTATTTCCACCTGCTTCATTGTGGCTAGGAAACCCCACAGGTTTCAGTTCCCCAAACCTTTACCCATTCCTCGCCCCCCGCCGCAGCAGCCGTCCCGGGGCCATTCTCGTTTCTGCTCTCTCGCTCATGAGAAAGGAAGGAGCAGGCTGTGGTGTGGGGGCCCCGCTCTCCGGGGGGGGACCAGCCCCTTACTTCCCCCCTCCTCCTCCTCCTCCTCCCCTCCGTGCTTAGGCAGGTCTGTCATTTCTCCTTCCCGTGACCCCTCAGCAGAGCCCTTCTGGGGAATGAATTGCACGGGCCCAGCCCGGGCTCCATCTGAAGGCTTCAGCAGCTGTTGTTTCTGATGTGCCTCTTGTAGGGATGTCACCATGCCTGGGCTTGGGGACCTCAGAGAGGTCCCTTCAGCCCCAGGTGTATCTCAGACTTGGGACCTCTTCCTTACATCCCTACACAGTGCCATCTGCAGGGCTGTGGAGCCTGCCCTTCCCTCGGTGATGCTTCCTGAAGCATGGAAGTTCAGCATTTTTCACAGTTTATATGCAGCCTGGGAAAGCATGAGGAAAAAAGACATGTAAAATGCCCGAAACTCTTTAATTACTTAATTACCAGGAGGCGATTTTGATACAGCTTTCAATATGAAATAAGCAAAAATTCTGCATTTGTGAATAACGAGAAATGCTGACGGGGGCTCTGCTCTGCGGTACTGCCCTCCGGCGCCTGCCCGCTCCGGTCCCTCCGAAGCGAGGGAAATGGAAAAAGCTTGGCTGTAGAAAAGACCACAAATGGCTTGCAAACAAAAGGAAAGGTTTGTTTGGTTTAGAGCTTAGAAATAGCGTACAAACCTAATGTTACAGTGTACATATTGAAAAAGCCGTGTTTGTAGGGAAACCAGTTAAAAAAATAAACATGGCATCACTATATTTGTGCATTATAGAGCCGTGCCAGGAGCTTATGTAGACAACTATGTAGCGTATAGACCACAGGAAATAGGAATTATATTTGCCCTGTGCTGGTTAGTATGTGGAAGCATTATGAAAGCTGGATGTTGAGCTGTAATAATCTCAACTATTATTTTGTTGTTAATATTGATATAATATGTTTTATACAATGTTCCTTTCTGCTTCCTCCCTCTAGTTGTCATTTTTTCCGTAGAGGGTCGAGGGTGAGGGGAGGAGAAAAGTTTTAAGGATTTTGTTGCCTGTTTAAAGGGTTATTTTTTTACATGTGGAAATTTTTCATATGTAGGCCAGCTATATTATGATTATATTTATTTTATTTATATGAAATAAATAAGCACAGACGATGGATATTTTTGAAGCGTCAAATGCAGTGCTTTCTTCAGCACCCAGGTTTGGAAACACGACTTTAGAAGGTAAAGTTGTCAAAGTTCATCTGGAACACAAGTTCGTGACTGCCAGCCAGCCTTAGGCTCTGAAGAAACATCTTTTATTTATAATTTGAACAATAATTCTTGTAGTGGTATTAAGTCACTGGCACAGCAGTTAGGAAACTGCTTTTACATTTATTTACGCTGGGCCTATAAATTCCTGGTACTGCGAGAAGCCGATGTCAATAAGCAGTGCACCGGGCTGCCGAGGCTGCTCGGCGGGTCAGCGGGCGTTGCCGTGCCAGGAAAATGTCACGTCAGATACCTTTCTCCATTTTGTACGTGCTGAGAAATCTTGTCTTCTGTGCCTGTGTTTAAGACCTTGATGTTTAGCAAGCTGGAGGCAGAGCGGTCTTTTTAACTCCCAGTTTTCCCCCACCTTGTTTTGGTGTCAGACCGCGTTTCTGTGCGTGCTGGGGGCTGAGCAGCTGTGAAAAGCGAATGGATGGCTGCTGAGAGATTATATCCTCATGAGTTTGTGCCTCCATCTCGTAGGACTCAGACTTGACCACGAGATGGTTTGTTGCCCAGAGAGCTTCATGTCATGAATTAGTTAATAAGAGCAATGTGCTAGAAGCTCACGACAGGCTTTAAGGACACGTTCTGTAGAATAAACGCACAGGTATTGGCATGCTAAATGAGCAAGGCTTTCATACTAGTCGTGTGACATAAAGCAAACTGTTACATAAAGTTGAAGCTGGCATGTGCTTGTTGCTTGGATTGGTGTGGAAATCTGTGTGGGTTTGGCAGGATGTAGGCTACATCGCTAATCTTGTAACACGTTCTTTAGGGTGAGGAAGCAAAAAACATTCCCGGTGAATCTGTAACAGAGGAGCAGTTTACGGACGAAGAAGGCAACGTCATCACGAGAAAAGTAATCATGAATTACATCACTGCTCTGAGCCTTTGTATTCAAGTAACTTCTTTTAACATACTTTCTCCATTTGGAAGCTAGGGAAAAAAAAAAATATCAATACTTTTCATCTATTGCTTCCCACAGATTACCCGGAAGGTAGTAAGACGCGTTGTTATCCCCCATGAGAGGAAAGTTGGTGAAATGGTAATGGAACGGGGACTACCAGGAAATAACAGTAGACGCGGCGGGTGGTGTTGACTGCTAGAAAGCGCTGCTAAAGGGCCGGAGGTTTGCATTTAACAAGAAGCCTTGGCCAAGTGCGGTGCTTGCCGTTACTGACAAGTTGTGCGTGCGGGTGAGGGGGCGGGGGGCTCTCTCTGGGCAGGGCCTGGGTCGAGGGCGCCCGGCTGAATTCTGTCGGCACAGAAGCACTAGGGTCTGTTTCTGTGGCAGGCTTAAACCATAGGTTCGGGCCTCGTTTTGTGCCGTGTGTGCAGGTTTGCAGATTTTGTGCCTTACACCCGTAGGCGTAGCGTGTTGCTTTTTCACCAGCCCAAAGCACTGAGCCGCAGTCTGGTCCCCACCGGCCTCTGGCTCACCTGCGTAACGCCCCTGTGCCTCCGACTGAGGGTTTGCAGGGTTCGGGGGAACGTACCCAAGCAGTGGTACCCTTTACAAGCCAGCACCGAGACAGGATCTTGTCCCTGGCTATTAAAATCAGAGTGCGCCCAGCTGCAGCACCCCCAGAAAGGAAGGAGGGCAGCGGGGAGGGCAGCCTGCTGTGCCCCGGCCCCTCTCGCAGGCGCGGGCAGGCTGTGCCTGGGGCTGTCCCCTCTCCCGAGGAGATCCCCACCTCTGGGGACAAATGGCTTCAAGGGAGCTCACGCCTTGTTCCCCAGCGCGTGGCCCTGGGAGGTCTCTGCTCCAGTAAAAGTTGTCATTGGGGTTAATGGAATTTTTCTCTGAGTGAAAACAGATTCGGAAACAAACAAAGATAACAAGCGCACTTTATCTGCTGGTAAAAAAAACAAAAAAAAA
>VYZM01014479.1:145546-158033 GCA_013398915.1 Dromas ardeola | reverse complement strand
AACAAAAAAAAAAGAGGGGAGGGGGCAACACAGAAATAGGAGAGTTGAAACAAACATATTTCCATCCCCTCTTTCGTAGTCCTTTATCAGGGAAAAAAATAAATCCTGCCCAGCAAAGGGGAAACATTTTCAATTTGCTGCAGCGGATTAGATTAGTCGGAAACTACAAATAGTTACAAATACATCAATGCAGATCACCCGAGGGGTAAATTCTGCCGATAACCACACATAAACAGATGCCTCTCTCTGATGTGAACGAGGCTTGTGATTACTGGAGTATTTATTTTTAGATGATTATTGAGCTAATTTTAATGAGCAAAGATGAACTTTATTTGGGGGTTTGCTGTTCTAAAGACCCTGAAACCTGCACTGCTTGTCACTGTCGTTGGTTTTACTTCTGCGCTGCTTCGGTGGTGGTTTTTGCTGGCTTTCTTCCCTCCTCCCTTTATTCCGTTACTAACCCGCTCACTTTAAAGCACAGACGCTGTGAAACATCATAACGGCAGCCACGGCCTTTGCTGTTGGAAATGTCCACCGATCCCGGCTCAGCCGGGAGGCTGGTTGGGAAAGGGGATTCTCCTTGATGGCGGGGCTGAATCCCGGCGCAGTTAGTGGCCAGGGGCTCTGCCGGGGGCTGCCAGCCGGGCACGGCAGCCCAGGGGCCCTGCTGAAATTGCAGCCCTGTGTTTTCCACTTGAAGATGATATTTCAGGCCTGTGCTTTTGCAGCTCCGCAGAGTGGATAAGTAGATTGTGTGTATCTTTGAAATGAAGTGTTAATGCGATTTAACTGCTTTTTACTTATCCCGTTACAGCAAAATGTGGCGCCTGTTTTGGAAGCAGGTTTATAATTACGAGCACTCTGCAGACTATGTTAACGTTGATGCTTTTCCTTTAAAGCAGGGAGAAGCTTATAAGGTTAAGACAAAGAAAGAAGTCAGACACGTGGAGAAGAAAAGTTACTCGTGAAAGCTGAAAGCCAACCACCGAACGGTCAGTGTGATCAATTTTCTTCCATTGCTAAAGCCTGGCGGCAGCAGAGCGCTGCGTGGCACGGGGGCCGGCACCTGGCCTGCGCCATGGCTCGCCTTTGCTACCTTGGCATGGCTTTTGAGCTGCAAAGCTGAGTAGACGGCCCTTGATCTTGTAAGCGGAAAATGACCTTGAGTTCAGGTACAGAAACCGAGCTTTACTTCTTGGAACATAAAGCAAGGCAATACTGAGGCATGTGTAAAATTTTGGGGAGTTTTACCAAGCCTAGTGTTTGTAAGCCACGGCACTTTCAACTCCTAAAAGGCAACTTAAAGACAAGTAGTGAAGGAATGCACACCAGTAAATCTACTGGGAGCAAAAGGCTTCTTCCGCTGTCAGCCATGTGATCTGAGGGCAGTTACGCAAGTCAAAGTCCTTGTAAGAGCCAGTGAAGTGTCTCAATATTTGCCAACAAATAATCCTTACCGACTGTTTCTCATGAATTTTATTGATCCAGCCCTAACGATTGTAACAAAGCAGCAGCTGACAGTGTAGTAAGGGCTTCCCAAACTAAAACCAAACGCACAGACTAAGACACTGTGAAGCCAGAGGCTGCTGTGTCTCGATCACACGGCGATAGTCACCCAGCAAATATGCCCGTAAATGCGGGAGGAGCCAGCCTGTGTCTGTCAGTGCTGGTCAGTCAGTCGTGGCTTCAAGCACGTATGCTTACCACATTCATGTCTTCTTTCTACTCAGAACTTTTCTTAGCTTTGCTGGGTTTTAGGAATTGAGCAGAGGAAGAGTTTATGAAGTGCAAGTCTACGTGTTACCCTTTTCCTGTACATCTGGTATGGGATTGACTGTGGGATTTAAGAACAGGATAAACAGGATCTGGAAAACATACCGGATAGCGATGTGGAAGTAAAGGACAGAAGCAGAGTCTCTCCTGAGCCACTAGCCTTCCGACTGCTGCAATGCAAGGTAGCCCCTAAAGCCACCTGGCCATACGGGCCTTCTGTACGTGTCAGTAGTGCCATTTGGGACCCGCGGCTCTTGGCGTGTGGGATCTAGCTGAGGGCTTTATGGGATCCAGCCCTAAGGTGCGAGCTCTGCGAGGCGACCAGGTGCTTTCATCATCTGGTGAGCACCTCCTGCGCCCGCCTAGCACGACCCCTGAATTCCTGCTGTTCTTGAGAGCCCTCCCACGTGTGCTAATAGAATAATGCCACTTCACATGGCTTGCTACTCAACACGCTCATAAAATATTTAAAGTTTTGAAAAGGGAGGTGATTCTTTTGACACACCTTTCTCCTTCATGGAGCTCAAGGATATGGAAGGAAGGTAAGCCAAAGGGATGGTGCTGCTTGTACGAAATTGTGTCCCAAGTTGGCTCCTGTGCTTCTCCACCGTCCATCTGCAGGGCAAAAGAGTGGAAATTTGTGAATTTGAAGGCACGGAAGGCAAGATGGGGCATTGAACCCCATAAGCAGTGCAGATAAAGAGCCTGCTGGCTTACAAGCGTGATGCAACACACGTCGGGGATAAGGGAGAAGCATTTCATTTTAAAATAAAATGCCATTAGTAAAGCAGGCCTTGCCTAATGCATGAAACATACTCTGACCTTCAGAAAGGCAGAGTCTGAGTTCCTCAGAACCAGATTTGCTCCCATGACTGCTGATGCATTTCTCCTGTGATTTCCAGTAGGCAGCTCTTCCGTGCTAGAGCCCCTGAGGAACTTGGAGAGTCTTCCTTAGATAATAAACCTTTGCTCAGGGCAGAACTTTGTCTCTTAAGATGAATCTCTGTGGTCCAAACTTCGATATGATAAACGTGACCAAATGTGCATTAAGTAATTGTGAGCTCAGTCAAGAGCCTATTGAAAACATTTTATTTGAATGCAGAAGTGGATCTATTTGCACAGACAGGGGATTCTGATAGAAAACCAGTTTGTTTCTTGATCACAAAAGACAAAAAAAATCCTGTTTGGAAGGCAGAGGTGTTGCTTTTCCTTTTGAATGTTTGAAAAAAAAATCACAACATTAGCTAGATTTTGCTGTAAAAATGTCTTTGTCGCCATTGCAAATAAACCCGTTGCGAAATACAGGTTGAAAGGAAAAGCCAACAACTTTTTGCATGCAATTCTGCAGGATGGCACTGTGGGAGCTGGCGTGACTGCCGCAATGTGAGCAGGCGGCTTTTAGCAGCAGGATAGATTTATGACAACCGTAGATGTGGGCAAGGACAGATTGTTTCAGCATAGGAGGAGAGCGTGAGCACTGCTGGGGAACGCGCGTGGACCTGTGACCTGATTAGTAAACCGGCATGTCCATGCCAGCCTGAATCCCGCAGGCGCAGTGCAAGCCGCGCTCCCAAACCGGCTTCCCTGCGCCCAGGTGCTGGGGAGCCCCCACGTCTTCCAGCTCCCGTCCACCGGCGTCTTTGTATCTCTGCTTCCTGCCTCCCTCCTGCAAGGCATCGCTGTTGTGCAACGGATGTAGCAAACTCGCCGTCCTTATGCGCATGGCTGCATGCCTGTTTTCGGATGGGGGAGAGAGCAGGAGCTGGACCCCCTGTGTCCTCGGAGACACGCACGTGGGCCAGGCGGGAGATGGATGGGGCTGCTCCTCTTCCTCGCTTTGTCCTTCGCCGAGCCTCCTAAAGGCTGGACTCCGCATTCCTGGCTCTCCCGCTCACGTTCCCCGAGCGACTGGCAGAGGTGGATGTGCAAGGAGTGCAGGTTTTCCAGCGCGGTGAGGATGCTTGCAAACAATAAACAAAACCGTGCTGTGGAAGCAGCGGCGCTCTCGCTCTGGGGGCCGATGCTATTTCTTCCGCCATGGGGAGGACCCGTTCCTTGTCATCACCCGATGTGAGAGGCCGGTACTTTGTCTGGGGCCGTGAAATGCAGCGTGTTGCAAATGTATTTGTAAATCGGTTCACGAGCAACGTGGACATCTGCAGCTGTGTTTTCCTTTCGTGCTGGGAGCTCGACTAATGTCATTGCCTACCTAGAACGTGTGTGATTTCTCCTATTGCAGAATTCCACAATGCCGATTAGAACTTTTCTGTTTAGTCAGGGAAAGGCACTAAATTGATTCTAACGAGATCTTCTGAAATGATTTGTGCTATCTTTTCTTTCCGTAGGACTGTGTGCTTTTACTGCCAGTATTCTAGAGGGACGCTCACGGAAGAAAAATCAACAGGAATTAAACATTCACCTATAAAAGTGTGCGTGTGTTTGCTGCTTCCACACATTAACCGCATGGTTTTTATGCAAAAACAAACAAAAAAAAAACAAAAACAAACAAAAAAAATTAATTTAGCATGAGCCAATTTACAGAGCATGGGAATTCACGTTCATTCACAGGATTGGAGGGTGCGCAGTTACCAATGCAGTGTATATACACGATGCCATGCTGTTAACAGCTTCTTTCAAGCAGTTTGATGTCATCTCAAAAGAAATAAATTCCTGTGGCCAGAGGGGATGTACGAAGACAAAAATGGTTAAACCATGGAAAGACACTTAAGATTACTAAAATCCACAACAGCTCGCCTTATTTTTCTTGGACCCAAACTGTCAGGGTATAAAACACTATTTGTTTCTTTTTTAAACATCAATAGTTTTGCTGTAAATAAATAACACTGTATAAATTCTAACGAAATAGAATAAATGTTGATAAGGCACTGCCTTTTCGATCACAAACAGAATATTGCGAATGCATTGAGCAGGTTAGGTGTCTCAAATGGCTGCACCTGCAGGGATATTCTGGGTGTATCTTCACAGATTCTTGTATATTAGCAATTATAATGTTTGTATATGCAAAAACGCTAGCTTGATTTTAAAAAAATCTTTAAAATCTGCTGCAAATTTAAATGATTCCCAAAATGAGGAATTCTGTAGTTCTGTGAAAATTTTTCTTCAGAGTACTAATATTTTGATGCATGTGTTTCACCTTATTTTGATTAAATCTTTTCCAGTTTTGCAGACACTATACCGCAACATGAAAAATAAGATTTTATCTGTAAACACAAAGCCCTTCATCTAATATTTGTTGCTGTTGCCAATTTTTCAATGAAATGACCTAAAACCCATAACATATACAGTAGTTGCATTACGGGGAGGGGGGTGCTATCTGTTCTCGCTTTATAACGGGGGTAATGCTTGCAGCTTTAGAAGTGGGTTGGTGCTCCAAGGAGCACAAGTTTGGGATATTTTTAAATGAACTGAAGAGAAATTATTAGCTAATAGACTGGCAGCACGCTGTAAAATTATTACTGTATTGTGTACTGGCTATAAGATGTAGAATCTTTCAGTAAGCCAATCATCTGTAATCATCCTAGCAGTGTAATATTAGGTTGTTAAGGCTGCTGTGTTTTAAAGGGCATTTTTATTTGGGTTTTGGTGAAATACTTTAATTTGTTGATTATATTCATATGGAAACAGCATTCATTGATAATAGCTCTAATTACATATGTATGAAAACAACAAACACTGGATGATCTAGTTGATTATTTAAGCATAAAATAAATTGTGTTAAAACTCTTGGATAACGTGTATTTGGCAGTGTTCTTGTACCCTATAGACGTGCGGCTTCGCAAGGCCAGCCGTTAACGACCCCTGGCTTTTTCCTTCTTTTCCTCTCCTGTTTTTTTTTGTCCGATCCACCTCCTCGTCTTCCCGGTGTGACAGGCCGTCGCTTGGCAGGCTGCCTCCAGGTGGGGGGAACAGGAGGAAAACACAGCAGCCAGCACATCCTCAGCAAGGCTAAGGAAAAGCTAAGGAAACCCACCTCCCTGGGACGTAGGAGACTCCTCGGGCCTGGGGAAAGGACCTGGGCCACAGGGGTATGCGCAGCCTCTCCTCCAACACGCGTTAACTCTGGACCTCCTTTAATTTCTTTCACCCCATCGAGAACCAGGAACAGCACAACGAAAAGCAGGGTTTTTTTCCCAGCGTGTGTCAGTGAGACCGATAACCAGCACACTGCAGATGATGTAAATGAAGTGTACCTTTCCTGTATATTGCATGCACTTCTTGTATATTACAGGTGATGGACCACTCTATATATAAAACGTTGCCAAAACGCAGTTTTGTTGGCACCATCAATACACGCTCACTGCTCTGGACTGCAGGCTTCTGCTCGGGTGCAATAAATAAATTTTATTACTCAGGGTTCGGTTTTACCTGGCTTTCAAGGCAACGTGAAGATGATGTATTTTAGCCCAGCTTGGCACCCGAGGAAGCACCGCTGCTACAGATCCAACCCAGCTGGCCTGTTGTTATCTGCTGACCCCCGCAGGAACCGCTCTTCTCCTGGGGTCAGTCGGCAAAGCTCTCCTGACGGCGCTGAGAGGCACTTGGCTTCGGGAGAGGCTAACAGCCTGGTTTGTCAGTGTTTCCCAGTTACTAGGGCTGCCGGCTTTTGAAGCAGTGGCAGTGAATGAACCGGTTTTCATCATTTTAGCAGCCAGTCGGTGTTGCAGCGTGTGTTTTACCTAGGGCAGGATACTGCTGGTACAATGCTGATGGTCCAGGTCCTTACGCCAGGGTCTGGAGGGCAGATGCCGCTTAGGCCACTGGAGAACAAACGCATCAATCGCAGGTCACAGTCCAACAGCAGCGATTGTACTCCTGGAGACCTCGCCGTCCAGATGCCTCCCTCCCGCTCGCGAGTGCCCAGATCAGCTGAATGAAAAAGAATGTTTTTAGTAAATGGTGTGTGGATGTATATATTTAGTATCATATGCTGATTTTACAGTTGGAAGCAAAGGCTCTACAGCAGGAAGGCAGGAGCTGTAGAAGAGCCTTACGTCACCTCTTGGTAACAGCATCCAAAAGGCAGCGTTTCATTTGACTCATCTCTCTCCTCTGCCTGGTCCCTTGTTAGTGCCTGACGCTGACGAGGAAGAAAGCTGTGATTGTACCGGGAATGGTAATTCCTGGCAGGCAGAAGCTCTCTTTGTGCAGACAGAGCAGTGGGGTGGCCTGTGCAGGTAGCAGAGTTGTGCAGGGGAATCTCAATAGGTTTCCTGACGCTGGTGGTGATTTATGTGGCACCTTCAAGCTCAGGGAGTTGGTCCTGACGGTGAGAGCAGCCGTGGGCGGCTGCTGGCGCACCTCAAGGCTCCCGAGGACGCTTTTGCAGCAAGGCCCAGCCATGGGTAGCGCTCAGCGCCCGAGCAGGCTGCGACCACGGCAGACGCACCTCTGGGGCCACCTGGGCCAGCACTGTCCGTGCCCGGGCAGGGTGGTCCCTCACCGCCGGCCGGTCCCAGTCCTCCTCCCAGCTCCTGCCGCGCTGCCCGGCCACGTCACCGCTTGCTGCCTCCCGTGAAGCGTTGATACAACGGGGACGGCGAAGGTTGGAACGGGAACCCCGTAGCTGAATTTGCAGAGTTTAAAATTTCACGTTAAATGTAGCACAAACGGGGGTTTCTGGGTGTTGACTTGTTTTGCACTGAGTGTGTTGATTCCAACAGCGGCTCAGGATATTTGGGAAAACCAAGGTGGAAGCATAAATGGTCATTTGAGAAGGAAAACGGAAATCTTGCCAGTAGTAGCAAACAGCGCAGACAGCCCTGGAGTGAGCGAGGGCTCTATCTCTAATGTGCGCTTTTGTCTTTTTTTCATATTTTCTCCAGTGAGAACATTCTCCGTACAGGCAAAATTGTAAGTCATGGGACTTTTACTGCATCTATTAAAATAAACTCGATCGCTAAATACGGCGTTCTTTTCATCCTTTTGATATTTGTTTTAGCACTACCTAATAATAATGCTGCCGAGTATCCTACTGTACCTTTTCCATTTCTGAAAGAATATCAATTACATTTTATTTGTGGCCGCTAACAGTTTTAATGTCAGAAATTCTAAGAGCTCCCGTAGTGCAGAGCTGACATTAGTGGGATAAATGGCAGTCGCTTGCAGGATTGCAGCACCCTGCTAATTAATGCTAATTTCCTGGAGGGGTTGTTTAACACGGGCTTTGTCTGTAGGGCGCACTGCGCAGGAAATCGAGACGTGCTCTACCAGGCGCTCGGGCAGCCTGGCGTGCGGGGCACGCGCCCCCAAAAACCTCTCCTCGCTCCCTTATGGAAGGAGGTTGTAGCTGGGGGTTCTTTGGGATGCACGCCAGAGGGATGGGGGTTGCCTGGCTGAGGCCGGTGCAGGAATGCCGGGCAAGGCATCGGCGAGGGGCTCATTTTTTCTCCTAGCTATATGCACGACGCATAAAAAAGGCTACCACCGACCCACTGCAGCCTCGGCCCCGGGCTCACATGCTGGGGTGCAGTGCCACGGGGCAGCAGGAGCGACCGGGTGTAAACAGGACCTCTGTTTTCGGGGCAGATCCCACCAAACAGGAGCTGGAGGAGGAGGGTGAGCTCCCGGCTCAGCTCCCCTCTAACCCTGGAGTGAGGGAGGGAAAACATGGTGATAGTGAGGAGGAAAATATTCTTGCTTTGTTGAAAGCTTCATTTTCCCATGGAGACGCAGACCCTAGAGGAGGGAGAAGAAGGTAAAGTTAGACCCAGCCTGCTACAAAGTGCTTGACGTAAAAAACAGTCCATTACTGGGAGAGAAAAAGGTTAGTGAAGGACAGAAAAATGAGCTGCTCAAGAAAAATCTATGTACGTGCCACATTTTTCATAACTGCTGATGCTAAAAACAGTATGCTAATTGTGCATGGCTTTATTTATTTGACCCCAAATCCTGGAGGAAGGCGAAGATTTATAATAAAAGTTTTATTGGTACTTTTCCCATCACGCTAATGTTCAGTTATTGAGAGCCATTTGGGATATAAAACAGCGACGCACCGCGATCCCCTGTTCACCAACTTCCTTGGAAGGCTTCAAGGGGCTGGATGTCGTTATGGCATGGCCAGACCAACACAACCAGCGCCGTCCGAACTCTGAAAAATATTCCCTGGGAGAACAAGGACAGGCAAGCAAAGCCCCAGCGCCGAAGATGCGTTAGCTGCTGGGTGGCTACCGCGCGGCACGTTTTCATAGTCACACGTTCTATCCTGCACACAGACTTCTCTTCCGATACAGGTTTCTGATTAAAATAATTGTGGGTCAGAAAAGCAAAGCAGCACGGCGTTATTTTCGCCCAAATTGCTTGTTAGAAAACACGTTTTATCCTGCATCAATAGACATCTTAACCTACAATATTAGAGAATTGGGGTTCTTTTAGCCGACACAAGTATCTTTCAGATCGAGGTTTCTGCCCTTCAACAGCCCTTCCACAATGGTAACATCTCCATGTATGCACTCCATTTCCCTCCTTGAATATTCCCTTGTATACAGATCACAACTTTTTTTTAAGGCTGCTTCAGTTTATTTTCCTAGCAATATTTTCCATTAATTGCATTTTAATGCAACTTTATCGTTATTTCCCCCCCCCTCTATTTCAGTCGGGTACTCTGAGTACTGTACAGAATTTTTCCCGGGGTTAATTAGCTTCAGTTGGTCTTTTTCTCTTCAGTCTATAACTACTGAATATTTTAATAAAATTGTATTGTTATAGAAGGCCTTCCAGCTGATTAATGGACCTCTGCAATTATATTAAGGACTACACTGAATCTCTGAACATACCTCTTCTAACCCCTCACGCCTAGCGATGTATTTCATACAAATATTTCTGCTGTTGATGTGAGTTTGTGAAACACCGTTTCTAATTGCCCGTTACCTCCTGTAACGATAATTTCTGTGAATAAAGCCCTGCCTTTTTATTGCTTCTTCTTGGCGTGAGTGTCTGCCCTGCTGTTACTACAGTGCCGATGACATTTTGAGACTCTTTACTTGCACCGACAACCTCCCCTTTGCCCCCCTTATAGTTTTGCATTTGTTTTTTGTACAATAATAAAATATTGGGGGAGGGCGGATGGGGGCCTAGTCCTGCTGGGGTGGGGACAGGCTGGTGGCGGTGGCTCCCTCGCCGCCTGCGGTGTGGGACAGGGCCCCGGCAGCGCTGCCCGCAGCAGCCTCCGCCGCGCGCCCCAAACCTTCAAAAGGGGGTTTTGCTAATTGTGCCCATACCGCATAGTTATACTTTTTACTTGGTTTGGTTAACAGCTTACAGATGTGCAAAGCATGCGATTTTTTTTTTTTTTTTGGGGGTGCTAATTAGGATGAAGTTTTCGCTCCCTGTTTAATCTATTAATTTGGAGTAGTTGGCTGTAATTGTAATTAAATACGCGAGTGTTATTTTTTAAATGACTGAAACGCTGTTATGACAAGACGGATGCCGTCTCAGATCTAAACGTCAAGGGCCCTTGAGTTTTTCCTCCCATTCCCCCACTGACTCAGTGTTTGTCACTGGGCAAGTACCTCAGCTCCCTACCTCCACTTCTTGCCTTCCAGGGCTATTGTGCGAATTAATTAGATAATGTTTCAGCACGGCTTTGAACTGGAGGGTGCTACAGAAGTGCCAAGTTATAATTTATTGTTATGAAAGCCGGCGTGCTGGCCGTGAGCGAGACCTCTGATGCAACCCCAGCGGAGAGAGGGATGGCGGGGGGCTGGGGGAGAGCTCCCCTCTCTCCTCCAGCGCCCTCCTCTCCCTGCCCGCCCTCCGTCCGCAGCACCCTCCGAAAACTCGGGAAAAGTCCTGCAGGACCCGCAGCTGCGTGGTGTGACCCTGGGGACAACAGCCGACCCGTCCCGGTTGCCAGATTGAGGATGTCGCCTGCACCTCCCAGCCCCGTCTCAGGCCGGTTTTGGTGTCCGACGGAGCAGCGGCCACCTCCTCTGGAAAATTACAGCGCTCCAAATCAGCACAGCACTTAAGATTAACGCTGATAGGTCTGAAGAGTGGCTTAAGGTTAAGCACACCGCGGGGCTTGCTGGGTAAGATTAGCTCAGCGCAGATGCCTGTTTTGCTGATGCAGGTTTTACAAATATTTAGGCCTTGATTCACCAAGACACCCAAACGTTGAGCAGTCCCACTGAAGGCAATGGGAATAACTGGCTGATCAAAGCCGGGCGGCCGGATGAAGAAAGAACATGAAGTTACAAACCTGTTTGTTTAGAAGTGAGTTTGCTTTGAGGAGCACGCGTGCGCGCGGGCAGAGGCGGCAGAGCAAACCAGCCTGCCTGCCGGCGCCAGCGCCACCGAGCGCGGACACGAAATAACGCTTCCCCACCGCCCGGCTTCCCAAACACCGGCAGACCTATTTAAAAGCAATTCCATTGAATCGCAACGACCTGTCCGAAACACTGCTCGTTGTTTGTTGAAGCCCACTTTAATCCTCGGGTTTTTCATTCCCGAGCCCGCGCCGGCGGAGAGGCTCAGCCCAGGCGCTGCTGTGGGGACATTTCAGCCCTGGGGTTCCTGCAGGGACATTCCAGGACAGCACCGAAAAGTTCTCACAAGACCTCATGGACATCATCCAGCTGGTCTGTGGAGCCCTGTGCATCCATAGCAGCATCTCTGGATGCCGATGCTCTTATGTTTTGGGAGAAATCCCGCCCTAACGCCAGTGCTGGATGGGGACCCCCATTTCCCACCACCAGCCATCCCCAATTTTGAGCTCTGTTTGCGCGGCGGGGTGAGGTGCCGGGGCCTGGGACACGGCCGGGCATCCCAGGAAACAGCATCCCTGTCTGAAAACCGGGGACAGCCCTTTTACTGCTTTTCTTGTGATTAAGAGGCCAAAAATAAAATGACCTGCACTTATATTCCCAGGCAGGCAAAAAAGAATAATTACTTTACAGAGATGGAATCCCTTCATATATTATCGCCATTAAAAAGAGTAAAATTTGAAATTTACCATGGCACGGAACAAAAAGGTAGTGCAGCTAAGAGATAATGAAATCCTCACTTGCCATTAACGGAAAAATTACTGTTGTTAAAAGACCCCTTCATAAATAATTGAGAAACCAATTATACAAGCTTGGTGACTAATTTATCCAGGAGCAATACAGACCACATTATGCCATATTAACGAACAGCACGGACGCTCCGTTGTATCTCACGACAACTCCCGCCTTTATTCAGCTGCTCCACAAAGAAATAATGAAACAAGAAGAAACTAACGCACGCAGTATGACAGAAAATACATTATCTGAAATGAGAGATGGGCATGAATAGATCTTCCTTTAAAGCGGTTTTACGGCAGCACGGAGGCCTGAATTAACAGGTCGCTTTGTCCCCGGGCCAGGAAGGGGAGCGGGGCTGTGGGCCCGGGGACGCCGTATTCACCCTGCCCGGGCGGGCGGGCGACCGGGCGCCCCCTGCCCGCAGTGCCCGGCACCGGGGGGGTTTGGGACCGGCTCCGCAGGCCGAGGGGGTCTCCACGGCCGCGGGGTACAACTGGGTACGCCTGAGGCCTCTCCCGCCCCGGGCAGCGCTGCCTGCCTCCGTCCGGGTTTATCCCCGTATTCTGAGGTAAAAAACCCAGGGGTGGCGCGCAAGCCGTTCGCCGTGGATCATTTAAGGTTTAAACAACGCCTTCCCCGCCGAAGCCGTTCCGCCGCCCTGGCTGCACGGCCGCAAAGTGACATTTTTCCCTGGG
>VYZM01014479.1:70708-141082 GCA_013398915.1 Dromas ardeola | reverse complement strand
CCCCCACCCCTGCAGTTTGCTTTGTAGGGAAGGGAATTACCCTGGAAATCCCGATTTGTGGTGCTATGTGGATCCCCGAACAGGTTCATCAGTTCAGATGAGACGGTCTGATCCAAAACACTAAAGGCATCAGTAACACTTGGATGCTGGTTTTTGTGGGCTTGCTGTGAGTTATCGCTGTCTGGCAGCGACTGCTACAGCCCTTGCTGGCAAGGGGCGTTGGGACACGGGACTGCTGTACGCTGCAGTGGGTTGTGAGTGGCAGTATTTTACTGTGAGACCTCTCTACCCTTGTCTTTGTAGCTAAACTTGCGCCTATGCACCTTGTCTCTCTGCTTGACTTTTTTTATTCCCAGGGCAGTTGCATCTCCCGGCGTCTCGGTCTCCTCTGCTCTCTCCAGAGCAATGTGAACAGCCTCCCACCAGTTGGGAGAAACAATGGAAGAAAAAGCCTTACTCAGCTCCTGTTTCCTCACCCCTATTCACAAATCCTGAAGAAATTTGTTGCTTTCCGTAACAGCCATCTCCTGAAAACAAACAGGCTTTCTGGGACTTGCAGATCCAAAAAATCCTGTGTGGTATCGTAGACTTGTCACAGTTTTCTCAATAAACAACCAGATTTAGATGCTGGAAATAAATATGATTTTAGCATTTTGTTCTCAAGGGAACGTGTGGTGGGACTTGTGTGTGTGTGTGCGCACACGCACGCGCGTGCATGAGATCTGCTCTCTTCAGGGAAAATGTCAGCCTGGATAGGTAGTTTGGGGAAGTGAATAGGTGTGCTATCGTGTTGAAAATCCCCTGCAAAAATGCTTTTTGACAGCTTTTTTCTTTCCTGGAGTTTGCACCAGAATTTCAAAACAGAACACCTGTTTCAGTACAGAATATGTCTATTAATAGGAGAAGAAAAGGCAGGATAGGCTAACTGAATTGAAATATGAACCTTTAAAAGGTGCTCACTTAAAGGCAGGGGCTTGAATGAAAGAAATCAATTAGTTGCAGCTAGGGGTAAAAAGCAAATCAAGAAAGCAAAGAGATTAATGTTTTAAAAGAGGTATCTGTAAGTCTGTTATTTACTCTTTATTTTAAAGTAGATCTTGCCTATGTGAAAGAGGCTGACTTGCCATTTTGTGATGTCTTCTGTAGGTGTAAGAAACCTGCTTGGGGCTTTTGTATCCAGCTGTGTCGTTTGTAACTCTAGTTCATAGCCGGACTAAACTAAAAGTCTAACTCAAAAATAACTTATTTTAGAAGTGCTTTGCTTACTTGCTTTTTTGAGTAAAGACAGCCTTGCTGCTAAGATTAGCAAATTCACACACAATAAAACTCCATCCAAAATTTTTCAGGAAGAGCAGGCACATAGGAAATGAGTGTCTTGTATTTCAGTTTCACGTTTGCCTCAGATTCTCAAGAAGTTTCTATTGAGCTTCTGCAAAACGCCTATAAAGGAAAAAGGAAGCTTAGTAATGTACTTCAGTGTTAACTGTTTTGGCCTGTAGGTTAACACAGTAAAAGAAATGCTACTTGCTGTGCGGCTGCCAAACTAGTTGTAGAAAGGTGTATTCTCATCTGCTTCCATTTGGTAGTTATGCACAGCCACTGGCATATCGAGTTCCCAGGGAAAAACATTGTCCACACGGTGGTAACAGCACATTACCGTTTGCCTGCGTTGTAGGCTGCCTTCAGTGCTGGTTAAAAAAAAAAGCAAAAACAAAGGAAAAACAAAGAAAAAGTGGTAATGTTTCTGAACTTGAGTCAAGTAGTTAATAAACAGGAATGCTTTTGTACTTTCAGGGAGTTTGAGGTTTAAATCATCTGCTTTGATTTGTGTCACATCTTCGTGTTTCTCTGAGTTGTTCCTGCATTGAATCTCGTAACTTGCCTTGAAATGTGTCTTTGGGAAGGGTATCCAGTTTTAATGTGAAGGCTTACAGAGGTGAAGAACCACTGTGCTTGGAAAGGCTCTGGTGTCCTGCCTCTGGTTCTTCCTGTCAGCTTGGTCAAGGCTGAGCTGTTGGTTCATGCTGCGCCTTGTGACTAGGTTAGTGAGTCTTCTGGATCCTCTGCTTTCTCCTTGTGAAGATACAGGTTGTAACAGGCATCTTCTAGTTTACTTTGACAAACTAAACGAAGCTCTCAGGCACTGAGATGCTGGAAATCTAATGTGCTAGATCAAAAATGGTGCACTGATCTAGTCTAAACACGCTTCCCTGCTTCAAATTTGCACAAGGGTTTCTGATAGCTGAATTTGGAACTGCCAGGCTTTCTTTTTTTTTTTTTTTTTTTTTTAAAAAAAAATCCAGTATTGTCCGTGAACTTACGGTTGTGTGCTCTGGCTAATTTGGCAGAAATGCAGTCGCATGCCTGTGCCTCATCCAGGTCTGATTTGTACTGCTGTGCTGTCCGGTAGGACTTGATCTGGACCTATAGTCTCAGGAAGGGTATTTTCGCCTTTTCTGGGATTTTTTGAGGCTCTCTTCTGTAACTCTTCTGTTTTTCTTTACAAAGAGGCACCGACCCCTTGAGTTCCATCTCCCCCCGTATCAATTTCACCAGTGCTGTGTGCAGAAGTGAAGGTGAGCTGTCTCTCTGCTGGACCTTGGGTAGCAGTCTGTGTTACTGCATCACGTGTGAAGCTAATACAGAAGTGGTGTTTGTTCCTTCTCTCCGTGTCCATCCTCTGAGAGAATCCCTTGGTTTGTGGGGTTGGTCCTTTTTTACAGAAGCACAGCTTTGGTAGAATGACTTTGTTTCAAATGAAACAAAACGTGAAACTGTTNTTTTTTTTTTTTTTTTTTTTTGTTTTTTTTTTTTTTTTTTTTTTTTACAGTCTGGCTAATCTCAGTCTGGCTAATCTCAGTCTCCCAGAGTATATCAGACATGACTTACTGAAGAATAATGTGCAGTGAATATTTTGAACAGCATCATGCTTTAGTACATGTTGGTGTGAAATTTCTAATGAAATTTCCCACTGACGAGTAATTTTGAGGTCAGTAAGCCACTTTGGAAATCCTGCTGTATACTTTGATTATTTTATAACCATTTTTAAACAATGTATGGCATGAATTACTAAATCAAAAAAGTCATATGGGTGCCATGTACCTTTGCGGTTGTCTTTGTTACAAATAGTCCTTGGCTGAAAGATGAATCTATGCTTATCTGCCACAACTTGTTCTCTATAAAACCATGCTGAATGACCCTTTTTATGTTTCTGTCCTTTATACAGTAAATTAATTTGGTTCCAGTATTGCCATCGGGTTGATACCAAACTGTGATAACCATCTATGTCTTCCTTGCCTTTAAATATTTCACAACAGCTCTTCTTTTTTTTTTTTTTTTTTACTTTATTGATGTTCCCGTGTTTAATAATGGTGGAATGCCTTCAGTCAGTAGGTTGCTCTGAATTACTGGGGCTTTAGAGTACATTTGGGAATTTTTAGTAATGCAAAATTCTTGGTGTTTCTGTGGGCTTGCTGTTCTGCATAGAAAGTAACTTTTCTCTTAAGTGAACTTTCTCATTGAGGTTGTATCTTGAATTGTATGTCAGAACTGGTTTGTAGTCAGCTTTTCTTTTAAGAATGCTGTGTAATGTTGGGTTTGAACATCTGCCGAGACTAATGGCCATTTTTTCTTAGTGTATCTCTAGTAACTTAAAAACACTTTGAAGGAGAGAGTCGTTTTAGTTTTTTCGGCATTGTACACCTAACAACAGGTTTGCTTTCACTGAAGAAAAAAAATATTAATGTGTGCTACTGCTCTATATCTGCTAGAAAATTTTAATGATTTTTTTGTTGTTGTTGTGGTAGTACAGTACGGGTCACTCACCCAAATGAGTATTCCCAATACCGAGAGTTTTGCATGGTTCACATCTGCTGGTTTAGATGGTAGAATAAAATGTTAGGTTTTTTAGAGGTTCTAGCACTGTTGCTAATCCCAGTATCGGAAAACTAATATAGACAAGACTTTGGAACAGTTTTCAAATCCTGGAAGTTCAGTACTTCATTGTAGTCATGGTTTTGACTGTAATGGAATTTGAATTGTATTGATGATTTCAAAGAACGAAGGAAAGTGATTTTTTTTTTATTATTATTTATTTTTTTTCCCAGAGTAGGTACATGGTCTGTGGTTTTCTTGCACTTGTTAATTTTGTTTACTTATCCTCGTTGCTTGTTTCCTCCTAAGGCTGATACTGACTTCAGTTAATATTGAAGTTGTTATTTTCAAAGTCCTTCAGTTTAAGTGTTGGTATACATGGGAGGAGGGTGTGTATTTTCAACTATAGGCTGTCACTGCTAAAGCTCCTTGTAGTAAATGAGGAAATAATACTGGTGTGAGGCACGAAGCTGTGGTGACAAAGCTTACGCATCTGCTAGAGACTTCAGCAAAGGGCTTTGTTTTCATGCTGCACCTCATAAGGTGTGCTTGGGTGGGATTTCAGGTAGGGACTGGAAGAGCAGAAAGCTCTTGGAACGGTGACTGCAGACTTTTTTATTATTATTTATGGATCTATGGGGTGCTACAGAAAGATGGAGTGCCTGTTTTCTCACGAGCAGGTCTTGAAATGTGATTGGAATGAAGAAACAAGACGGTGCTCTCCTCCGAAGGAGTGAAAGTTGTCAGCAGGAGACATCTGATGTATTTCAGCATAGCCTGGTAAAAGCAGTGAGAGAAACAGTTGCTTTGCTGCTCTTTTTTTGGGCTGGGGGGTAGGAGGAAGTTGCTGAATTTAGCAGCGGAGCAAGAGGTGAATCCTTTCTGTCTTTCTCTTAAAGAAAAAAACCCAACCAACTGAAGGAGGAGAATAATAGGGACAAAATGTACAAATTGAATTATGCACAGGATTTGGGATCTAAACAGAATGAATGGAAAAAAGACAAAGACATGCTTTAGAATAGAGGCAAAAAATACAATATAAAGCAAGTTCCCATGGCTCCTTTACAGAAAACATTCCTGTGATGTCTTGCTTCCAGCACAGCAGCCTGGGGACGTACAGAAGGGAACATCTCAAGTTCCACTTCTTCAGTCAAGTCCTTCTGTCTGACTGAAGAGTGCCTTGGTTTTAACCAGATGGATCGTTGTTGTCCCTTTTCAATGTAAGAAATGAGAGAATGAAGTAAAACGAAGGCAAGGCATTTGAGGTGAACTATTCCACAGTGAAAATGCAAGTGTCTAAGTAAGAAACTCCAAAGCACAAACTACAGATGTCCAGGTTTGACATCTCTCTGTGGGGTGCAAGGGCTCCTTGATGAAAGCTAAAGCAAAATATTTACAGAAACATTGAAGCAATTTTTAATCCTGACACATGGCTTTCTAATTTTTTCAACTTTTCAGTTAAAATACAGACCTTATAGGCTAATTGTTGTTCCCTCTGCTCATTGACTGATTCTGTAATTGATGGAGAAGCTCTTAGGATAAAGCCTTTTCTTCCCCTATCAAATCTGAGTTTGACTTTGTTTGAAATTTCATCTTCTGTGCATCAATATTGCATACAAGCTGTTTTTCAGTTTGGGATAGGGTTAGTGAAGTAGATGAGTACCTCTTCAACTCTGCTGTAGACTGAAAC
Source organism: Dromas ardeola (assembly GCA_013398915.1). NCBI lineage: Eukaryota > Metazoa > Chordata > Aves > Charadriiformes > Dromadidae > Dromas > Dromas ardeola. Next base: position 135,519 of record VYZM01014479.1, on the reverse strand, counting down.
AGCCTAGCAGTGTTTTAGCTATCTGGGAAGTTTCCTCAGGTGTTTTAATTCTTTAAACTGCATAAACATGTGATGTTTCTGCTTATTACTGTAAAGCCAAGGTCTTTTTAGTTCCCTTATTGTTGTTGATGCTAATCATATTTAAAACTCCTGCCACATTTATAAATAATTCCCACAATGATATGCTTCGGTCCTGAATAAAAGTATAAATGTTTCTTAACAAGTCAGACATGATAAAACCCGACAATGTTTAATGGGCTGCAGTATGAAGTTATGCTTCTTTCTGTTGCCATACAGTCTAATTTCTACTTTCAGCAGAGGATGTTGGAAGGTTTTTCGGGTTTTTTTGGTAGTGGTGGGATTTCCACTTTGTTTCCCTTCACTTTCAAATAAACAGCAAAAGCAGTTACTATGAATTTTGCAAAATGCGGGGTGTTTTAATCACTGTTTTTCCAAGAGCTTTAAACAGTACGTGTTTTTCACATCTCTTAAAAATGAAGAGTAGAAATTTTGCCCGGGCTAATGTTGCCAGGAATTGTTTCATTAGGCAAAAGCCCTGTCCTCACAGACCCTGAAATCCTGGTTGGGTCCAGAGAAGGCACACTTCCAGAGTCCTTTTCCGAGAGTAAATTTAACCTGAGATGTAGATCTGAAAAAAACTCTTTTCTCAGAAAATTGAGACACGTAACTGGAAGTTCTTGCTCTGTGGGTGGAAAGGTGTGTAGGCATCATTTCCTAAAAATTTCTCTGTGTTAGACCTACTTCTCCAGTTCTGTATGGGGTGAATATTCATGGATGATTGTATTCCCCCCATATCCTGCAGGCCTCTGCAGGTATCAGAGACAGAGGGTACAGAGCAAAGGACGTGTTTTTTCATATTCCTCGTCATATTTTCGTACACTAAACTGGTAGACTTGTTTCTTGTCTTGAAAGCCTGAAAAGAGATTGCTCTTCAGAACACTGCGGTATGTACTGTAAGATGTCCAAACTGTAGAGAAGGAAAAAACAAAATATTACTCCACTCACTGACTCCTAGGAAGGATAAGTAGAAACATTTGTTTGCCTTGGTGGCAAACTTAGAGCTAATGTGTCTTAACAGTGGGATGGACAGTGTGGTGTTTACTTCGTGAATGTGTTGGTTTTGGAACAAGGTATGATTATAATCAATAACAAGCTTTGTCTCCAGCACTCGTGGATCACTGAGAAAGTGTTTCTCTAGAAAGCCAATGTGGTTAACAGGAAATTAGGGGAGATTTTAAGATGTTAGTTGCATTGAGTGACTAAGGACACCTGGCTAATGTGGGGAAAAACAGTGCCATCCCAAATGATTATCTAAGCTTCATTTAAACTAGTCATTTAAAACAAACAAACAAAACAAAAAAAATATTTTAAAGAAAGTGAATAAAGAAATTACATGGTGAGCATCTCACGCTATAGTTTGGAAATCCCAGAACTGGATTTTGATGTTGTAGTCCTCCTGCTGCCCTAAAGGAAGGCAGGTTGATCGATGTAGCTATACCACAGGTTACACACACCTGAAAGAAGGATCTACAAGTGCAGAAGGCCCCTTGGGCCTAGAAGAGAGGGCTGATGAGTACACAGGCTGTTTGGGCGCAGCACAGGCTGTTTTGAGTGCAGTCTAGAAGTGAGGAAACTTGCAGTCTTCTGCCCGGGAACCGGGAGAGTTGCCAATACCTGTGGCATGCCGGTGGCACCGTGTGGGGGACGCCATGCAGCAGTGCCAGACCCCTTCTGCCTGGAAAAGCTGGGTATAACAGAAGAAAAACGAGTGTGTCATATTTGTGGGCTTGCAATGATGTACCCGAGTTACATAAAGTGAAGTAGGATTTTCGTGAGGATTATTTTGGGGGGGCCACTATTAAGTCTCTGCTCCCTGCTTTTGTTTGTGCTCTTTTGTCTTTGAATAGAAAAACAATTGTGACAGCAAAGCTACTTTTAACAAGAGTTTGCTGTGGTTGCGTTTTGAGCAGAAGTTTATTATTTTGAAACACAGCTCAGTGCCTGTTAGCACCAGCGTACATACCTCTGAACAGAAGCTGTGTAGTAAAGTAGTCACTCAATAGTCTATTCTAGTGCTGAATCTTTTGCTTTTCCTGCTCTGAAACTTCGGGAGCGTGCAATATTGAGTTTGCTAATTGGTCAGTCCAGCAAAGCGGACTAGTTAATGTATGGGTACGTCAAAGATAAATGGTGATTTATCATTGGGCAGAAAACAGGCAAAAAAGTATTTAAAATATGTTAGCTTAAGAAGCGTTTATGCATTAGACATCTGATATTACAGAATAATTTGGACTGATTTGCTGCAGTACTAAGTTTCTTCTATTACTGAGTGGTGGTGTTGCCGAGATTTAAGCTGTTCTTGATTATTGGTTTCTAAGTAGTAAAACGCAACCAGGTTACGTTAATCTTGAGTATTTTAGATGCAAGTCAAAACCACAGCAATTTAGAAGGATGGTAATTCTAATGATCATGCAGGGTATGGAAAATAAGTTAAAAAAACCAAAACAAAAAAACCCCAACAACAAAACTGTATATGCTACAACAGCAGTTATAAGCAATTTTGATCTTTATCTTTCGTGTCCAGAAGAAACCTGTGTGTTCAAAAATTCAGGCAAACTAAACATAAACATACAAATCTAGTTTTGTGTGTAAGTGCATCCTTACGACACTTTTCAGCAGCTTTTATATTGAGGCTGACCGAAAGCAAAACCTGTTCCATGTGCTTCTGTATTCTGTTTGTTTTACACTTATTGATTAACTAGCAAACTATTTACAGTACAAAAAATTCACCAGTAAAGCAGCAGCATCACTGGCAGTCAAAGAGTAAAGCAAAAAAACTTCTTTCAAGTGGTCATCAGTAAAGGTTTAATACAGAGAGGTACTTCAGACTTCGGTTCCGTGTTTGATACGGCAGTGTAGTTTTATTTTCCGTATTGGCTGTCTTTGTCAATGTGAATCTTCAGTCAGGCACAAACTAAGAGGAACGGGGAAGACCCCGGCAAAGCACACATATCTTCTGCTGGAGCGGTGTTGCCTAACCTTTGTGCTGGGAACGGCCACTTGCCTCTGCTGGGCTGAGAGGGGAGCGGTGCGATATGGCCCCATGCTTTCCTGTCCCTGTTTGCACACACAGTCATTACGATCCTTCTAAGGAACAGCTAACCTATACTTTGAAGAAATATTTTGCTTGTATGCAGTGAACTTGAGGATTTAGAGGAGCTGGGCTTCTTGCTTTTATGCGCTATACTCATTTTTCACGTGCATCGGAAATCCACTGCTACTGAAAACGCAAGAAGTGCAGGAAATGTATACTCTGTGTGCATGTGCAGTGGTGAGATGGAGAAACGGCCTCATGAAATAGCGCCATTTGGAAAGGTCTGTGGGCTAGATTTAATTTTCCTGCTAGGTCATTCTTGCCTTGGCCTGTAACTTCTCTTGGCTCAGGTTACAGCTCTTGTGTACTGGAAGCAGAGACTCCAGCCCTGATAACCGTCTGGGCGCTTGTTCTACATGATGATGTTTAAGTGACTGAAAAATAAGTGCTGTAAAGCATGTGTCTAACGAATAGTCAGATTGTTAGGGTTGTAATGTCGAGCGCTCAAAATAGGAAATGTTTAATGTTTGCCTGTACAACCTTGCTACCTTTCCTTTGTGGTGCTTTATTACCATATGGTCTTTAATTACATTAAGACTTGCATAGCAGCGTGTGGTCGTGGTTAAACTGCTAAGTAAAAGTTATTTGAGGTTTGATACATTTTTCTAGACCCTGTCTTGACATTTTGTCACAGAAAATGTGTCTTTTCCACGTGCTGCATTTATATTAACTATTTAATGCCAGTATTTCGATGTAATAAAAACCCTTGAAGAGAGTATACTCTCATTTTTATCTGTTTTAAAGGCATTTAAATTATTTTTAAACTACTAAGCAAACTTAGGAATTGGTTGTATTAATTATGGACTTCGTATAGCTTGTTATACTTTGTGATGAACAAAATGCATTAATTTTATAAATATTTATGTTTGTGAAATTAGCTTGTTTTCATAACTTGCTTATTTCATTTTCACCAGTTGTGTGTTTCAGTTGTGCAAGACTCTTGTAGATCAACATCAAAATGCAGAGAGAGAAGCTATTTTAAGTGTTTACAAATCTGAAGTGGAATGGAATTGCATACCATCAAACAATTTACTTCATTGCTGATGCTAAGAGATTATTGAGCATGTACGAATACTTATGAATGTTTGTGTTTAGGAAGCTGGTCAGTTCTGAGGGCTATTTTAAAGTGCTATTCCTTGTGTGGCTTTCCAGACCACAAGACGTATGCACCCCTGCCTTGAAGGTAACAGAGTTTTTGAGAGAGGTTCTCATAAGGCTGCATGAGTGATGATGAGCAGAAAACATCCGATCATGCTTAAAACTGACTTGGGAGAAAAATGTATGTCTTATGTCATTTGACTCAGCTCATTTCTCTAGTCGGTCTGTGGCCATTGCAGGTTCATCCGGCAATATGCTGGATCACTTGGTAGGCATCGAGTGAAAAACTCGCTGCGACTGGAGTTAGCAGTAGGAGTGTTGTGACAGAAGCATTTTGACATGTCCAGCCAAAACCTAATTGACCTTTTAAAAAGGAGGGGGGTGGAGGGAAGAAAGGGAGAGAGAATTTCCTACTATAAATGGAGATTGAAAGGAACTGTATTTTAGTACTTTAAGTAATTGCTTATAAAACAGATATTCCTTTATTATTGTAATAAAAACCAGATTATTTTTTTTTCTCTTACAGCAGAACTCATCTATTGAATAGCTGAAACGTAGTAGGAATAGTGTTTTGAGGCAGTTCTTCATGTGGCTTTAATGTTACTTGGTAGGTAATATTTAGAGTAGTTGAAGTTACCAGTCTGAGGTTCAATACTGATGTTTTGGTTTTTTTTTTTCTGTTAGTGTGTTTTGGAAATAACATCTGGTAAGCCTGTAAATTCTGGTGTTTTTTAAACAAACAAAAAAACCCCTTTTCTCCTCATCTACCAGGTTTGGGTTTTAAAAAAAAAAAAAACAAAAAAAAAAAAAAAAAAAAACAAACAAAAAAAAACAAACAAACCAACAGCTTGGGGTTCTGAAGGAAACATACCGAGGTATTTGTTCACTTGTTTGCAAAAATATGGGGCTTCTGGGAGATACCGTATGCCCAAAGATAAAAATGTGCAATTCTGATATTTGTGTAGCTCTATTACTCCTGAAAATGCATCTTAAAGAAGGGAAAAGGAGAAAAAGAAAAAATGGAAAAAGTACTTTTATGTCAGAACTGAGGAAGTGACCCTGGGGGTTGCTGTAGATTAAACAGGAAGTCACACTACAAATTGGACCCAGAACTTGAATTCCAGCTCACCGCTTTAACCGCAAGAGCGTTCACTCTCTTTTCTCTGTAGAAAGGCCACCCAGCTGAAAAAGTACCTTTACTTGGGGGGAAAGCTACGCCCACGTCATATGGGGGCTGTGGTGGAACTTCCTCGTCCTTCAGCCCTTGCAGATAGAAGTGTGCCGCTGGGCAGTTGGCAGGAGTGTGAGCCAGGTAGTCTCTGACTTTGTTGACTTCTGTTCTTATGGTGGTTCGTGTTTCTTGCTGTCTGAAACGCACATTGCGTGCAGTGTGCTCGTTTCAGGTGCAGCTGGAAGGTTGGTTGGAAAAAAATAGCTCCAGCCTGGGAGAACTACAAGCGTAAAAGTTCCTCCTGTAAAGGAACTGTATCAGCTCACTGGAATATTTATTGCATTTGTAGACCAGTAGTTTTCCGTACCGTTTTAAACTGGTGCCAGGAAGTATGACCAGAGCAGTGACTTGAGTTCGTACTGCTAGAGGAGGAGTGTGTACTTTAGGAGAATTTGGAAACTTACATTTTATTTTATGCAAGAACTGCATTTTCTAAAATCATGCCATTGTAACTTTCTGCACTTCACGCCCTTTTTACCTCATCATATTTTTTAGTAGGACTTTTGGAAAGGCTATTTTCTGAAGTGACAGCTTTAGTTCAGTGTAACATGTGCCGCAGCTGAGATCATCTCTTCCCGAAGCTGCCCCAACCTTTCAGTCTATATTCAGTAGCAAAGATTGAGTTTCTTGTGTACAGCAACCAGATTAAACTGCTCTTCAGCTCCATCTGCAGGCTTGTATTGTCCATAGGGTCCTGCCAACAGAAGGTGCACAGTAAAAAGATGGATGAATGGTAAAGAGGTCATGGTGGCTCTTGCCTTAAAGATGAGGGACCTTCAAGAGTGGATTAGATCAAAGCAGTGCTTGGTAGGCTGTTTCCAACAAGATCCCACGACATCTAGTGTCACCTCTACTCTGGATGCTGCTGGAGACAGGTAGAATTTTTTGCATGTGTGCAAGCCAGGCACACTTGGCATCTGGCTTTCAGGTGGTCGAGTGTAGGTGACTGGAGCAGATTGTGAAGTACTTGTTACTGAAGTTGTGTCTGAAGTGATAGCTGAAACTAAAATGCAAGAACTTGGTCGTGTCAGATCACTGATACTGACTAAGGAGTAGGTATAAATCGTGATTGTTGAACCTGCTTGCTTACTGTGCAGTATCAGGAAGGTTTGTGAAGCTTTTAGAAGAACTAACCAGGGGGAGAAGGGAATGTGGAGAGCTGTGATTTTTTTTTTTTAAATTATTATTATTAAGATTGTTAATATTTTTTAATTTTTTAATTTGACTGTGTTCAAGCTGATGCCTCATCAGAAATACTGGATTTTGCTGCTTCATAAAATTATGCCACTAGAGCAGTGTGGCTGGGGTATGGTCCAATGATACAGAAAGAGAGCATCCCACTGTAAGCAGAAGCTGCTGCATGTACCAGAAGCAGGAGGGCACAGAGAAATCTAGCCGTGTGAGCTTGGTCTGCCAAAGGTATATTTACAGAAAGAAGAACTGAGAGCAGGAAAATATTTTAACACTAAACTTTTCAGAGTTTATGCTAGTATATGCAGCATGTGGAAAAATAACTTTTAATGAGATTCCCTTCCAAATATTATACTCAGTTACTATATAAAGTTTAGGAGAAATATGTTTCTTAATTCTGTTAAAATTAGCTCGTTGGATTATAAGTTCACAAGGACAGGTTTTTACAACACTTCACGCATCAGCTCTACTAGTGATCAGGATTCACATGCTACTGCAATAGAAATAATAGGTTTTTTCTTCCTAGGAAATATAAGAGGGTTTGTCTGTTCCATGTGCACGAGGTGCTTTTTTCCCCCCCTCTCTTCATTCTTGATTTCTTGCAAAGTAACAAAGTCCTTGCCATTTATGGTCTTGACCACAATAATTACAGATTTTCCTCAGTGGATGTGTGCATGAAATGTTCCGAGTTAGCTATACATGGAGTTTTGAGGCACAGGAGACGGGTGGATGTGACTGTGGTTGTGCAGAAAAACTGTGGTGGAAGTAAATTGCTTGTTTCGTGTTCCCAAGATTCATGTTCCCAAGATCAGGTGTTACCGTTTTATATCACTCAATGCCTTAGCAATTTATTTTGTAATATAGTACACAGAACAGAGCGAATTGCTATTAGTGTTTTTGGATGTTGAATGTGATATGGATAATAGAAAAAAGCTAAGAACTCCGTACCCTCATAGAAGACCTACTGTCTCTGATTTCCATGCTCTGTTTCTCTTTTTTTGCTGATCATATCAGAGCTTTTTTTCAAATGCAGGTACTTGATAAAAAGGCAGATTATCCATATGGAAACACAATGTATATGCATCCAGAAAAATATTGCAGTGACAGAGTCTGTACAGGAAATTGTATTAAAAAATGATTTTCTTTAATGACTGTATTACAACATCAGTTTCATTCTGGGCTGAATAACAGATTGCAAGATTTTAGGCAATATTAAGGTAAACATGAATTATTTTGTTACTTAAGATATTTGAACTGTCTCCAAATAATGAGTAACAAGATGAAGGGAAAGTTTCAGAACGAAATTATGTGGTTTTAGAAGAAATATAGTAATGCATTATGTGCTTTTGTACCCAGTCTTCATAACTGTATGATGTTTTTTGACTAAAAATTTGTGTTGAAATTGCTGACCCTTGGGTAATTTAAATGGACATTCATTGTATTAAATGTGAAGTATAGATATCTGGAATTTACAGTTCATACTTAGTGTTCCGTTGAGAAATATATTCTTTGTATGGTGGAGGCAGATGTGATCATACTCAGCTTTTCCTTTGAGCCAGTTGAATGCAAGCCGCTGTCCTGCACGGTGTAGGCAGAGGGGGTTGTTGCAGAGCAGTTTAAACAGGTCTAAATTGTGGCTGTTCATCTTTGTTTCCGCGTGCCAGCACTCTGCCTGTGTGGTATGCCAGTTTAGGAAGCGGATCCAGGAGAGAAAAATGGAAGGAGGAAGGGAAAGGATTAGTTTTTGGGTGTCTCCTCCTGCCTGTGCTGGCCTGCTGCCTGGCCGCATGAGCACCCGTGCAAGCACAAAGGAGGGGCATTGCTGTTTGGCTACGAGTGGGCTGGGATCTTGGCAGCCTGTGTTCACGTTGGCCTAAGCACCCATCATTAATGTAACATCAGGATCTGGCTACAAAGTGATGTGCAGGCTCGGTGCTGTAATAATGTGATTTTTGAGCTTTTGATTGGTGCAAATCATGAGCAGAACAAATCTGTGCAAGTTAGAGATGAACAGAAATCAAAGTAGAAATGCCCTGATTCTTTTCTTCTAACTTTATTTTAGGTAAATTTGGTCTGTGTTTACCGTCTTTTATTGTCTGAACCATTGAAAGGCAGGCATCAGTAGAAATCTTGCGTAGTGAAGGCAATGGAGGAGTTGATTTTGGAAGAGCATGCATGAATTTTAACGATTTGAGGACAATGAACCCTTGCAATTTGACTTGTTTACTCTCTTCTGAAACGTCTGTGAAGGCATAAGATTGTTAGTAACTCTAAGTAAAGCCACATTTAGAAAGTGATAGATGATGTTACCAAGATTGGTTAGATTCCCTGAGTTTTAATCCTCTGAGATATGAGCTGACAATTTAGCATTTCTTTAGAGCTCTTGGACAACTCAGCATTGTCTTGATATGACAAGTCGTAATATCAACACTGAACGCGCTGGATTAGTGTTTCTGTGCCATTGAGATGCACAAACATTAGAGAGGAGGTGCTGGGCAGGACCTAAGCTCCTAAACTAAACTGTGCCGGACCGTTCTGTTCTTTTTTTCAGGTTGGGTTTGTGCCAGCTCTGCTGGTGACAGGGAGAAGGGAGCTAGTGGTAGATAGATAGCAGGAAAGGGCCAAGAAAAGAAGGCGATAGAGATGGGAGAAGACACAAAAAGGCAGAAATAAAGATGTGAAGAGAAGGACTTGATGGAAGGAGGACTCAACTGAGAAGTTTCCAAACCACCGCTTTAGATTTTATGGTACTGGATTTAAAGACATTTATGTTTTTTAAGTAACCTTTCTTGTAGGCATGGAAGGTGTCTCTGTTAAGTAATTGTCTTTTTGACAACTAGGGAGTATATCATTCCAGTTAAAAGATCACTGACGTAATGAAGTCTTTCAAGCATTTTACAGTGTACAACATGTATAAGGAGATGGCTATTTTGGCACTTTTTGGGCAGCAGATTACGGAACCAAGATTTCAGTAAAACTCTAGTTATGCTTCTGTTTCAGTTCTTATATTTTCCTCTATCAAATTTTACTGGAGTAAAGCTTACTGAATGCTTACATATTCTAAGCTATAAGCTGGTACCATTTTATTAGAATCGGGACAAATCACAAATCTGCTGTTCAAGTGAAATGGATTTTATTTCAGGGGATGAAAACACTCATCAACATGGCATTGTCTCATTTGTTAGAAGTGGTGGCTCGGGAATTCTGTATTTCTGTCATTCTGGGCTCTGTTTGGCCTGTGGAATTAAGAGTTGGCTCTACCAATTTGTACCTGTGATCTTTCATTTGCCCATATGAAATACCTTCCGTGGCCTTTTAGAGTAGACTTCCAAAAGATAACTTCTGTGTTCCATTTATCAAGTTTCTAATAAGTACATTAAAAAAACATACAAACACATGAACTGTAGGGGATGTGAGGGAGTGAGTTCACAGGCTGGCATTCTGTGGAGCAGTGCCTAGCTGCTAGATGAGAGCTGAAGTGGAAATTGTCTCCTCTAGGGATTCTTCATGGGGAAGATTTCCAGAGTATTTCTCCTCTTGTGAAATTTGGAAATCCTCAGGGTAAAGCTACCACGTGGCATTTTTTAAAGTTGATGTTGTATGTAGTGAAGTAACAATTCTGAGCAGTAATATATTGTTTTCCTGGGCTGGTGGTTGGGTAGAAATCCGCGTGAGATGAGCTGTGCTGCCTGTGGCTCAGAAGCAAGGCATATCTGGGTGAAAGAATAAACGCATTATTTGACTCCTAGAAAGCAGGGCTGCAGTCTGAGGGGTCTGGAAACAAGACATGGTGCTGAATACAGCAGTCCCAGAGCTGTGCTTCAGCTCGTAATGAAGAACATTTAGAGAAGAGTTTGTTTTTAGGAATAGAATACGTAAAAGTAGGTATCTGTGACTCAGTAATGCTTTTATAAAGTTTAAAAGGTTGGGGAGTTCGTGCATTTGGCTGGGGGGAGGCCACTTTAAAGCACCAGTGTAGTTTCCCAAGTTGAAAGATGGGGAACAAAAAAGGAAGAAAGGTGCTATAATGTTAGACAAGGTGATGGTAACAGCACCTAGATCCAGCATGCTGTTCTCCAGGATGATGAACAAGATTAAAAAAAAGAGGTGGGGGGCATTTAAAGGGGAATGGAATAATTGCAGCTTTTAAGGTGGAAACTTGCTCCCTTTTTTCTTAAAACTGTGTCTTTATTTCACAGCAAGCAAGGGCAGAGCAGGAAGAGGAATTCATCAGTAATACTCTATTTAAGAAGATTCAAGCCCTGCAGAAAGAAAAAGAAACACTTGCAGTAAACTATGAAAAGGAAGAGGAATTTCTCACTAATGAGCTCTCAAGAAAACTGATGCAGGTAATTGGTGCCTTTACTGATGTTTCTCCCAGGAGCCTCAGGACCAACTGGTGGGTGACTGCAGTCAGAGGGATGTGGTCAGGTCGTAGCTGTTATAAATCTGACACTTGATAAAAGCAAAGTACAAGAAGTGTAGGAATAAGTGTGTTTTAATATGTTGCCTTAAAGGTTGCATCTGCAAAGTCATAGTGTTGGGAACCTGAAAGTTTGGATAGAGGCGCAAAGAAACGGATGTAGCTTACAGTAAATGTTAACTGTCCTACAGAAGAGAGTTACTGATTAATTTAAAATGTTAGTGAAACAGACACTTTTTTCTGGAGTATTTAATATTTAACAGGAGTCCTAAAATATTGAACTTTATGTACAAGAATATGCAGCAATGCTTGAAGGAGACTTTATCTATAAGTTTATCCATACTTCTAAAAAAACAATTGCTTCTCTTGAATTAAAACATATCAGTCGTGTGCTTAAAGTGAAAAATTGAAGATGCTGGGACAATTTATGTCAGAGAAACTTGTTTTCATTAGCCAAGTTGCTAATTTTTGGCAAGTGTGTAAGTATTTGTTGGAAGTGTTGTACATGTTGCTCTGTTCTGATGGACTTACCTAAATACCTGCTTTTGGCCTCTGGAGGAGACAGCATACTAAGTTAGGTGAATGTTTGGTGTCGTACACTATCACTTTTTTCATGCCATTACTTGTAGGCCTTGTCATGAAAAACTAGTCAGTTTTGAAGAACCTGATTTTTATGTTCTAAGCATTTCTTATGTTCTGCAGCTGGAGACTTAAGGCACGTTTAGCCACACAGTTAGGAAACACACTGTTTGGAAAGAACATTACAATCATAGAACCATAGAATCAGTTTGGGTTGGAAGGGGGCTTTAAAGGTCTTCTAGTCCAACCTCCTCTGCAATGAGCAGGGACATCTTCAACTGGATCAGGTTGCTCAGAGCCCCATCCAACCTGACCTTGAATGTTTCCAGGGATGGGGCATCTACCACCTCTCTGGGCAAACTGTTCCAGTGTTTCACCACCCTTACTGTAAAAAAAATTCTTCCTTATTATGTAGTCTAAATCTTCCCTCTTTTAGTTTAAAGCCATTACCCCATGTCCTATTGCAACAGGCCCTGTTGAAAAGTTTGTCCCCATCTTTCCTGCAGGCCCCCCTTAGGTACTGAAAGGCCGCAATAAGGCCTTCCCCAGAGCTTTCTCCAGGCTGAACAACCCCAACTCTCTCAGCCTGTCTTCATAGCAGAGGTGCTCCAGCCCTCTGATCATTTTTGTGGCCCTCCTCTGGACCCTCTCCAAAAGTCCATGTCTTTCCTGTACTGAGGGCTCCAGAGCTGGACACAGGACTCCAGGTGGGGTCTCACCAGAGCAGAGTAGAGAGGCAGAATCACCTCCCTCAACCTGCTGGCCACACTTTTTTTTATGCAGCCCAGGATATGGTTGGCTTTCTGGGCTGTGAGCTCAGGTTGATGGCTCATGTATGATTAGAGCTAATCATAGAACCATAGAATGGTTTGGGTTGGAAGGGACCTTAAAGATCATCTAATTCCAACCCCCCCCTGCCATGGGCAGGGACACCTCCCACTAGACCATGTTGCTGAAATCCCATCTGATGCTTTTTTTTATTGAAAACTGGGACTTCTATGACTTCTTCTATTTGATGCCTATTACCACATAGTAAGTTAAGTATCAAGATAAAATATCCTCGATCCGGTATTGCCATTTCCCTTTGCTGTTCTTGAGGACTGACAGGAATGTTTCTGAATATGATGTATGTTTGCTTTCAAAGTCATACATTTTTATGAAAAACAGAGAAGCAGATGGCAGTAAAGTAGGGATATCAAGTGTTCTTTTCTAACTGAAGTAAGATGTAGATATTAGTACAGAAAAAGCTTTCCACTAAAGTCTCTTCCAGTAAAGGGAGAAATAGTATGTTGAGCAATGTTGTTTAATTGAAAGAGTTATGTAGAAATCAGTTACAGAACCAGGTTACCTGGTTTTGCACTATACATTGTGCAGACTAAAGTAAAAGCATGAATTACACTTGATTTGGCTGAAGGGTTTTGAACTCATATAATGAGCTCACGTTGCACACAAATTTCTAGTGCAGAAGTTCTGCAGCAACTAAATTGCTGTATCTAGTGTTGTGGTTTAACCCCAGCCAGCAGCTAGGATCGTGCAGCTGCTTGTGCAGTTTGCCCCCTTCCCCCCCAGAAGGGTAGGGAGAAGAGAGAGAAAAGGAGGGGAGAGGAAAGGGGAAAAAAACCAAACCACAACTTGTAAGTTGAGATAAAGACAGTTTAATAGAACAATAACAGAAAAAGGAAAATAACAATAATAATGATGGTAAAAGAATATACAAGATAAAGTAATACAACACAAGTCATTCTCACCACGCAAGCAGTGATTGTGGATTCCCGACCCCTGTCCAGTCCCCATTTCTATACTGAGCGTGACGTCTATGGTATGGAATATTCCATTGGCCATTCTGTTGTTCTCTCTGTGCTCCTCCTCAGCTTCTATGGGAAACTGAAAAAAGTCCTTGACTAGTGTCAACATCACTTAGCAACAACTAAACTAGTATGCATTATTGACATTCCTTTTATGCCAAATCTGAAACACAGTAACCACTAGAAAGAAAATTAACTCTGTCCCAGCTAAAACCAGGACATCTAGTAATTGCTTAAAATATGCTTAGTCTTTTCCCTAGAATTCAACTGAGAACTGTTAAAGATACAGCATTGAAACAATCTTAAATCAGATATATTATGCAAAATAGGTTCACACTTTACAAAGAGAAATACAAGCTTCTTGTGAACCTAAAACTACAAATAATTTTTATTCTTCTCTGCTATGGACTTTCAGAAAGTATCCTTTGACTGTTGCCCCAAATTAAGGAAAAAGTTAATAATCTACTGTTCTCAAAATGGCCAAGGGGATGCCTCGTTGTAAGGTATGAAATAATGCAGGGGCGTTACGCTGTTTATCCATTGGAAACCCTTAGATGGTGTAATTTCATTCTCACTAGTGAGAGAAAGATTCAGAGAAGGATGTGTATCTGACACAGAATGCAGGCATAAAACTAGTGAACTTATTCTCACCTTTGCTACGGCAACTGGCGAAAATCCTCAGTTTTGGGTTCAACATCACCCTGTAAATATTAACCAGCTTTCAGTAGGCAAGCTGCATGTTTCTGCTGAAAGAAAGTAACTACATAACATAACTACAATAATATGGAGGTAAAATTCTGACCACCGCTGGCTTTTATTAAACAGTATCTCAGCCTACAGCATTACGCTTCATTTACGTTGCCTTTCTTTAAGCCTCATTTAGTGTTTGATAAACATGGTCATGTCAACCAGATTTTAAAAGGTGGCAATTCTTAAATGCACGTGTGTACTAAATTGTTAGTCCTAAAACTATGTAATTTCTCTCAGTATCATTAGGTAGCAGTTTTTGGAAGTAAATAGTGAGATTGTCCTCTATTTAAATATTTAAAAAGAGAACAACTGTCAACATCCTGTTGATGTTGGTAGCGGTTGTGCCTGCGAAGGGTCAATGGCATGGAATATCTTGCTTACAGTTTCACCTGTTAACCGCAGTGCACAGAGGAGAAGATGATAAGGGATATACCAAAACTCTAACGCAAAGCATATTTTAAGCTGTGTCAGAGGAATCTGCCTGGTCAGCGGGTTTTGTACTCCATCCGCCTGGATGACTTTTCGTACCTTTACAGTGGCTCAGGACTTGAAGTACAGGTGAAAGACTTTGTTTTAAAGCAAACAGTTTAATATTAAAACTATTGTTCTGTTTGTTTGTATGCTGAACGCAGATCTCATTTCATGGCTTAATTCTGTCTTTGATGTGATAAACTTGCTGTGAAAGGCAAAAAATGCATTTTAATATATTTTCCTAAACACTAGTAACATCAGCAGCTTATAAATTATACAGAGGAAATGGTCTCTTCCCCTAAAGAGCTTACCTGTAGAATTAAGAAACACGTGAATATTAAAGTATGTTTCCACAAAAATAATTTTCTGTCTCTATAGTGATCGTGGATTTAGTAAGTTGATATTAGAATATTGGTGAGTTCCAGGCTATTTTCCAAAGTAGCAAAGAAATGCAAATAATATTGACATTGATTTTTGTGTTCTACAAGTTTATCTGTTGTTTGGAAATTACGATTCTTCAATGATGAATCCTGGAAATTATACCCATTTAGACTGCCAGGTAAAAAAAATTGAGAAGAGAAACTCCTGATTTTATAAATAAACTCATTTTGTGGAAAAGAGGGCATTATTAGCACACAGTGTGTGGTCAACTTAGTATTTATTAAAATATCTTTTCTAGTTTGGGATACTCTTCCAATTGCACAGGTGTAGTGGTAAGTTCCTGGCTAACGTTTTTCAGACACAGAAAGTTGGGATAATTACAATTTACTTTTTTTTAATTTCCTGAGATTTGTGAGTGCCAATACATAACATTACCTACTAGAATATAGCAATTCTGTCTTGATTAGAGGATGCAAGACTGATGAGGCAGTTATAAGGCTAATAATGAATTGATAAATGTCCACTTCCATTTTGGTATCTTTGCTCTGGAGACAATTCTAGCTAAATTAGATGCAGACTTTGGATGATGACTTAACCAGAAATACAGTAGTTCCCAGTGGAAGTGTGGTCAGTAATTGGTTGCTCCACTGTTCTTTGCTGTTTGGGGTTAAACTCTAAATCTCTGTGTTTGCCAGGCTCCATTGGCCTGACCTAGAACTAGACTTTCAAAATTCATGCTGTCAGACATGGTGCATCAAATGGCTTCCTGCTTTTTGTATGACTAAAGGGGAAAAAAAATGCATATGTATTTGCTTTGTCTAAGACTTTGCCTTTTGGAACCAGAGGTAAGGGTGTGCTTCTGGTAAACTGCATAGGATTTGTAATCTTTTAATTTTTCAAGTATTTACTAGTCTGTGACTGTGTCAAAATTACTGCCATATTATTCAGTTGAAAGCCACCTAGCACAGGGATTTTTTTTCATAGTGCCTGTGTGTTTTTTGCTTTGTCAAACCTTTGTTTGTCACAGTTGTAGGGGCTTATGCATCGCATTCAGGGTGGCATCTGGAATGAGCTTCCAGAATGTTAAAACATTTTAAATGTGAAAGCTGTCTGCCAGAGCACGAGCTGTTGCGCTCCTCGCTAACAGCTGAACAAGAATTTCCTACTTCAGCATGATGTGCATTACTATTCTAAAACAGAGTTACATTAGGTTTTCAGTATCATAAGAAATTAATTTTAAAACATTGTACTATATGCCAGACTGATTCTGAACACACACAGTAGCACATAAAAGAAGGTGTTTTTACTGGAATAACACTGTCTTCTGTTGCCAGGCTTTCTGGTGCCATACCATTGCTTGATAATACCTGTTTGTAAGTGTGTGGCATTAGCTTTTACTGCCTCTACAAGCCCATAAGTGTATGCTTTTACTAGTTAAATTTCCTTTGTTTGGAATAATTTTTAATTTTCTACGCTGAATGCTGCAGGGGTGAAGGAGCACATGCATCTCAACAGAGGTTTTGGCCTAAACAAAAGCCTTTCATCACACACATTCCTGATAAAGTTCTTACAAGCTTTATATACATTCACTATATTTTCCCATGTACTTAGTCTAATTGTATTTTTGTCTACCTGACTAAGTCTCCGGAAAGTTTGGAACATCGATCCCTCGTCATTATAGAATGGTAGTAATATTTTGCAGGGTATCATTAGAAGTGTTTTGATGCAGGATCTGTTCTTGGACATGGACTTGTTGAGTTACTGTTTTGAAATTTAAAGTAGAAAATCTTGAAAATTTATCTTCTGTGAAACAAGGCTGCTCAAAAGAATATTTTTTTAATATTGTTTGAACTTACAAAGTCAGTTATTCTTTAAGTTGTGCAACAGTCCTTTTCAAAATCAAATACAGATTTTTTTTTTTCAATACCCCTATATTTTTGGAAGTGCAAGTTGGTCCAAGTATCTGTCCTTGAAAGTAAAATGTTACAACATACCAAGATAATAGCCTAATGTGTAGTCAGGCAGATTAAGTAATTGGGAGGCTATACAGAACTGTTTCTCATGCAAATCTGATTCTTGACAATTCTTTCAAAAATTATAAGTCTGTAAACAGAAGCTATTACACTTCCTACTCTCAGAAATACGATGCGCCAGCTAAAGGATGCAGATGTGATTGTGCGGAATAAACAGTCAGCTCATCTATCATTTATTTGATGAACATCTGGACATAAAGAGGAGGCAAATTGCTGATACAAATTTATTAATAAATAGGACTTTCAGGATGCAGCAAAGGAGGAATTGGACAACTTTTGAGGGCTGGAGTACTAAAAATAGACTGTTCAGTGCAATGTGCAAGGTCATAGTCTGGGGGATGAATGAGGGTTGTTTTTTTTTTTTAAGCCCTCTCAGACATCCTGATGAATCTACTTTACTGTGCTACTCCCCTTCATCCATCAGCTCCATTATTTCATAGAAACACTTTCCGCTGTCACAGAATAAGCCAGTGCAGTGAGGAAGAAAGGTAAATGTGGTCCTACATTGCATCAGGAAAATTACCTTGTAGAGAGAGAAGGGTATTACTGTAGTTGTATAGGACTTACCTGAATTAACGCATGCACTCTTTCTGCTGCTAAGCTTTGTATTTTATAGCCCCATTCTCACTTTAAAATATTTTCTGTCTTTCTTGCATCGAACCCATCTCTGGTCTTATATAGCTGAAAATTCCCCCAGTCCCTCTCCTACAGTTTTCATATGCAATTCAAGGTCTATAAGACATTGTCATCAAGGTGACATGTTCTAATACATTTTTCCTTCTCCTTAGCCGGCAGTCGTAGGTGTAGCTATAAACAGTTGTTACTATAATTGCATATAATTAAAAACAGTTTGAAAATACTCTCTTACTTTACTAAGTAAAATAAACACTATCCACCAGTGTTTTACCAGTGGATGTTTTCTTATTGTTAGCAATTCTGTTTTTCAGGGTTAGGGTTTCAGCATTAACTGGGTTTTGTTTGTTTTTGTGATTAAAGCTATTGGCTTTAAAGGGCTAAAGAGGGAAAAAATATTTTACCCAATTAACAGTGACAGACACCATTAATATGTATTTTGGGATATGTTATTAGTGTTTTTCTCCCACTTTGAATAATGAAGTTGAAAGGGTGGAAGGGAGTAGCGCAGTAAAGTAGGTTCGTCAGGATGTCTGAGAGGGCTTTACTTTTATAATCCCTTTTAGCACTTCTGGGAAAAGTGTTTGTGGGTTTCTTTTTATTCCCAGTCACTTTGATTTCTGGTGTATTTATGTTAAAATCAGAATAGAAGATATTCCTGTAATAGATCCTCCCCTGGCTTCACTTGCTTGCGTTCCGATCAGCTGGAATGGTCCTTTGGCTGCAGTACGTTCACACTCCTAAGGCAGGGTTTAGTAGATCCTACACAGCAGTTACAGATCTAACGAGTAAGCCTCATCAGCAGTTCCCGTGTGATGGAAATTCCATCCAGCTTTAAAAGGAGTGATTTGACAAGCAAGATTGTGCTATTGCAGCTCAGTTTGCTTTAAGTAATACGGTCATTGCATTTGCATGAAGCACACAAGAGCAAGAAACACTATTTGTTGTTCACTTGGTTTGAGGTGCCTTCATACAATTGTATGATCTGCCTGACCCGCTGGGCTGTCCGCAAATGCCAGCGGTCCCCAAGCACACCTCTGGTACCATCTGGCTTTAGGCTGAGTAAGAGGTTCTGGCTATGTGCCTTTTCGCACAGTTTAATTCGCTAAGTAAATATTGTCTGATTACAGCAACTGGCTTTGGTCTCAATTTTTAGTTAGGTGAAAAAAAAGCATCTAGCTTTTTCTAATGAAGCAAAATGAAGACTGATGTATCTTGCGGTAGGTGGTAACCCGTGCGCTGTCTGCTCCTCGGGCTCTTTGGCTGTCTCCAGTCTTAAACTAGCTGCTGCGTAGGAGTGGGGAAGGACAGGAGAGGGACTTACGGAGTTGTAAGACTAACTTACGTTCTTTTCATATTAAACCTGTTTTTTTCCAACCAAGCTTAACTCTGATACTGAAGTAAGAAACTTCATATTTTTGATGTCAAACAACACAGTTTTTTGATTTAAAAGTATGAATATAAATTTTCCTTCTAATGTGAATCTCGCTTTAGCAGCCCTGCATATTCTCACACAAGAAATGAAATGGCGTTATTTCCAACTAGACAGTTTAACAAAATTTCCTAATGATTTGATCAAGAACTGCCGTGATAGTCTCAGTGATCATCTTCTAGGAGCCTAGGTGGCTTCCTCAAGTGCATGGGAATTTCCGTGAGCATCAGGGGTTTTTGAAGATAGACTGTAATTTAGTAAGTGAGAGGAATAAATCTAATTTATTTTTTAATTACTATTCTGGAGTTTATTTTAATTTGTGAAAAATAAAATCTCGAAATTGGTAAGCCCTGAAAACACAGTTAAACTGCAAACTTCTCCCATATGTATATTGCCAAGCAGTTACTGCCTGCCTAGGACTCTCTCCACACAAGCCTTTCTGCTCTGAACTCTCTGCCAGGCTGCACTTACAGACCATTTTGTCTCTAAATACCAGGAAAAGGAATCAAATTAATGAACGAGCAATTTTAGCTTGTTTTACAATCAAAGTATATTTCTTCACTGTGAATATCCATCAGTCTTGCCTTGTGTCCAGGACTGTGAGGTGCCTCTCCATTTCCTCAGATTTTCCTCACGCTTCTAAACACTATGATCTTATGTATTGTTTTGTGATAGCCAGAAGAACGGAGCAGAAGATAAGCAGGTGAAAAAAAAGTGCCTGCAATTTTCAGTGGGTGGCCAGAGAACAGTGTAATTACACCATTGTCTTTTGGTGACATTTGCTTTTCTCGAAGCCAAATTCATGCATTCGTACCATGGTGCCAGTCACACTGTTCTATCCACAGGAAGACTTGCATCTCTGTCTCAGAGCGATTCCGTAGCGATTTTGACTTTAATGTTAAAAGTGACTCTACTCCAAGCCATAATTTATATTAAAATGGGGTTTGGGGGGACTTGTTTCCATCTGCTTGAGAGCTTTGAGAACAAAGATGTTTTTCATTGGAAATATTAACTGAAAAAAATTTCCCTTATGTGTCAGGAAAATCTATAGCATTGATTTGAAATAACCAGTGTTTTTATGTCATCAAAATCTTTTGATTCTCGATAGCATAGGAATAGAAATTAGATTTATTTTTTTTTTACTATCTTTTGCACAGCAATTTCAGTAGTGAGACTTCAGTCATGATTTTAAGCTTTCAGCTGCCTGGGAGAAGGAAGTGCTAAGACCTGCATTTTATGCTTTTGGTGCTCTTGAGATTAAGATTTAGATTAAATTCAGATTAAAATTAATGCTTTTGTGAACATTATGATAGATTTTGGACTTTTGAAATGTCTGTAATTATTTTATATGCTATATATAATGTATCTATTTTGATTTGACTTTATTAAATATTTGGAAATGTATTTTACTTCCATCTGCTTTGTAAATAGAACAGTTTAAAATGTTGCTTTTTGAAGGGCTGTTGGGTGGGTTGTACGTTTTGAAGTTATTTGAGAATTATCAGTAGAGAATTTAGCGTGCAGTAAAAATAAATGTGTAAATGAACGTATAAAAGGGGTGTAATGTTTCATACTTTTACTTGTGTGTTTAAAATATTTCCTTGTCTCCTAAATTTTTAGCTGCAGCATGAGAAAGCTGAACTGGAGCAGCATTTAGAGCAGGAACAGGAATTTCAAGTGAACAAACTGATGAAGAAGATTAAAAAACTGGAAAATGATACAATTTCAAAGCAGCTCACCCTGGAGCAGGTAACTCCTTACTTTCAGAATGATACGAACCTAAAACAAGGAATTCTGAAAAAATAAATAAATACTTGTTTTATATTAGATTTCACTTAATTTTTTAAGTATGTAAGAAACTGGGCAATATGAAGAATATAGAAAAGTCAGTTTCACTTTCAAAGCAATAGATCATTAACATAATCAAAGTTTCTTATAATCAGTTATTTTTTTTTCATGGCCATTATACCTTTTAGTAGCCTTACTGTAGGCCTTCATGTCTGCTGGACAGCTGCGCGTTTTGCAAACAGAACTTCTTTGTGAGTCATGCTTCTTGTTGCTCTTCATCAGCTTCCAGTCTCATGCTGCTAGTGAGAAAGACTGTCACTTCTGATGGCGGTTAAGCACAACAGTAAACAATATGTATGTGGTCTAATTGTGCTCTAAGTCACCTTTTTGTGGCAGCTTGGATAGCACAGGGCTGGAACTGTGAGATGTCAGCTGTGTGTATACTTAAAAAGATCTGAGATTCGGCTACATCCAACTCCCTTTCTCCCTAGACAGTTATGAAGATTGCAGAGATAAAGCACCACTTGTTTTGGTCATGTTTCCACTGGAAGTTTAGACATTGGGACTGTTCTTACGTCTAATTTTAGGCATGTGCGTCAAAGCATCTCAGTGGCATTAGGAGGAGTCCTTTTGACTTAAAAGGCAAACTGATGAAACATATAGGCTTGTTAAATAACTTCAGGTTTTCTGGCTTGTGGAAGTCCAGTAATTTGGGTGCTATAAATATAGTACATTATTTCTGTGAAATTCTTTTCTGTTATCAGATGTGGGACTTTTTTTGTTCCTGGTAATCTGAATTTCTACCGGTTTTATGTGACTCTCCTATTTCTATTGACATTGTGGATAAATTAATTAATGGCTAGCTTAATGATGAAATGGGTTTTCTTGATTCTTATGCTAACATTATTTATGGGGAGATCTACGGAACAAATTGAAAAATAGAAAGGTAGGAAGATGTAGCTGCCAGGAAATCCTTAACCAGCGTGGAAATTAAAGTGAGATTGAACTAACTCTCTTAGCCACAAGGTGGTGGTGGTGGCCACTTAATCAAAATGCAAAGTAAGCGTACATATTAAGCTGGTTTAGTCTTTGAAATGTTAGCATGAGCCACAGCTGAAATCTTAATGGTATTTATTTTCTTATCATTGTTCTGGGCAGGCAGACTTGGGAAATCATGAAATTTGAAACTTGTTGCTACATTTGAAAATCAATGATAAATTGTTCAAAAAGCACAGATGCTCAAAGGTCTTTCTCCCACGTATCTGACCTTGAAAACTTATTTTGCTTATGAAGATGTTAAATTTAGCTGTCAGTCTTAGAATTCCAGATGTATTTATATGTAATGCAATGTATACCTTTGTTTCCTCTTACAGTAATGTATAGTAAATATCAAGTTACTTTGAACTTCAGCATACTTTTTTCCCTTACACAAATTTAAAAAAAAAAAAAAGAAGCTTTTTGCGCTAATTAACCAGCTGAAGCAACAGCCTTTGGAGCATGTGCTGTACCTATCAAGAAGCAACCAAAACTTGTGAGCAGAGCAATGTTGCTCTTATTGTACGCATAGGGAATTAAAGAAGAGAGATTGCCATGACGCTTCAACATAACCTTTGGGAGACCTGTGAAACAGGGCTTAGAAAGAGTACTTCAGCGACGCTTTGAACATAATCTAGGGCTGCATTACTAGATCTATCACTATAATCAGTGAGCAGATAGTTACAACATATGTTCACCAAACTATTATTTCTAAAATATCGAACACGAATTCTCTATGCTTTGTGTCCTTCCTCTGTTGCTTTCTCTCATCTGAGCTGCTTATACCGCAGGTGATTGGTAGGTAGACAGTTTGTAGCAGTGATGGCTGCACAGAACACCAATCCTAAATAAAAAATTGAGTTGGATTTTAGGGTTCAAATATCACCTCACTTAATTTTCTTAAGTCAACGTGAAATGGCAGATTATTCTTCTCTGAAGGCTAATGGTGAAGAAATTTGCAACATGTGACTGTTTCATTAACTGAATGTCTCAGTTAAAATGAGCAATAATGGTCTGTGTTATAGTTCAGTGGTTTGACAGGAAATAAATAGCTGTCAGTTTTGTTCTACAGAGGCCAAGTTTGTGTAGTCTTGCCATTACAGCAGTTAGGAGATGAGAAAGAACTAAACTGCTAATAATCATCTCCCATGTCTGCTTCTTTAAAAGGAGAAGAACATGAAATGTGTAAAATCATAGAATGATTTGAGTTGGAAGGGACCTTAAAGATCATCTAGATCCAACCCCCCTGCCCCTCTTTCCTGTAGGCCCCCTTCAGGTACTGGAAGGCTGCTACAAGGTCTCCCTCGAGCCTTTTCTTCTCCAGGCTGAACAACCCCAACACTCTCAGCCTGTCTTCATAGGAGAGGTGCTCCAGTCCTCTGATCGTCTTCGTGGCCTTCCTCTGGACCTGCACCAACAGGTCTATGTCTTTCCTCTACTGAGGGCCCCAGAGCTGGACACAGGACTCCAGGTGGGGTCTCATGAGAGCAGAGTAGAGGAGCAGAATCACCTCCCTCGACCTGCTGGCCATGCTTCTTTTGATGCAGCCCAGGACATGGTTGGCTTTCTGGGCTGCAAGTGCACATTGCCAGGTTGCATTGAGCTTCTCGTCAACCAAAACCCCCAATTACTTCTTCTCAGGGCTGCTCTCGATCCATTCTCTGCCCACTCTGTGTTTGTGCTTGAGATTGGCTTTACCCACGTGCAGGACACTGCACTTGGCCTTGTTTACACTGGGATTGAGTGCACCCTCAACAAGTTTGCTGATGACACCAAGCTGTGTGGTGCGGTCGACACGCTGGAGGGAAGGGATGCCATCCAGAGGGACCTGGACAGGCTTGAGAGGGGGGCCTATGCCAATCTCATGAAGTTCAACCAGGCCAAGTGCAAGGTCCTGCACCTTGGTTGGGGTAATCCCAAGCATAAATACAGGCATATCCACCGATGCTGTAACCCCATTGTGGAAGGCCACCAAATTTGTCAGACATGATTTGCCTTTAGTGAAGCCATGTTGGCTTCCATGTTTCTTGTGCAAAGATATTCTTGGAGAGCAGCAAAGGACTAAAGCTGCAAAAGGGGAGGGGCAGATGAAAAGCAGAGAAGTGAAATTTGGGATAGTGGGCTTAGGCAGAGATCATATTCCACTTTCATTGGTTTGGAAGATCACCGTTTTAGGAGGGAACAGTTGTGCCTGTTAGTAAGTTGGCAAGAAGACTGAAACTTCAAACAATGGATATTTTAGCTGCATTTGAAGTAAAGTAAGTGTATGCATGAAAGAGAGAGGGAGGAGGAGAAACACAATTGGGTGGTGAGGAAGTTTAAAAGGTAATTTTCCGTTCCTCTGAAGGGAAGATTAAGGTCCAAAAAAGCAAGTTACACTTCCTCGTTTCCCTGTTGTGATGGTAAAAATTAAGTGATGTTTGATTGGAATGTAACTTTGAACCTATGTAGATGACACTAGTATTGACAAAGCTACTGGTTTGGTCTTGAGATATAATCCTGTCCTGTTTATTTTAGTTCAGAATAGTGTCACGTTCCTAACAAATTCATTGACTGGAGCTAGACTACATTTCAAAGTACTCCTGAAATTACCTAGTACAAAACAAATACACCAAGTCTCTGAATTCACTGCTCTGGTCAGGATGTTGCAGTCGCATCTCCTGTATGTTCAATTCAAGGTTTTGATCCTCAAAGCTTTGATATCCTGACACTCGGAGGAACTGGGGCAACATTCAAGATCAGGAAAGGAAGACACGCTTGTTTCTAGTGTGTTTTCGTATTGCTGGAAATGTGAAGGTTTAGATCTTGTTTACAACCCAGTTTCTTTGGTGTTTCATCAGAGCATGTCTGTCAGCCTTCAGGGCACAACACAAGGCTCATTTGTATATCGTTGCTGATGATTTGACTTTGCCGTTGTGCATGTTCACCTACATGCAGATTTCTAATTAATGGACTCCACTGCCTTGGCAATGGTTGCTGTAATGCTAAATGTCATCTTAGATTTTTTACATCCAAGGTTATAAATCACATTTGTCTTCAAATTCCAGTGCGCTCTGCTTCCTACCGTTAAATGAAAGAGATTTATTTTCACCAATATGTGTTTGTGGGTTTGTTTGGTGCTAGATCAGTAACGTGGTTGTGAAAAGACTAAATCAGAGCAGGTGAGTCTAAACCATGCTGCATTGAAGTGATGCAGAAAACATTGCTGCGGAAGTAGTGATCTGCAGTCGGATCTTTTTCATCATGCGTTTGTATGGAGAGCTGTGCAATGTAGTGAAGATCTGTGTGTTGGTAATGTGGAAGCACAGTGTGCAGAGTCCCAGAATGTTTTGCGTACTTGCTTCCTGCTGAATGCTGTCAGCCCCAAGCCAAACTGGCTAACGATCAGCGCCCTAAGGCAAAGCGCCCTGTCTCTCCAGGGCGGAGACCTTTGCCTTCGTACCCCTCCAGCTGATGTGGGGAATACAGTGTCGGTCAGGATCCAAATCCTCTGAAACATGTTGCTCCTGACTCTTCTTTTCTTGACGTGTAAGTTCCCTCAACTGTTAATGTGTATCTGGAAATTCAGACATGGAAAGATTTACTGAACAGTGTTTCTTTTTCTAATTGTGTTCCCTATTACTCATTGATATATGTTTATTTTTACTTACAGTAACTAATTTCTCTAAGCTTTGAAGAAGAAAGTTGTACATCCATTAAACTTGCACTATTACCTGAAGTGCATAAGTTTAAATTTTGTTTGGGTATCTCAATACTAATTTAGTGGTTAGCACAGATTTAGATGCTGCAATAGCACTTGGCCCAGTGACACAGTAAACGTGCAAGGAAATCACTTAATCTGTTTTCAGTCTTTCCATTTTGTAACGTGGGATTATTTGCCCATTGGGAAAGTGGTTAGTGTTAGCTAAGGCTTGGCTGGGAAAAATTCCTCCACGCTATTTTCCACCTGTAAAGGGGTTGGTCTATTCCCATATGTCTCATTATTGCTAACTTCTGGAGTTCAGCTGCCAGTGTGACTGTGTAAGATCAGCTGCACCTCTTAGTATTCTAGCATATTCTTAATAATATTTGCATTGTATTTTTAGTAAAATACTAATAATTAATTTCTTCATATGTGGTTCTATGTTATATTGGGTTTTATTAGCTTATAGTAGAATCAAAAATGTTTGTTCACACAGTAAGTGAATAGGAATAATGTCAAGTTAAGCATTTACTTTCATACAGTCTTTGCTAAGATAGAAATACATTTGTTTCTGTTAGTAAGGGTTGATACAGTAGCACTTAAGGCAGTTCACGTAATTTTTTCTTTACTATTTTTGTTATGTCATTCCTTTATTTAACACAAGCCAAACATGGCTTCTCTTCCATTTCTGACTTACTTAACTGTAATTTTTCCACTAAAAAAAGCCTAAAATTTTTCAAAAGAATAAATGTTGGTGTAGTGAACTGTAAATTCAGTTTGAACTTCAGAGGCGCATGGAATAGGCTTGTCTTTGAATAGGGTTGACGTGTCATTAGTGACAGTGTGTCCAGGTTTCAAGCTCCTCCTGACTGGCCAGAGACAGTGAGTTCTGTGAGAAAAATTTCCATTAAGGAGATGACAACTGTGCAACTCCTGAATCTCTTGATTTTTCCACAATCTCTGTGACCAGTGTGTTGTGCCTGATTTTTGTCTGTTCTTCACTTTCTCCTTGCTGTTGTAGAGCATCATTTAAAATGCTGGTGTTATAGCAATGATCTTTCCTAATGACAGTTCCTTGCAAAAAAATATATTTCTGTAATTTTCATGGATTGATTTTCCTCTCCAGCTAAGACGTGAGAAGATTGACCTTGAAAATACTTTGGAACAAGAACAAGAAGCGCTGGTGAATCGTCTCTGGAAAAGGATGGATAAGCTTGAAGCAGAAAAACGGTTTGTCCTGTTGCAATGCATTCGTTACTGTGGGAGAGAGATCATTTAATACGAAATGTTCTGGATTAAATATGTTCATCTCTGTCCCATGAGAGTTGTTTCATCTACGAAAACCTGGAAGTTAAAGCAGTTGTAGAGCTGCTTGTTTGCATGATGTCAGACCCTTGATTGCTTCAAGTAGATGTAACTAAATAGTATAACAAATGACCTGGGAAGGCTCGAAGGAGTTTGCTGAAATTTTTTAGCTGCTGATAGACTCTTTTTCAAGCTTCTGGCACAGGGTCAGCTTCATATTCGTGGCCCAGAGAAAGTAACGCAGTATTTCATTGTATTTGTTATATGAGAAGCTCTTGGGTTTTTTCCCTATCGGCTTGAAGAAAACTTCAGCTTTTTCTCAACGGTGCGCACTCATGTCATTGAGACTTCCTGCTGCTGCTTCGATAGAAGTTGAGACAGTGAGACTTTATATTCCTGGGAAAGCTAAGATAAAAATATGTATTAAAGCAATCCTCTCTTTAATGCCATATATAAGAACTCTGTTTTTGGGGCGAGTAGGGGAGCAGAGATGATTAATGCTTTATTTTCTTCTACATGTTTAAGGACAGTTTTGTTAGTTATGTTATTCACAGAGTTATGACTCTCTGAATCTTGACTGGGGCCTCAGAACACACCTGAGCCTAAGTGAACTGCAGGTTTTGTAGTTTTATTTTACAGAGCCCTGCTGTGTGGGAGGTGCTCTGAAGAGCTACATGTGATACTCAGTGGTGGTAAATCCGTAGCCAAATGGGCCTTTGGTCAGAGTTTTGTGCATCTTAGACTTAAAGTCTTCTTTAAGCCAAACCATTTTTGGTTTAATTTATCTCAGACTGTGTGCCTTCCGATGAGGAGCCACCATGCAGTCAGACCATGCTTTAGGACCACTTTGTATGGTACGTGTGAATACTAGGCCACGCAAAGAGTGGTGCTTGCGTAGGGCTGTCCCTGCTTTTCAAGACAGAGTTGGAACTGGCTTATCAACACGTTTCTAGTGATGAACAGTTTCATGATTCCAGGTTGAAAAATGCTTCATATGTTAACTCCAAAAATCATCATTCAGATCATTTAATATCTACTATATGCTTACGTCATGATAAGAGAAGTTCATTACTCCTGAATTTACAGTTACTTGCAGTATTTGAAACCTTGACTGTATGGAGTGCCTTTTGGTTTGGAGATATATTTTTTTTTTTAAAAAAAAAAGAAGGGGAGACTATTTGACTATGCTTCAGAAAATGACTGTGAAATTTTCTCTTCTGTTAATGCTGAAACACAGAAAAGCTTGTGTTTCACCATAGGCACACTTTACTCATCTTTTCATCTTGAAATATGTGTTATTCCCCTAAGAACATAGATGTAAAAACTCCTAAGAGATTAATTTCCTTAGAAATTATTTTGTGGAATAAGTAGCGTTTGAGTATAAAACTGAGGTAACTATATCTAGTCCAGAACTTGTTTTTCCTGATCTATATGCAGAAATATTTGGGAGTGTCAATATCTGAATATTTTAGAAAATCCGTCTGTGCTTGGACAACAAATTTCACTTTTTTTTTTTTTTTATTTTGAGTTAAAAAAGAAAGCATTGTAAGTCCTCCCAAAATACTCTCACTAAAAACAGTAGTTAAAATAAATGTTATATACCTGTCAGAATCCTTGCAGTGGCTTTCCGGGCGATTTAAGGGCTTTTCTTTTCATTAGAATTGAAGGTAAAGTTTGGACTATTTGTCATACAGAATTTTGCAGGAGAAACTAGACCAGCCAGTATCTGCTCCACCATCACCCAGAGACATATCAATGGAGATAGATTCTCCAGAAAATATGATGAGACATATCAGATTTTTAAAGAATGAAGTGGAGAGGTTAAAGAAGCAACTGAGGGCTGCACAGTTACAGCGTGAGTAAACAACTTGTTTTAAATCTTTTTAAGTTTGGATAATATAAGATTTTTATATATACTTGCATAAGTTTGAATTTAAGGTAGAAGTGAAAAAAAAGTAGGACGGGTTTGGGTCAAAACATTTTCATAATTGCAGAATTATTGCTCGTTGATGTATTTATACTGCAGCTTGGATTTTTTTAGCTTTACTAGAATGATGCCTGGAAGAATTAACAAATATTTCTTGAATATTTTGGGCCGGAAAAAATGTTTCTATCTTTTTTTCTTTTTTTCAGAGACTTATAAGTATTTCAACATACAGATTTTTCAAAACATACTTATGGCCTGCTTTGTAAGAGTCTTGTTACAAATTAAGAATTACTCTAAAATAGTAACAATTAGCAAAACAAAGTTCAGTTGTATGTAAGAATTTCACTTGTTAATGGTTGCAGCTACCTTGAAATAGTTGTAGCTGTGTTAGACTAATTTTGCAGGCAGCTATTTGACTTCACAGTATAGCAGAACAAATAATCTTTATTTTGTTCTTACCTATGTAAGATCGCTTTGAAGGTGGACAGAACAAATAGTTGTGCAGAAGTCCTGGTGTTTCTGTTGTGACAGGTGTTGTGAACCCTTGACCAGAGCCTGCTTTTTGCCCTGCCTTTCAAGAGAAGAGGCTGCGGCTCTGAGCACATGGCCTCAGACATGTGCTTGCGCCTTCCTGTAATCTTTGCAATGCCAATCCTTCGTTCCTTCATGCTAAATCTAAAATTTCTCTCCACATTTCATCAGTTCTGCCTGGTTCCTAGTCAATAGCATTATATTTCAATTGATAGGTAGTAGATACCCAACCGTAGAGGCAGAAAAATTTGGGCGAGTGGGAAACAGGCAATATTCTCTCCCTCTGGTGTGCTGGTCTTGGCAGGCTAACTGGAATATTTCAATCCCTGTTTAGAGAAATAGTTTACCAGAGTCAGCAGCCTTCCTTAAAGACAGAGGTGATGGGAGAGTGCTCTTTTGCAGAGGCCTTGTGCGCGAGTTTGTGGTATTAATAATTTGTGTCAGTTAAAAGAAGATAAAGACTGCTAATCTTTGTACTTGCCAGTTCTGCACTGCAGCCTTCACTTACTGAACTTCAGAACAAGGGCAAGGCCTTAGATTTAAAGTACTCTTTGTACAAATTTCATTTCAAGTATTCTTTATTATTTTTAAGTGGTTTGTTTTTGCATTTTTGGGATTTAGACCAAACATTTAGAAGCATTTAAAGTCAAATTCTCATTGAAAATAAGATCTAGATTTAAAAGTACTCTTTCCCTTTGTGAACGATTAAACTGATCTGCAATATGAATAGCAATGCTGACAGAAATGGTGGGTGCGCTAGCCTGCAAGCAGAAGATGAAACTGAAATACAGTTTTCATTTTGTTGCTTGCAATATGTGGTCATTAGAGAACCTCTAGTATTATTCCTAAATATTTAATAAAATTTGCTTACTCAATTCTGATATTAGTATTACATTTTGTATTCCTGAAGCACTTGCTTCTAGTCTAGGAACTAGTTTGGTATAATACTAGTTTTAAATAAGTGATACTGTTAGATTTAGAAGTGGTATTTCCACAGAAGAGACATAAATCATGTATTGTTGATAGTTTGGGAATAGTCTTCTCAAACAGGAATAGTCTTTTGATTTGAAGGGTGCTGCATAACAAAGTGATCACAAAGCATGATGAACTGTAATATTTTTTTTTTAATATCGAGGAATTAACTGTAAACTTGATCAAACATTGGAAAACCTTGCAAAATACATTGTGTCATAAGTCTTCATCGTGTGTTCCATTTTATTTAAATAATCTGTCAAAATGCTTCGTAGCTTTCCATAGTTTGATTTTATCACTTTAAATAGCTTGCGATACCAGACCATTTAAGTGATGTTTGCTGAATTTGTTTAGAATTGCAAACTCAAATTGCCCTTTGATGTAGAATAAACCACTTGTTGGCTTTTAGTATGGGTACGTGCTCTGCTGGCCAATCTCTGTGATAAAATGTGTAATTGAAAGAATGCAGTAGAATACATATAAGGTAGCAATTTGATACAAGTTTGAGTGCTTTGGGTTTCAGAGCTTGTTTTGTGCTTCCTCCTTTGAAATGGAAATATACCTTTAAAGTAATTTTTTCTGTGTGTTGCAATACAATCTTTGTAAATGTGGAATAGCATTATTTAATGGAGCAGGATTCATTGTACTACTTCTTTACGGTTTTGGTTTTATTATTTTCCTCCTTTTTCCTTTCTTTTCAAATTCATTCAAGTAAATACTTAAAACTTTTTTTGCTTTTTAACTTTTATTTCCAAAATTGCTGTCAACCACTAATTCATTTTAGTAGCTACCGTTCTGAATTAGGCTTTGAAGTAGTGAATTCGAGATGAGAATTTTGAGTGATCCATCCTGAGCATTTTGTACACCCTCATTCTTGAAGTACTGGGGTAAAATTAGGCACAACTTATTTGCCTCTCTGTGAAATTGAATTTTAATCAAATTTTAACAAAATTCTGAATTTCAGATTCAGAGAAGATGGCACAATATTTAGAAGAGGAGCGACATATGAGAGAAGAAAACTTGAGACTTCAAAGAAAATTACAGAGGGAAATGGAACGTAGGGAAGCGCTCTGCAGGCAACTGTCAGAAAGCGAATCCAGCTTAGAAATGGACGATGAAAGGTTAGTATTTTCTAGCAATCCAGATATGTTGGCATTGAGCTTGTTAGTCAATACTCATATTTCTTTTTGAATATTGTAGAATAAGTATTTATAGAAATAACCTGTATATAGGTTTAATATACGTATCAAATTTCAGCATCGTCCAGGAATATCTTCAGTAGAATTGTATCAAACTTGTGTAGAAATTGTATTAGTTTTAACAGTGAGAAAGAAAATACTTGTATCTGAAGATTGTTTAGGGTTTTGATAATGTATATTGTATGGCTGTGGAGTTGAGATTCATGATAATTCGTACCTTTGTTTTGCCCCTAACTTGGTAACCGCTAGGAATTCTGTGATGGAGGAACAACATCCTTACTTAGGGCTAATTTGTCCTTTGCAGAAAGTAAACTGTGTTCAGCCAAATACTAAAGGATACTGTGTAAAGCCTTAGAGAGAGGAAGCATTTCCAGAATTGTTGGGTTGTTCTTGATGCCCAAACCATAACATCCTTGATTTTTTTTTTCTATACTGCAAGCTGCATTGCTTGCACTGACCTTACAGATAGTCTTGAGTTTTTCATGGTTTTATATGACGCCTTTTAGTGTTTTTTTCACGTCATAATCATATGACAGTGTTACATCTTGAAAGAGGTTTTAAAGTACACTTTCAATAAAACATTCTTAATTCTTATCAAATACTCATTATGTTGTTGTACTGTTTTACATTATCTTGGGTTTATAGTGGTCCTCTAAAAAAAAAAAGTTACCCTGTGCTGTGTATTCTTCAGATACTGAGATATTTCTTCTTGGGTCATCAGTATGTGTGTTATAAGCCATAATTTACCAGAAACAAAGTACTGGATATTTTGTTTTCAAGGAGCAGCCTTAAAGTTCAAGGTAGTGTTTTCATTTCAATGAAATACTACGCAACTGACATATATTGCAGTAGCATCTGATATTAAGGTGTAGTGAATATTATATAAATTAAATTGTTAGAAACACCGGATTGTGGTGTTTGAATCTATTTTTATTAGCCTAATCTTTTCTTCCGATATTTACATTGTAATGGAAATACAGTAAAAATCTAAATCTATGTGAATTACCAGTATTAATCAAAAAATGTAGAGTATCCTAGTATTTTTTTCTGTCAACCAGTTGTAGGTAGTGGTAATCAATAAAATGCAGGAAAATTGGATTAACTATTCTGTACTTCCAATAAATTTCATTGTCGTGTTGATTTTTTTTTTGGTACTACAAAGGCTTAACAGAATTGCTCCAAAACAGGTATTTGCAGTGTAAATAATACAAAATAAAGGGAAGGATGAAGCAGGTATTAAGAGTGGTTAGCCTTAGGAGAACCGTGTAGATAAAATAATTGTGTAACTACATGCAGCAATGATTTTAAAATGTAAATTTTGTCAGCTTACATTGTCATCCTGAAAATGATGGTGGTGATGGATCAGATACCCAGGTTTTTTCAGTTGCATTCTGTTAGCTGGTGGTACTTATTTTTTATAGATGGGGATAGATGAAGATGCTTTACTGAATGCAAAATACACAGCTCTCCCAAAACAACTTCCTCCTGACTTAGCAAGGGCTTTGTCTTCTCAATCCTCCATCCTGTTCTCTAGAGTAGTAGGGAAATACCTGAAACAAGGAAGCATACTAATGGTATGCTGCTATTCCATATCACCTGATGCAGGTATTAGGATGACTTACAAAAAATTGTTTTTATGTAGAATAAAATAATATTAAACCACAAAGACCACAGCCTTGCTGTAATACATGTACTGTCTGCGTTACGAGTTACTGTTGTGTTGCGGAGGTTGCCTAATCAGGTCAACTTCGCTAATCTTGCCACTGGTAGCTCTTGAGAAAACTTATATTTAATTAAACTTTAACTTGCCAGTTTGTAATTTTCTGTTGTTCTCTATTGTAGCTACTGTTATTACCTGATCTACCCAAATTCAAACCAACTTTGGTATCACTACAGTGTACTGCCTGTGTTAGGTGTTGTGGCTTAGTAACTCCGAATATCCTAGTTAAAAATCAGTAAGATGCAGTATCAAAACGTGTTTCAAATGGTTTATGCGCCGTCTTACAGACCTAGAAGTGGTCACCATTGTGAGTTCCGTCAAACAGAAATATTTTAATTCTGCTCCATATTGTAGGGTGGCTTTTTTTCCTGCAATCTAGAAATAAATGTAGCTACTAAGAATTTCTGAGCGACACAGTGGCAGAAGGGGAGACAAGTAAGAGTCAAAGCACTGTTAGGTAGATAATTTTGCCTGCTGCTTTGCTGTATCCAGTAAAGAAACACAGCTAAATGTAATAATATAAACCCAGGTGCACCCATTTGCAACTGTATGTGCAGGAGAAGGTGAGCAGGGGAGCCTCTTATCTAGCTATTGACTGAAAAATCTGGGTGGAGAGTGCATGAGCAAGTCAACCTGAAAGCTGGCAGCCTAGTGCTGTGGAAAAAATACATAAAATTACTTTTGAGGTATAAACAGTATGTGGCAAGCAGGAGCAATTGCAATGGTTTTTATCTCCTTTTATATGGCACTTGATGGCTGTCAAGAAGCTTCACTGTATTCAGTAAGTAAAATACAAATAAATACCACTAAAATTATTACAGGTGGGGAAAAATGCCTTGCCTGAGGTTCTAATCTGTTCAGTTTATCACAGTGAAGTATGGCAGGTGTCTTGCAACACAACCTAGAAGTGTCTTTAGTGGGAGAAAGTCCTGGGTTCAAAATGTCTCTCTGTTCCAGTGGCAAAACACACGATGAGCAAATGGCTAAATGTTGAGACCAGAGCAACCAGAGCGATTTAAGTAGGAAACAAGGCATGCTTTTAACTGTGAGGCTGATCAGCTGTTGGAGCAAATTACCAATACTTTAATGATTTTATTTTTTTTTTTTCCTCCTTTTCATGATTTCAGATTAGTGCTGAATGCCTTTCTGGAAGATACACTCCAGCCAGACAAGCTATCGAGTTCAATGTAGAAATGGTGTGTAAAGTGCAAGAATGTAGTATAGGTCAGGTTGAATGACGTGATTTATGCCTCTGGCTTTAATATGTACTATTCTAATCATATGCAACGTGTACGGTTTTAACTGCAAGTGACTAAAATAGGTCCAGTTATTTCCCTTGAAAGTTAAGCCGGTATCTCAGCCTTCAGCAATGATGAGAGTTCCTGTCATGACTTCCTAAAGGTGACTGGTCCTTCATTAATCTAATGTGATTCTTACAGGAATTGAAAAAAACACAGTGAAACGTTTAAATCGTGGCACATTTTAAAAGGCTTGATCTAATTATTCTTTACCTTTTTTTGTTAGATATTTTAATGAGATGTCTGCACAAGGATTAAGACCTCGCACTGTGTCCAGTCCCATCCCTTATACACCCTCACCAAGTTCTAGCAGACCTATATCACCTGGTAAATATTTAACCCAGTTTCTAAAATAATTGTATGCATCACATAGTAACGTGCCCTATTAATATATTTAGGTCAGTAGCCTTTCCAAAGCTAGTCTGGAGAAAACAACTGCATCATAAATGTAAGAATAGTTATGCCTTAGATGTCTTCTAGTGCAGCATGTTTTTGGATGGTTCTGTATTACACTGTGAACAGATATTAAAGGTCAGTTGAGTAGCTCTCACTTGAACGTTTATTTCTTTTTTGCTCTTTCTCTCTTACTGTCTCTTCTTTTTTTTTTTTTCTTCTTTTTTTTTTCCCCCCTCTATAGAAGTTGCTCAAAAGGATGCATAGTTCAAACAGGTTTCTAGAGTTTGGTGATGAACTAGTAATGAGACTGCTATTGTGCTCTGAATCAAAACTTCTTATAGAAGTCTAATCTTGAATGTGTTGGAAAAAAGCCAATTTCCATTTCTTTTTAGTAGAGAAATGGCTTTTGTACTTCTGCTATTTGCTGTTGTAAAACAGTAACTGTCAAATTAAGAGTTCCTTTCTCTAGGACTTTGTATAACGAAGGCAAACTAACCTTCTCTGAGTTTTTAGTTACTGAATATCTTTTTTAAGTCAAAAGGAATGTATTTCTGTTACTAACGCATTTATTGACTGAAATTTAAAATGCCTTAAAATTGCACTTGGACACTCCTGAAAAGTTGTTGGCCATGGATGTTATACAGTGATGACAAACTCACTTGTACATAGTGAAATGAATCCTGCATGCCCTGCTTTCCCAAACTCACCTTTAGAACCTCTCGGACAGAGTCCTACATAAAGGCAAATGAGATGTGCTCTATATCCACACATTCTGCTAGATAGGATTGAGACATTTTATTACACAGGTCTGCTAGCACATACTAAATGTGTTTAAATTCTTTGATTTTCAAGATCGACTTTAGTTTTTCAGGAGGACTCAAAACAGTTTTGGTCCAGGTGTTGCAGAAGGAGTAAGCATGTGTGAAAACTAACTATGGCCATAAGCCATGTTACAGTTTGAGATGAACGTTATGATATAGTTTTTCAAGAGGTTTTTGGGCTTCTGAAATGAGCCAGATCACTTGACTTTGTGTTTTGTAAAGCATGTTACCAAGAAAATGATGTATGTTTTCTTATCTTTTTCTTGTAAGTGGATGTACAGAAGCGTGGTCGTGCTAACAACTATTCTGGAGTACCTACTGTGGGCATTGGTGGTTATACGTGTGCAGCCTTCATAATAATACAATATTCAACTGCACATTGTATCTGCAGTCCATACAGTGGCTATTATTAAAAGTATGTGTAGGGAAAATTAGCTAGTAACTTACAGGCTTGCATCCTAGATTACCTAGAAATGCACCCGGTTTAGATGCTGATGTGTCAGTGCACGAGTTCTCTGTCCGTTTGCTCCTGCACTGGGACTGAAGCACATTCCTTGTCCTCCAGTTCCCTGTGGATTTTACTTCACCTCAGTAGTGGATACAAGAGTGCTGTGTTCTACTGGGAATTATATCCCACAGACAGGGGATGCTGAAACACAATCTGAAGCAGAGTTAAAAATAGCACAGCTGAAAAGATTGTTTCTAAGAGTGTTCACAATTTTGGTGATGTTGGTACAGTAAATGTTCCGGGCTAGCACTTCTGCACAGGAGAGACTACATTACTCTCCTTCACATCTGATAAATTAATATCCACAGCTGGGAAGTTTGAGACTTAGGGAAAAAAGAAGCAGCAGTTTGTTAGAGAACTAATGAGAGCAATAGGGAATTTTGTACAGCTGTTCGCTATATATGAATGCAGTAATGGGTGAATACAAATATTTTTTGAGAGCACTTTGTCTGAAGTAGTACAGTAAAACACTGTCAAAAGTATCAGCACAGAATAATACAACAGTTACATTTTGCATCAAGTAATTGTATGACTTGGCATATTTTGTTTAAGAAATGATGTGCCTGAATTTGTAGAAACATAAGTTGAAACCAGTTAGAAACACTATAATTTCATACGGATAGCTGGTCAGATTAAATGGGTCAAGTTCTGGTTCCTGAATTCAAGCCTTTTGTGTTTGCATGGCTTGAGATGCTGCTTTTGAAGACTCTTTCAATCTGAGATTCTGTTGAGATTTCTAGCAACAGTGCTTGGAACTTTGAAGACTCTGGGTGTATTGCCACTCCTAGGCAGCTGGAGATTGGTTACTGTAATTACCAATTAGTCTTTAGTGTAGATAAACTGTTCTATGCTTTGCTTCTGGAGCTAGGCTAGATAGAGATGAGCTACCTTGGATGTACATGACTACTCTCTTACTGCTTCTTTGACTGCCATGTAGACTTGCGTTTGTAAAACTTTTGGAGCTGGTTTATCCCAAAGCAGTCCAAAATTGCAGTGCTGCAAAGGTGACATAAAGCATATTTTTTGCCTTTTATTGTTCTGGGCTCTTGTCCTGACTTGCAAGACATATTCACCTACCTGAACACTGACTTGCGTCTGTCCTTGTGCTTACAAAAGCACTTAGTTATAAAACAGACAATTAGATTGTGTATTCAAAAAGCAGACTAATTTTGTTAATCTGCGTTGTTTAACTACTCTAAAGGGACAGTGATTCCATCGTAGTCACATGTAATTTGCAGACATACATTGGGGATGTAGCAAAATCAAACTTAGAATTGAAGGAAGCAAGTGGAGTAGGTTTTCTTATATGACTTTATTAGTGATTTGAGGCTTGGTTTTTTTTTGCTTTTCCCCCAAAGATCTTGTCTCATCAGTTGTAGGCACAAACACAGATACATGCAGTGAAGGACAAAGCTGGGTGTTGGTGCACGCTGTAGCTGCAGTGGCACTGTTTTGCATTCATTTAGTGTTGAAGAAGCATGAAAGCTGTTAAATCCAATGTGGTGTTATAAAAGTTTAATGGACCTTTAGAAATTTTTCTGGTCATAATTCTCCAAAGCAGTTGCCAGTGTCTAATACTAAGCAGCTGAGGAAAGTCTTGCCTCCTACCTTAGTGATAGTTGTGTCAGAAAGCAATAATGAGCTAAAGGTTTTGGAAAATGACCTGTTTTGAGAAATACTCAAAATGTTCAGAACACTTCAAGGTCTGAACTTTAAGCACTTAGCAGTTGCTGTTTCTGCTTACCTTGGTTAGCTCTACAGGTACTCTGCATTTTTATAAATTAGTTCTTACAGCAAGGAAATATTTAGATGGAAGAATTAGATCCGTGCACTTTTGAATATTAGGCTTCCCTTAACGTGGATAAAACAAGTTGTAATTTTAAATGTTAGCTGCTAGCCTAGTCCTGCTAGCAATGAATCCCAGAATGTTTTAACTTGACAGCCCCAAAGATCTTTGGGTCCCTGCCTATAAATGCCGAGGCAAAATGGGAGGAAGCCTGCGTGCGGATCTGGTATGCCTTGGAGGCGCCACCAACATGCAGTTCTTTGTGGAAGCTCGTAGTGGCCCAGTGCTAGGTGGCTTCTCCAGGCACAACTTCTCTGCTTCTTCGCACCGTATTTTGTTCAGGGAGCCATTCACTCTGAGGAGAAATGGAAGGCTGGATGGAAACACTTGTGGACAAAAACTAAGCTGCCAGGGGGGCCTTACACTGCTTACGTTAAGTGAAAAGTTGCATTTAACGTTGTGCAGTGTATGTTTTGAAACATACGGTAACTTACTACAAAAAAAGAAATTAATTTTACA
The DNA here is from genome assembly GCA_013398915.1 of Dromas ardeola. Classification (NCBI taxonomy): domain Eukaryota; kingdom Metazoa; phylum Chordata; class Aves; order Charadriiformes; family Dromadidae; genus Dromas; species Dromas ardeola. The sequence continues at coordinate 96,830 of VYZM01014479.1, read as the reverse complement.
TCGCGCTTTTCAGTATAGTAACTACTTTTTAAGCGTCTAATCTGGCATTTCCATCTCTTAACCTATCATCGATTCAGAACTACAAAAATTTTAAAAAAACTCACTCTTTAGTTTGTACTATAAACAAGAATGTTGATGTTACCTTGTTTTAACAATTTTTAGGTCTGTCATATGCAAGTCATACAGTTGGTTTCACACCACCAACTTCACTGACTAGAGCTGGAATGTCTTACTACAACTCCCCAGGCCTTCATGTGCAACATATGGGACCATCCCATGGTATTACAGTAAGTATTTAAAATAGTAAATACTTGTTACCAATGTCAGTTTGGTTTTTAAAAGTTATAATTGCTTGTCCTTAAGCTTTTTTACAAAACATTTTTGTAAATGTTTGTTTTTGTCTCCTTACTCCAAGATATCTATTGCTGCTTTCTTCAACCCTGATTTTCCTCTTCACCCCTCAGAAACTGATTCTTTTTGGAGAACCTTATTTTCTGCAAAAGAATAGGATGTATTATCATCTTAAGGACAGTAATAGGTATCATCTTATGGATCAGGAGGCAGGGTGTGAGAAGTGATGTTCTAAGCTACTAAGCCTGTCCCGGGAAGTAAAAACATTGCTTTCATTTTTCTCCTAGTCTCCACCATCTGACGGATGAGTCATCTGAGGTTGCTCCAAGCTCAGGTTTTCTTCAGGATGACACACAATGCTACCACCATGTCACTGTAACAGGCAGTTAACTCGTATTTTCTATTCTCATTGGCAAAGAAGAAAGTTAATATAAACATTTGTTAGGACAATTTCTCATATCTTTCAAGTGGATTTATTTCCTTTTTACCTCTGATGTTTGATGCACTTCTACTTAATCGTGTTTCTTCTAAATATTTGTGGAGTTTAATGAGCAAACAGATCCTAAATATTAACCATTTGACAAAATACCTTATAGTTGTTGTCTGAAGACCATTTTGATTTTTCTCAACAGGTATGGTAGTCCATAAATATGCTGCAAGGTTGTTGCATATACTTGTCATTCTCAGATGTGAAAACATGTTTCAGTAGAACTTTTAGTAGAATCCTAAAATACGGCTGCTTCTAAAATCATTTAGGTGAGCGTGCAAAGGTAATGGTTAATTTCATTGAGCAAAGAGCGATGGGAACGCTACGATAGTGGGTAGAAGAGGAGGGAAGCTGGAGCTCAGCAGGAAGGTAGAGTCCTGGTCCGGGTTCAACCCACTGCTGTGTGTCACATGAGTTAGTCACAGGAAGACCTTTATGCTTCTGGAAAACCTGGAACCTAATTTTATAAGTTTTTCAAGGAACTTGTTCTGTTCAGTCTCTCTGAAAGTGTAAATTACATGCTGTCACATCGAGTCACTATGAAAAAGATCATCTTCAGGACAAAATACAAATTGTTTTGAGAAAGGTGTTGATAAGTAGCTCTTGGCTTTGTCTTGATACTGAAACCGGGTCCCTTCATATTATTAGATGTATGCAAATGCAATAAATGATTTTAAGTGTTTCAGAGACATCAGTTGGTTGTCAAGAATCTTTGGCTTTTCGCATAGACCATTAATGAATTGTACATAGTTGTGCAGAAAAATAGATACAATATACATTATTTAACTAAACTGCAGTTTGATTCTTGACTCTTCATTTTTGATCTCCTTTACAGAATAAATTGACTTTACCTGTAGTACGTTCGGTGTAGCACTGTAATCATACTTCTCCCCAGAGTTGATCACCTTTGGTTGATTATTAATTGTGGGTGGGTGGTTTGTCATGTCATGAGGTTCTTGATTAATGCTAACTGGATCGGTAAGTAGTGAGCCTTTTGGGTTCGAAAGTGCAAAAGTTAGTATTTGTGCAGTATAACTTACATTTTTACATTGCTAACATTAAAGAAGATTCCTGCCCACACCTCCCCCCACCCCCGCTGGCTTGTAAAGATAAAGTGTGTTTTGAATCTTTGTGTTTAAACATGCAGGTTGTTGAAAGTCTGTGGTTTCGGTTGAGGGGCGCTCTCTTAACAACTGCTTCACTCCTGCAGCTCAAAGGGTTGTAACCTATTTTCGTTCTCCAAAGAACAACTTGTGTTACGCTTTGGTCTTGCTCCGGTGTGCAGGCTAAGAGTCTTTTCAGAAATCTAGAGATTCTGGGCAGACACTCAGGTACCACGTAGTTGGACTTCATACGCCAGCAGTGTAAAGTTCATAAGCACCTACCGGTTGGGCAGTCACAACTGGGAAGTGCTGTCTCTGCAGCATCTCTCATTTCTTTTTAGGTTGCTGGTCATCACAGGTAAACGTACCTTCAGGACATATGTCTTGTGTTCACTTCCTGCATGCTGACAGGAAGGAAATGTGGGTTCTGTTTGATCTCAAAAGTACTTCCCCTTTCCTTTGCTGCTTCATTTCAGAGTAACGTTTATTTTATGTAGAAGTTGTATTGTGATTCTTGCAACGTTTTGAAATGGTTTCTTCCCACGTAATTGTTCGGATTTTTTTATGGTTTGTTTGTTGGTTGTGTTTTTTTCCTTTGCCAAGCTCGGTACATTGATTAGAGGACTTGCACCTAAAGTTGTTCAGGAGTGTGTTAAACATAATTTCAATATTTGTTCTGCAGAGGCCTTCACCACGAAGAAGTAACAGCCCTGACAAATTTAAACGTCCCACTCCTCCTCCTTCTCCAAACACGCAGACCCCAGTGCAGCCACCTCCGCCACCACCTCCACCACCTGTGCAACCTACGGTCCAATCCGCAGCATCGCAGTCAGCCACTTTTCAACATTCAGTGCATCCCTCCTCTCAGCCTTAGTGCATGTGCTCAGCAGTCTGTCTGTCAGAAGTGGACTCATAACATGGAGCAGTTTACTAAAAGCCAAAGGCTTACTTGGCATATTCGGATTTGACTTATTTGCACTGAGGTTATATAGGCTTCACTGTTAATTGTGTTGTAAACGTTTGTATAAAATGCAGCCAGTGTTGTGGGTCTACAACACTAACTTAACAAAGTTTTCCATCAGTGTTTACTTGAACTACATGTATGTCCATTCTCTGGCTGGAACATTTGCTACTCTGTTTGGTAATACGGCATTATGTCGTTTTGCTTGGCTCCAAAGCTTCATTTTCCTGGCTTTTAGGTTTGTAAAATTAAAGGGATACCTTTTTATATTTTTTCATGACAATTTGCAGAAAATTAATGGCATGATGGGTTATATGATAAATTCTGAAATATTACAGTGTTTACCAAGCTTAGGGAAAATCAGCACTACGTTTCAGTCATTTGAAATAACAGCTTCTAGTGCAAAAGTGAGTCAGACACCCTAATCAGTGCCCGAGACACATACTCTATCGTATTACGTGGTAGACAAGCTTAATTCAGCACACAGGACACATCCGTACTTCTCCTGTTTAAAAGCACCTCAAACGTATGGTACAGTCGGAAATTTGCAGTGAGGGAACTGGCTTGTTGGAATCTGTGGAATGTACAATTCGTGGACCTTAAGATTTGATGATTTCGCTTGACATTTATATTAACCTGTAAGCTGCCCATACTGTGTGATCTGTCACAATTAACTTCGGTAAGTGTGGTCCTGCCCGCAGGTTACTGATAGCTGATTACAGCGTGCTCTTTGATTTTTTTGCTGCAGAAGGCGATGTGATTGTAGAGAACAGCTGATGATATTTTTTTTTTTTCTTGTTAAAATATATTAATTGTGATTCCCCTGAAGCAAAGTTTGAACAGGTATTCTTAATGTTCAAAAGTCTGTTAGAAAATACGATACAAGATGAGCATATAGGAATATATTGGCGTAACAGCCAAAATGTTGTATTGCTTGGTAGAAACAGAGTACAAGAAAGTAGCACAACGTGGCACTAATGAATGCTTATTTAGCAGCCTAAGCCGGTACAATGTATAAAGAAATGTATTCTGAATACATTCTTTCCATTCATTTAGCACAAATAAATTGGTTTCACTTTGCAGTGGAACAAAGTGTCACTTCTTGGTATTGAGATCTTACTCAGTTACGTTTTTCTTGAGGTTCCTGTTGAGTACTGAGGTTTATATATTATTGGTGATTTTAAGTGGTTTACCTCATATATATGGATATGTGGGCCATGGAAAATGACAAGAGAATGTTTATTTTATGCGAATATGTATCTGGCTATAATCAGAGCAGAACGTGAGTAATTTATCTTTTGTTTACAAAAGTTTTTTTTGACATGCCTAATGCTTTATTAAGGATGTTTTTAAGAAGGAAGTACAGCATTCTGGTAGTATACTAACACTTGTACATACATTTTCATGTTTGCCGCTCACCTATTCAGTAAGAATTGCAAACTGAAAAATCTTTATAAAATTAGTGCTCTAAAACAAAATAATAAGTTAAAATAACGTTGTAAAAGGTTCCGCTTAAGGCAAAACTAGAATTTCTTCACTGTAGCTATGTAGTTTCAGCTCTGAGAGAATTTAGAGAAATGCGTATATAGTCTATTACACTTCTTAAACCAATACGGGATCAAGTGCATTATCCAATTACATTAGTTTTGGTAGTGACTCTCCAATTAAGTGATTCTCAAGATTGTGGCAGACCTAAAATTTGACCGGTGCTTCCATCTGAAAATAATTGACCATAGCAGATGCTCACCTTTCCATAGAGGAAACTCGGCTGTGAGCATTCTAATTAAACAGAGTTCCTGAATCAGTTGGAGGATTGCATGTGTGAAAATAACAGGCAGTCAGAGGTGGGACTGAGGTCAAGATAGGATTGGTTTAGTTTGACGCTTGTCCTTTTGTAAACATAAGACAAAGAAAAAAAAAAAGCTTTTATAAGTAGGATTCCAGCTCAAGTATACCACTGTTTAAAATGGTGCCCTCCTTCCTGAAGTGCTTTGAGATTCTTGGATGTACAGCTCTCTAGGTGTGAGCTCATAGTGGTGGTAGTATAAATGCAGGGGCGGGGGGACGGGGAAAGCCTTTGACAGTGGTGTTTTAAGATCTTAAAATGGAAAATTGCCTAGAATAATGTACGTCTGAAGCATATTCCAAAACTGAATTTTTGTAACCCAAGTTCAGCTGCTGTTATCAAGTGTCTTAGTGAACTCTCCTTACTATTCCAGTGGGACTGTTACCCGAGGAAAGTAAAGAACTGACAAATGTATACTAAATCCTGAAAGTGTAACAAGGCGCTAAGTTGGCCTTACCTAACTAAGAAAGTTGAACAAACATTTGCTTGCAATCAGAAGTGTTAAACTCTATTTGTAGACTTTTTGAATAAGATGAGGAATTGTGCACAACCATCTCCTAATAAATGTAAATGGATTTTCAGTTTTCTGGTGAGTCAGTCATGAATTATGATTCTGAAGCTGTGATTTTTATCAGATCTCCTGTAGACTAGAGAAACTCACTTGACAGTGAGGTCCAGCTTACCCCGAGGGCTTCAGTGCTTGGCTTCTTTATCTCAGAAGCACGGGGTGGGTTTCTGCTGTTCTTTTCGTTACTCCACACTGCATCATCACTAGTTGTGAAAGGCCACTGAAGCAATTTAACAACTTTTAGCTGTGATGAGCATTTTGAGTGTATACCTGTACAGCTAAAGATTTAAAAAAAGCATAAAAAACTCTTTTAGCTGTTTGAGCGGGGCTTTCCTCTCTGACAATCAGCAGCTTTCTTTTTACTTTTTCTCTCAAGGGATCTGGCTTGGACGCTGGAATGCAGCTGAGACTCTGTAGAGCATTAAGAGTTTATTTTATCCACGATTTGTTCCAGAGAAGTTCTTTGGAAGAAGAGGTGTGACTGTTCGGAGATAGTCTTCCAGCTAACAGCCAGATAAGATTGTTTTAATTGCATGTCCTCCTGTGAGAGCATATTCCCAGGGGCAGAAAGGACTATCAGAGTTTTTCAAGAAAGTGTCAGTGCTTTTTTTTATTGGCAGTTGCTGTACTGGAGCTGAACAGAACAGGATTCCTTTCCTGTTAAAATATTCATGTTCAGGAATCCATCTGCCTGGGTGGAATCCCTGTGCACTTCAGCTGAATGAAAAATGCAGTCTTGGAAGCAATGAAAATGAGAAAGCTTCCTGGGATCTGAGCGAGTTGCACTGCTGACAGGAGACAATTTAGACTCTGTATATTTTGTTAAATAAATGGAAACTGATCACGGAGACAAAAGAGCCTTGAATACTTTGTCAGTCAATGAACGCAGTCTCTGATCCTCAGTATTGATTATTGCTTACTAAGAGGATGCATCCAGGGACCTTGTTTAAGTCTTGTAGTGCTTTTTCTAATCCTAGTGCTTAGTTTTACAAGCAGTATAAATTCTAATACTGTTCAACTTTTTGATGTTTCCTTTTTGTTTCAGTCATGGCAGTCTATTTCTTTTTGATCCTTGGGAGTCTACAGTGCATGGACTATGCAGAGCATATTTCTCCAGTTCAAGCCATCTCATAAGAAACCAGAAGGTTTATGAGTGTAAGCTATAAAATTATAATACATGCATATGTTACAACCACCTCCTTGAGGGGAAAGATCTGAAAGAAAACATAGCCCCTGAGTACCGAATGGACTGTATGCATAGAGACAATCTGGTTTCCTTAGTTCCCTGGGGAGCTGAATGCCTCTCCCAGCCCTTTTCGGATTTGGACTAGCGTTCTTAATTTTTTTTAAATTCAGTATCTCACTGTAATAAGTACTCAGGATATCCTTCATGTTCCTTTTGGCTAATAACCACTAGTCCCAGTACAAATAGAGGTTAAGAGTCATTGCCACTTCGTGGACTGGAGGAAGTCACTGAATATGCCAGATCGTGGCCTTTACGATGCAGTCTTAGTTTAAGTGGGAGTGTGTGCTCATATCATGATATTATTTTTTTCTAAAGCAGCTGTTGCTGTTTTTGCATTAGTAGTGTGCCCTGAACAGGAGATAAAACTATGGACTTTGGCACTGCCTTAACAGACAGCTGCTACGTTAGGGAGAATAGTGCTTGTTCCTATTCAACTAGTTGGGCTCCAAAGAAAAGGACTACCTCATCTTTAGGTTGGGATGATGTGGCTGCAGGGTCAGGAGAAATGTCATAGCTGTGCTAGGTTTTGTTCTGCATGTGTTGCCTGGAAGGAGTCTTTCCTCACTGGAACTGGGCTCCGGAGGTTGTAAAGCTTTTGCAGAGGAGGAGCGGGGAGGTAGGACAGATGGCTGAGGGTTGAGTTTGAGAAAACTGTGTGTCCCTGTAGTAAATTGCTGCTCAGAGTACTCTTGGGCTAGGCCTGGGAATTGCCTGTACTAAAACTACATTATATTTTTTTCTGTGTGGTTTCTTTTCAAAATGTGCTATGTTGCAGTACTTAAGTTCCTGGCATTGGTATCTAATTAAAAAAAAAAAAACCAACAAAAAAAGCAATTCCCCTTTTCAGAGGAATATTGGAAGTAGTCTTCTGTGTGCAAAGGTGGGTTTTGTCACAATATAAATTAATACTGTATCTATAAACAAAGGTGTTTTTTTCTAGTGGTAAAACCTAAGCTGTCCAAGGCACTTTAGTTTGTGATTGCTGACTTTTGTTTTGGCAGGTGTTTCAGATGAAATCTAAGCCTCCTGTGGAGGAAGAAAAAAAATCACCTGACAGCTGTAGACTGTTCCTTTCCTGCAGAAATACAGCAATTTCCTCAAATGCAAGTAAAAATGGAACAAGCATCCTTGAGCTTTTCTGAAGCTTATATTTAATTTCAGTACCTTGGTGGTTGCTCTTGTGTATTTAGAGAATCTACAAAGCCTCATTATAGGTTGGTTGGGTGTCTAGCTGGCTATTCCTATATTTTCCTTATCCTAGTGAAGGAAGCCTGTTCAAATTTGGATCAAATTTATAAATCCACTGGTTAACAACAATGGTCAAAGTGCAGGTTTGTTGAGCATGAATCCAAGTGGTGACTTTAAAAGCATTACACTGTGTTGGTGTGAATTGGAGCTTACCGCTGAAAGAACCTCGATACAAAGAAGTTGGTTGGCTTTTTTTAGCAGGTTATATTTTATTCTGTATTAGCTGTATTATTGCTTTGTTGTATATCTCAAGGTGTTTACATATATTTGTAATTGTTACGATGTGTCTGTAATCAAGCTCATCTGTGCCTTCATGCAGACTTCCAATAAACACTTGATTTTTTTGTATTTACCTTGTATGGAAGAGTATGGGGTGAATGTCTATTTCCTTCTATCTGTCAGCCTGTCATCGCTGGGAAAAAGAGGAAGAAATCGAGAAATAGGAACTGGAGAAGGATATGTGCTTGTCTTTATTTTTGCTGTCGTTGATTCTAGTTGCGCTGTTTCTGGTATTCTCACTTAAATGACATGAGTGGGGAATCTGGGGATTATCCTATTTGCATAATAAAGTTTGCATAGGAGATGCTCCTCACTTTGGATTAGGTGAATATTCTTTTGCTTCTATCTTGGAAGGATGTTGCTGTATTTCTTGAGCTATTATTGTGGAATAATTCCTGAGTACCTTTCTCACCCTGAATTAAACACGTATGTTTAACCTTTTACATCTGCTTTCCAGTGAGAGTTTGGGCTTTTTTTTGCTACAGCAAGAACTGCAATATCTTTTGGTCTTAGTAGGCCTGCTTACCTTCAGAGGGTACTTTCTGATGGTTGGGGGGTAGGAGAAGAGCAGTGTTTCATCTTTTTTCTGTTTTTTCTAAGCTCACAGGGGCAAAGATGTGTATTTGTACAAAGTTAATAGGAAAACTCATGTGCTTTGCGTCAAAAGCGGTATACAGCAGTACAGCTGCTTTTCTACTCTAATATTGTATGAGAGGAAGAGAAGGGAAAAAGAAAATTCCTTACTTGTGTTGCGGGGTGTGCTGTATATTTTGTAGTTCAGAAAACAGTGCTTTTGCTATTTCTTTGTAGTAGTAAAGGTTATGGTATCTGGTGATCTACTTCAGCTTTCCTTGATTTTCTTGTAATCAAACCTGATTACATTTAAGTAGTTTACTGTTGATGGATTCGGTCATTTTTCTAATGGAAATTTGGCTTAAGAATCCACTGTGATTTCTATTGTTTTGTCATCTTATTAAAACATTAATTGATTATTATATTGAATAATATTAAAGCATTAACCAATTTGAATTTATGGGTATATTTTTTAATTGTAGTGAGTACTTTGTCGATACTGGGACATTTTATTAACTATCTTTGGATAGAAGCAGAGAGGAGAAAAGCAGGCATAGTGTTATAGTTGAATCGTAAACTTCATATTCACAGTTGAATTGTAAACGTTAGATGCCTAAAGACGATGGTATGCATTTGTAAAAATTCTGTGCGTACTTTGTTGTGTCATCCCTTGTGAAGTCTCTGGTTTTGTCACCTTTTTGTTGTATGTGTTTATTCATCAGCTTAGCACAGAGCTCACCTGTGTGGCATACTCAATAGCTTTTGTAAGTATTATTTGCTGTATCTGGCTGTATTGCCAAGTTTCCGGGCTTGGATCTTAAAGCCTCAGTAGCACTTACCTGTGCTTATCTTGTGTTCAGTGTCTGAGCCTTGCTAAACTTATGGGTTGAATCCACTTGTCTCTGTCTTGTTCAGCTGCCACTCAGGCATATCTCTGTGACCGCACGCTCTGCTTTAGTCAGCAAAGGCCTCTGCATGCAATATAAAGCATGCTGTTCCATTTAGCCCATTTTAGCCCATTCCATTTATGACCAGTAAAATCCCTTTATTATGATGGCTGCAGGTTCTTGGGCACCAGGCCATGGAAGTACTTCAGTGAATGCTAATCTAGCTGATCCATGTTACTCTCTGTTCCTAGAACACATGCAGTATTTCTTAAAATGCCTTTTTTTCTCCTCTCTCCACTGCTGCCAATGCTGAGCAATCAGTAGTTCTGCTTGCGAGTACCCTGCCTGCCGCTGACACAGCCGGTGCATCTGTGAACTGGGTGAATGAGCTGTGTTGATGCTGTCTTCATGCACGTTGTTCGTTTTCTCTATGACATTTGGCTGAACAGAAATGAGCCGCTGGAATACTTTCAGAAGACCAGATGAAAACAGAAAGATGATGCATGTGATTGGTTTAATTTCAGGTTGCCTTGTTCAGGTGATCTCCCCTTCTTCACGTGCTTTTACCCCTCTATGAAGGAAAGCAAGTTACCAGCATTGCAGGAGTTAACTTAGAAGTTCTGGTAAACTGCTGAGAGCAGGAGAAAGAATGATGCATTCAAAGCAGGCAATTTTAATAAGCCTAATCCTTCCTGTATGTAAAGATACTGCCTTGGATATCAGTCTGTTTCACATGCTTTTGAGGTCATTCCATACATTTCAAGGTGTACGGTATGTCCTTTAGCCCAGAAGCAAGAAGAAGTTGAAGTCAGTCCTGCATTTCCCAGGTGGAGACTGAAGGTACGTATAAAGATCATTAGTTCACTGGAATGTAGAAAACACTGAAGACAAGTATTGGGGAGACTGAGATGGGAACCTTGTTTTTGAGCCTTAGGGCTCTTCGTGAAAATCAGCTGTGGCTTTTCTCTACTCCTGCATGGGGAAAAGTCTCTTCATGCTAACTAGTGAACTAGTGGTGATGCCTGCTGTGACAAACTTTTTCCTTTGGGTGATATGGAGCAAGAGTTTGGAGTATTTACAAAGAACAATAAAAAGTGGAAGCTAGTTATGGCTTCTGTGCACAGTGGAACAGGATTCGTTCCAGATTCTTTATATTAGTGAAAATGCTGTTCAGTATGCCCCATGTTTTTTTCTCTAAGGCTTGAACAAAATCTGGCATGTGAATTTAATGAAAGCAGAACAGTGATCTGTGGGAGTCTCAATTATCTGTTGTGTGACCATCTCCTTCCTAAGGAGGGAAATGTCTAGTGGGACTGATTTAAACTTCACGGCATGAATGTTTTCCTTTGTCATACTAGAGATGAGTCGGAGAAGTTACAGGAAGCTCGTAGAACATCTGGATGTAGCCAGTTGTGTTCAGGGCTCACAGTATAGGGGTGAGCCCTTTCATAGCTTGAGATCTCCTTCATAACACATGACATGGAGTTTTATTTCGCTCAGTCACAGTGTGGAATATATTTTTGGGGCTGAACTTAAGAAGTATACCCACTCCTACCTCCTTTCATCCTCGGTCCCCATAGTCACACTCTGGCTTTTCCCCCGTGTAACTGACGGCCCCACTTCGATCCAGTGGGATAAAGCAGTATTGCAAACTGGGCTCTTTGCCGTTCTGGATCTGAGTGCGTTTTGACAGTTACTGATTAATGGAACAGGTTGTAACTCCATAGTGATTCTTAACGCTGTCTTGGCTGTCAGCAGTAAAAGAATAAATGGAGAAGAGGTCAATAATGAGTACTTTTATCTTTCTGCCTGGAGATGGGAATTTAAAATCTGCTGTGACCCGTTTTTTCACGTTTCCTAAAAATCATGCTAATTTTTCTCTGGCTCTTCAACACATGCTATCTACTTTTTCTTATTTTCTCACAAGGGAGAGAAGGAAGGCTAGTAATACAAAGTAATTTTGCAGTTCAGATGAGATTGGTACCCAGCTTTCTTTGGAATATGCAGATTTGCTAATCTGCATCATCAAGTAAGGCACATTGTTTTGGATCACTTGTGTGTGAATTTTTGCAGTAATTGTGATATGAAAAGTAACTTCTGGTTTTTTAAATTTATTTTATTTTTTAATAACTGCACTCTAGGTGTTGTGTTGTTATTCCCTTTTCTGTATACCTGCCTGCACTGGGACACTTGCACCCTGCTTAGTTACCCTAGGGAGACTGATGTCCTTGGGACCTTCTGAGCCTTCAGGTGTCTCGTGCCCCGTGGGGTGGATCCAAAGCTGCAGAGAGCGTTGGGAGAGCAGTGTCAGAGAGCTTCCCTCCACCCTGGTAGCTGAGCATGGAATAAGGTGGAAACGAGCATGCAGGAAGCACAGGCCGAGGCCACTTTGCAGCTGTGGGCTCTGCAAACAAGCATGCTGTTAGCCCGGCGGCTGGGTACTGTAAGGGTTGGAGCCCCCCAGCTTTCAGCAGCTTTCTGTCTCTTCAGAACCCGAAACAGCAGGAATTTGCTCCTCAGCAGCCCTTTCCCATGGGCTGGAGGTGCTGTGCGTTGCTGCTCTGCCACAGCACAGTCTTGCCTGATGATCCTAAAATATGGGAACAAACCAAAATGCCACATGTTGGCCAAAGAAAGCACCTGATGATTTGAAAATGGCACTGGACCCAATCCCTTATCTAAAAGTGTGTCTGATACAGGTGTGTGACGCTGGTAAGTGACTGAAGGAGGATGTTAGATGTGCTGCCATGATGAGCAGAAGAAGAATAGATGGACCTGCTTGAAAGAGAGGAGTGATATTTAAGGCTAATAAAGGGGCAGAGAGAAAATAGGACAGGTATTACAGTATTTTTTGACTAGCTGTTTCCTCTCTGCCTTGCTAGGACTCCAAAAACAACTCTCTACTGGCTGTGAACAGCCCTAAGCTGAGTAACAGTAAGAGTTTGTTTCTCTTATGCAGCGGTGCTGGCACCAGAAAGTATCAAAGCAAACTCCAGTTAGATCCGAGAACTGAGAGCTGGATGAACTTGTGAGAGACTGACTTGCTGGAAAGCTAGGAGCAGGCAGGAGAGTAGAGGGCAGTGCCAGATGCAGAAGTGCAGAAGTACTTATCAGAACGGAAAGGGAGGGAAGGAGCCCTGTGGGAATTGCTGGCATGGTCGGTTACCCCAGAGGACTGGAAGTGGCGGTCCAGGAGCCAGGACATCATTTCTGAGGTGTTAGAGGCTGTGTGTGACCCTTGGCAATGAAGCGCCTTTCTGTACCTGAAGTAGGTTATGATTTATGTATCAGTCTATACTTGAGCAAATGGGGGAAGAAAAGATTGGCAGTGAGTTTTGGGGTTACTCTCCTGCTGTTGCATATCTTGTAGGTCTAGATCTGCCTCTTGAATTAATCTATCAATTCTCTAGGCCCCAACGTAAGTAAAAAAAATACAGCAGAGCCTTGGCAGTAGAGAAATTGAAGTTCCTAAATATGATCAGATCCACAGCTGCAGTGTTAGATATCGGCAAAATCTTAATTTTCACAGAAACTGTAGCTAGAAATGAGTTTCTGTGGGTGGGTGATTAAAACTATTAAGGCTTTTAAACTTAATATGCTCTTGTGTTGCTTTGGCTTGTGAGGACATATTTCTGTATAATTTTAAAATCATCTGTTCGTTTTTCCTGCACAGAGATTTTTGCAGCAGATTTAGTGAACTGTAACTGTCGTTAAGTTTTATTTAGATTTATTTTCCGGGGTTTTCTTTCCAAAACAAGTGTTAGCCATGACAACATACTAAGGAATTAAACCTGTTAAAACTTACTGCATTCCTCACGCTATTAAGGAACTCTAGGATTAGTCTGGCTGTTGTCTTGAGTGTTTAATTAAGGACTATTTTAATGCTGTTAGTTCCTGAAGATAATTAAGGGTTTTCAAGTTAACTGTTTCATATTGTGAGAAGTCATTAAGTTTCTTTAAAAAGAACTTCTGTGTAGACTAAAGCCTCTCATACTATTAAGTGTATATATATTGACTCCGTGTAAATGAAATTAATATCTGAATTAAGAAGGGAACCTATCTTTTTAGCTGAAGCACCCCAAGAGCTTCCCAGAGATGCTGTGTCCTTGTTCCAGCAGTCTCCCTGATTTAAGGGATGATGTATTGCAAGAACAATTTGTGTGAGTCAAGATTGCACGATAAAGCTTTGACTTTTATTTTATGTTATATTTTAGGAATCCACCTAACTGGCCCTTTGCACTAAAATTCATGTTGACTATAATTTCAGCCCAAATCTTACCTAGATTTTTGGGAAAACATGGTCTCTTGACAGCAATAACCCTGCTGAGCTTGTCTGGAACATAATGATTTTTTTTTTTCTAGAGAGAGATGCTATTGGGAAAATCTCTGTGCATGTGCAAACGTGATTAGAAATATCATTAATGTCCTGCCGGTTTTACCACCTATCTTAGCACTACCCATCTGCCTGATCTGTGAGAGAAGGACAAGAACAAACCCATTTTGGATTGAATACTAATAGCATGTTTTTAGCACTGCCGGTGCGCAAGCTGGAGACCAGCGCGGAGACTGCTCGCAGTAGGCTCTCATTTCAGAGTTAAACTGGTTCGGGCTTGTTCCTATCTGTGTCTGCAAAGGGTCGGAGGAAGGGAAATGGAAAGAAAAACATGAAGGAAATAATTGGCTTCTGTGAACACCATCTCCTACGTCAACTCAGAGCAAGAACCCCTGAAGGGTTTTTACACTTTGAACTTTTAACATTCACCATGGACCACTGTTTCCAGGGCAGGACTGTCACGCAAGGGAAGAAAGACACTGTTGCTGTTCTGGTGTTTTAACAGCTTAACTTAACCACCCTCCATTTTACAGAGTGTTGATTTGAATAATGAAACAAATCATTCTGAGCAATACATGAAAACAGTTCGGATGCGCCAGGGGGAATAACAAGGGCGAAGAGGGCACAATGTGAAGAAGAATACTTGCTTTTGCATTGCCTAATAACCGAGTTGAGGGGGAAATCCAGCTTGTTTTCTAACAGGAAATGGACCAGATTTCAGTATTTTTGCTTGAGTTAAATAGCTTGTTTTTTTTCCAAATACTTTCATTTTACTCAGTCTTTACAGAACTCTGTTCTTTCGAAATATTTGGAGCATTCTGATTCATAGAATCATAGAATCATAGGGTTGGAAGGGACCTCTGGAGATCATCTAGTCCAACCCCCCTGCCAGCGCAGGGTCACCTTAGAGCAGGTTGCACAGGAACGCGTCCAGGCGGGGTTTGAATGTCTCCAGAGATGGAGACTCCACCACCTCTCTGGGCAGCCTGTTCCAGGGCTCTGCCACCCTCAAAGTAAAGCAGTTCCTCCTCATGTTGAGATGGAACTTCCTACCCTCAAGTTTGTACCCATTACCTTCTGAAACTTTTTCTCAGTTTCAGGTTTCTGTTAAATGTAAGGAGGTATCTCCATTTTCTGGGGTTACCTCTTTGAAGAAAACTATAAAGTAAGCTAGTTTCTTTCCCAAACAGTCCTGATGTTTAATTGATTAGAGTCAGGATGCTTCATGATAGTAATAAAATTTGCAAAAGATTTACTAGGTTAAGCCATTTAGTGTTGAATAAACTATACAGCGTTAGAACTGATTGTGACTGAGACAGTCTTTCAGGCTACAAAATTCACATCTTGAATGGTTTCTATTGGCAAAAGCAGCCAAAATTGTAGCCAGGTAATTTGTGTGTGTGTGTGCGCACGCGCACAGTATAATGGAGATCTATTTAAACTTCTTGTCTTCGTTTTTCGGTTTAGGTGTGTTGGGTTGGTTTGGTTGGTTTTGCTCTTTTTGTTAACATGTTGCCAGGTTCATTTGCCTACTACTTGCTTCTCTTGCAGATCTTCCTCTTTGGTCCATGCTGCATTTTAGCAATCTCCTGTAATTGCTGGGGCAGTTTTCCTTTACCACTGCAGAACTATACTGTAGAGTTTTTTTAATTTAATGATACAAATGTCCTGTAATTTACAGATGCTAAGGAACCTGCCAAGCTCAGCTGTCGTGCTATAGTCGTCTCATCTGCTGCTGACAGTACAACTTCCATATTCTCACGTGCTTTTCAGTTATTCCCATCTTCCAAATTCCTGTTTTAAAAACTGTTCTGGAAATAATAGTTTGTAATGGTTTGGTTTTTTTACAGCACTGCCACTGGCATTTGTGAATTGCCACCTGATCTTATTTAAAATGTATTAGTGCAAGGAACCCTTTTAAGATATAATTCAGCAAACATTATTCAACCTTTGATCAGTTCCACAAAATGCTTGGATTCGTTGAGGGCTGAAATTGGCACTTACCCAGATATTGTGGGTCAGCTGTTGTTCTTGTTCGCACGGATGAAATAACTAAAGTGAGGTTGTTTTGGACTTAGACAAGCAGAAATGAGAACTGAGTTTGGTTGCAAATTCCAAATGGATGAGCGGGCTTCAAAATCAGCTTTGATGTCTTTTACACCTTCCTGAAAATTTTACAATGGTTTCTAAACTGAACGCTTCCTCCAAGCCTCAGATCTCAGAGTTCTATGGAAGGCACAGCAACGTTGTTCCCACAGGGGCAAAAGGATCCAGGGCACTGTTCTCTGGCCATTTATGCCCAGATATTAAAGTTGTCCACATGATGCTCAGGCTTCACTTTCTTCCTCTGCAACAAATCCCCAAAAATAGAGCAGACAATAAAAGCCTGACACTTACTACAGCGTTCCCATCCAAGTTGGCCTAAGGCTGAGGTGGGGGGAGGTCTCGGCAAAGACGTTTTTGTTTTCCCCTCCCAATGCTGTGCTCAGAGGCAGGGTTCCTGGCGGCTCCTCTTCTGTTTCCAGAGCAGTTGCATAATTACTGCAGGACTTCAAAGATAGGTTAACGGAAGCCATTAAGGATGTTTTCCATCTCTGGACTGGAGAAACTTAAGGTGGTTTGTCAGCTTACCCTAAAGCAGAAAACTTCCCTTTAAGGAAAATAATGATTTTCTGCAAATGCAGCTTTAATTCGCTGATGACCTATTGAAATTTAAAATTCATCTCTTTTTACCTCTTTTACTTCAACTCTTTTAACTAGGGTAAATCTGCTTTAAGATTGCTCTCCTTAGCGGTGGATATGTAAAATAGTATTTAAAAAAAAAAAAAAAAATTCTACAACTCGAAGCAATGTCACTTTCTATGGAGTCCCTGGCCCTGTATTTAAGATGCTGTCTAGTTGTATACGAAGTTTGTGACAATTGGCCTCTTGGGCAAATTGTGGAGACTTCTTTTAATGACTGTACGGAGTGGGGGGAAAAACAGCAATGAGGAGGAAGATGGAAGAGGAAATTCACGTGTCAGTTTACAGAGTTATTAACTGCATAGGAATGCTTTGTGTGTTAAATTCCAAGCCTGTGCAGGGATATTTAAAATAAACTTTCTCCAGTGTCTCAACTATGTCCAAACTACAAAAATAAGTATAGCCAAATATGGATAGCTATTTTTTTTTTGTCAAATGAACACTTTTTTGCTTTGTCTGACTCTCAAATCCTTTTAATATCCTTGCAGATATTATACCTCTTCTGAGGGATTTCTCATTACCTAAAAGTAAGCCACAATGGAGAAATAACCTCTCTCTGAGGCAAGACTCATCCCTAACAGTAGAGAAGAATCTGAAGAGCTTACTCCAAGCTCAGCGTACCCTTACCTAAATTGCACCCCACTGCAGAACCTCGGCCTGGCCCTCAGCCTCATGTCGTAGTCATGGGTCTGACTTGTGCAGTCCCACAGTTCAAGGTCGGACTGCTTCCTTCTTTCAGGAAGCATTCTAGATTCCTGCTGAAGGTGGTCATTCTTTGTCTTAAGTACATGAGTTTGCTTTGGGGGAAAAAAAGATACCTTCTCCAAAGCCTTGTGAATTCAAGGTAGAGGCTTCACTCTGTATCTTAGATGTGGTCTGATTTCTAACTGTTCAGGCAAAAGCTTTTCAGGTTTTAATAGTTATTGTAAGGGGCAAGAGGGTCAAAGCAATCTCTATCCAGAAACTCTCCAAATGAATTTAGACTGGATGTGAACATGCCACAAGATTTCCAAGGCAGACCCGTCTGTGCCTACTAGAGTGTATTTCACTTCAATATCCTCCAGTGACATTGTCTGAATGCCTTCTAAATCAATCACCTGGAGCTCTGTCTGTGTAATAGCATTGGGTTTTCGAAGATTGGGGTCAGTGAGGTGGTCGTTTAGCCTCTCTCTCCTCATCTCACTGTCAAGGTAGGAACTTTCTGCTTTGGCATTGCCTAGACTGCAACACACTGGTAGACAATTTGCCATTTGATGCCTTGTTTATATGCATGCTCCACAGACTGATCCACTGTTTCTGAGCCCAGAAATTCTGTAGGTTAAAGGAAAGGGATGCACAATAGCTGCGCTCTGTGCTTTATGCCCTTAGAGGGGCGTGTTCTCTTGTGCCTCATTCATATGTATCTTTTTGGCCTGTTGCACCAGTAAGTCTTATGAGCGTCCCTTGTGAAACAGGGGTAACACCAACCGTCCAAAACTCAAGTGCTATAAAGAAACTTTTTCTGCCTTGTTCAAAAATGAATGAATGTTTCTAAAAATTGATAGCAGTTACGGAGAGCTGGTCATCTGAATGATTATGGCACTCCCATGTGATTCTAGGTGCTGCTAACAGTAAGCATCTGATGCCTGATCTGTAGTGGGCAGCAGGTGCTCCATAAGGCTGTTAAGATGCCCCAGGCTGGACGTGTTGTATAAGGAGTGTTATTTGTGACAGGTGTCTGGAGTCTTCCTCAAGTGGGAAAAAGCCGCAGACAACGGCAATGGAAAATAAACAAAATCCTGATGCGCACGAAATAGTAAAGGAGTACTGTGCAGCTTTGGACAGGACTTGCTATGTGGATATGTTGCAGTGGAAGTGTCATTTGCAGCGCTGACAAGAAGAAACCTTCCTTGGGCCTGCTTTCAGCACGGGGATGAGTGTGTAACATGCATATATTCTACTGACCATTTGGTTTTCTAATTTTTCTAGTTATTCCACTACTTGCTGTAATAATTACTGAACAATACTCCACCTCAAAGCAGATTGCAAAGGTTTCAAAGATAGCTCTTGTTACATAATTTAGTTGGTAGATGATGTACCTCAGAGATGAAGGCCCTTCTAGGCTCAGCTATTACACTGAGGTTTGGAACCATCCCAAATGCTGACCCCGCACAACTCTGCCCCTGGGTCGGCACAAGAGCGCAGCACTGGCAGGTCTCAGGCTGCTAGCCTGCTGAAATACAGCGTCCTCATCCTTTATTCTGGCAATCTTTGCCGCATACTCTTTAAGTAGCAAAGCCCAAAATCCAACTAAAGTTTAACACAAGTACAATTATACATTTATGTCTGCTTTACAGGGAGGCTGCAGAGGAGTTCCCGAGTTGTTTCAGTGAAGACACACTTATTTGTACCTTTTTTGGTAAGGAAGCTCAAATGATCAGTAAACAGGCAACGGTCTCCAATTTTTCTCAGAGTCACTGGGGGGATGATTCACACAAACTTGGAGAGAGTATCACATTGCAGTGGTGGAACACACCGGATGTGTTTACGTCGTAGTTGTCAGAGCAAGTACATTTTAAGCTAATTTATTGATTGTCCAAGCTCTTTGCAGATGCGGTGGGATTACCAGTACTTGAGATAGATGGTTTCAGTATAGTGCAGTATTTACGCTGCAGAATACAATGATTGATGATTCGGAGGCAAAGCAAGCATTAACAAGTGGAGGACAGGAGTCAGCAGGAAACCATGGTACAGATGCCAGGATTTCTGAGTGGCAGAACAATGACCCACACCTGCCCAACACAGGCTGTTTCCTGCTTTGTCTCATGCGAGCCGCTGCAGAAGCTCATGGAACATGTCTGTGCAGCCCCTGCTCGCCTGTCCTTTGCCAACCGCGTGAGTTGAAGAGCTTGGCCTGAAAGCTACAGCTCCTTGGTGAGCTTGCTTCTCATCTTGAGAGCTGAGATGGCAAAGGCGTGATGCCGACAGGAGGAGGAGGTAAGATTTTCTTGGTTAATGTTTCTCTTTGGATGCAAAAATCCACTTATAACTGATTTCTGAAGAAATAGTTTACGATTGAGAGTTATTGTGGCCGGGGTGTGAACATAAAGCTTGCTTGCCATTGCTGAGTAACTCTGCATGTGTCTGCACTAAATGCAGACTAAGGGTGTTTGGAGTGGACAAATCTATATTTAGACAAGCGCTGGTGGCAGCTTAACATAGGCTTAAAATAAACCTCTTCCATTGTGGAATCTTCCTTTCCCTTTTGTCCCTCCGCTAACTGAGTTTGTCTTGGCAGTAGAAAATTAGAATAAGTAGGCTTTTGGGGACACTTGGCAGACATTTGGAGATAAATGGTGAATTGCTTTAGCATGTGCTGTATCCCAACAGGTTCATGGATGCATAAGCATAACTACAAAAATGCAGTGTAATTTGGAACCACGGTCTCAGCCTGTGAAAACTCAAGACTGGGTTAAGGGCAGTACTGGAAGTAAGGCTACATCTTAACCGGCAGAACTGCATTGTACAGGAAAAACTTTACAACATTTGCATCGAAATGAGATTGCACCAAGATGAATTTAGGTCACTGGTTGTTCCATACTGCTACTATTAGCTTCTCTATTTCATTGACAAAAAATAAATGCCTTCCTCAGTGTTTTAATGTAGTTAAATAAGTGAGGGGGAAGCTAACTCAACTCTATTAAATGAACTTAATACTGAAGCAAGATAAAAAGTGTGTGCCTGTACTGTGCGGAGTCTCAGGAATGCATTATGCCACTTCCTGCCCTGATAAAAGCGTGCCGTTAAACTTCAGTAGTCTTTACTGGCAAGAAGCAGATGAATTGTCAGTGGGGAATAGGCAAACACCCCTTCTGAGGAGCCGTCTCCAGTAGTCACACTCTACCTGGTGACTGCCTCAACAAAAATACTTTGATATACTGAGATTGTCATCTTTTTGCTCTGGAGCTGAAGTCATCTACTTGGCCCATCTTTCCAAAGGCTATTTTGCGTAGTCTTTACAAAGACTCAGAGCTATGCACCAGAGGGGAACTAGGGATTTCTAGAGGTTCTGACTGACAAGGTATTGTACGATCCCTGTCCAACTGGGAAATGGGCAGGCATGTGATGTGGCTGATAACAGCCCTCTCCATGTCATGTGCTCAACAGGCAGAAACTGGAGATAGTTCTGTGTAACAGATGAGTTGTCATTTTCTTAAAGGACGTTCTTTAATGCATTTTTGCCACCTCATCGCGCCTTCTGCAGCAGCTCTGATTACTGCAGCTGTCACCCAGGAGTTTGTGGCATGGGATTGGAGGGGATGTTCTGGCACTTGCTTTGTTCTAGTTCACGCTGCTTTTCAGCAATATTAACGATCCAGTTCTTTTCTGTTTTCTGTCCATCCACTGCTGAAAGTAAAAATGTGCTTAACTAATTTGCATCATATTCTTCAGTAAGGATTGTTATGCTAGACTTTTAAGGCATGAAGCTAATACAAAATAAAACTTAGAAAAGAAGTCTGATATTCCTGATTATGCTGCCTCTGCTTTTTTGTTTTTAAACCAGTCGGCCTCCCTCTAGTTAAGCAAGCACTTTATGTTCCCTAATACAATAGCTTAGAAAGAGGTGCGACATCTAGAGAGGGGAAAAATACTTTTTAAAGTTATTTTCTGGAAAAGTGACTTGATTATTTATGTATTGTGATTTTTTTAATATGCTGGTACTTTCACTGACATCAGGTTCTCTAATGTAACCATACATACTTGTAAATATGAGATTTGCCCCTCTGTGAGATGGCTCTGACCCTTGCCCTTCTTCTGCAAGGAATCTTCTTCCAATCTCTAAAGAAAATTTAATTCTTTCCCTAAAACAATGAGTGCATTCTGAGCTATCCTAGTGTAATATGCACCATCTTAACTGGGTTTTAGCTTTACTGTGAGGGACGCTTAGCAAGATCAATGCTACGTTGGAAGATGAGGTTGAAGAACAGAAAATTTGTATCTCAGTAAAAATAGCGCTTGTGGTCAGTACTGGCATTGATTTTGGTGAATTTGTGGCAAACCCAGAGGTCATGAGAGATCTATGCCATAATAAAAATGTGCTACTTTATATTCCCTGAAAGTGAATGCTCTAGAAAAGTGGAACTGATAAATTTCTTTGCTCGGAGATGCAGCACTAATTTTATTTCTATTTCACATACGTAGCAGACGCGCTTCGTGCTGCCATCACTTACTTGTCATTTCATGCGCAGTATTGTATTTTAGTTGAAGTATATGTGTTTTTTTTTTTTTAAATAGCCTTAAATTATAATTTTTCCTTAATGTTCTAGTACATAAAACATCATTATTTAATGAACCCAAACAGTTCCATTATCGGTTTGGAGAAAGCAAATATATGTGGCAGATTCAGAAGATGACATTAGGTAAAAATTGTCATAGTTCCTTAGTTTGTTACAGCAAACTTTTACTAAGCAAGTTTACTTCTGAAATCTTCAAAAAAACAACTACAGTAGTTGATTGCATTGCATAGCAAGAGTATTTAAGTGAACAGCAATATAGAATTACTTTTCTTAGATAACTTTTTCCTGTAATCTTTCCATGTCCTCATTACCTATATGAGTAGAATCATAGAATTGCCTAGGTTGGAAGGGACCTTTCAGGTCATCGAGTCCAACCATCAACCTAACACCTACAAAACCATCACTAAACCATGTTGCTAAGCACCACCTGTAACAACCAAAAAAACCTTTCAGTTGTGTAAAACTAGAAAAAGCGGTTGTAGATTAGAATTTTTCAACCTAAATGGCTGCCACATTTCTTTTGTTCCAAGTTTTGCAGAAGGTTTGCGCGTGATGTTTGTTTCCCATGTATGTATAGGTTTGAAGACTAAGATAGAAAACTGATTTACAAATCAGCATTTGGCAGTACGCAGCTGAACGTAGTCAGATCGTGGTTAGACTGGCGACGCGGTTCATCTGAACACCTAGTTGAGGTCTTGCCCGTGTTGTGGGACCTCTTCAGAAGAGGATGGTGTGGAGACGTTACATGTTGGCAGTGAGAGCCAGGCTGGGTGGGGGGAGGCAGTTCTGCTGCTAAATCTGCATCTCCCCAAACAAAGTAAGCTAAGTTCCCTGTCAGCATAGCCGTGATGACACCAGGGGGCTTTGTAGTACTTTATTGGCATCTCGGGGAAAATCTGTATTCTTTGCAGCTTGAGCAATCTCATTCCCTTTCACACAAATCTGAGAGAAGGTACAATGACCCTGCTTAATGTGGCCGAACAGCACTTGACATACCTCACTCTTTCTGCCTCTCACATGAAGGGTTAAATTATAACTACTGAAGTATTGCCTTTTAAGGCTGCTGAAGACCAATGAGTGTCCTTTAGACTTTGTAAGTGCACAGATATTTAATACATCTGCTTAAATTAAACTCTAGTCAAACTACTGATTGCTTTCTGCACCCTTTCCCCCTTCAATCATTAATGGACATTTTCCACAAGCAAGTTAACAAAACACCTAAGATGACAATGAACTTTGGACGCGTTCTTTCCAGTGTCTCTCCTCCTACACAGATTGTGTAAAGATTGCAAATGTACAAAAGGATGCTTCCTGATCTGGACCACAGGTGACAGGACAGTAGTTGATCAAATACTTAGAATTGTTTTATGTTTTGAGATTTTTCTCGATTGCAGATTATGTACCTTCTTTTTAAAGAAACAAAAACGAACAACAAAACCAAAACAAGACACCAAACAAAAGACCCCAAACATCCCCTCCTTTACCCAGGGTGGTAATTCCTGTTTGGTCAGTTTTGGGGTGTTCAGTACACCAGCTGTGTTCCTCGCCGGGAAGGACCCCTTCTAGGATCCTTCTAGGGTATGAATACCCTCTAAATTTCCTCTCTGTACCCTCAGGAGCAGCTGCTGCTGCACTGTCTGCAGAGTAGAGAACGTTTCTAGATCATCTGTATGCCGGTACAGCTGCTAGTGACCTAGAACTACACATCCTGCAACCGTGGCTTACCAAAAATAAGGTAACACTTCAACCAGGTGCTGGACTCATCCCTGGCCATGCTACATGAGTACCTTTATCCTGGGGATTCTTAAACCCCAGAGGCTGGGGGAGGGAGGGGTTTATAGGCATTATTCAATGTTTTACTTCATTTTCTATTTTAAAGTGAGGATTTAAGAATTATCCTGGTGATGTGTGGGACAAGAGCGTGGTTATGAAAGGTGCATCTATGGCACCGTTATCGTTCACTTGCCTTTGAAGGCCCTGTAGGAAGGGTTTCTGAAGTGAAGAAATTAGATTAATCAGTGATTTGAAATCTAAGCCAAATGGCAGTTGCCAAAATACTGTAGGCCAAGCGAGCAGAAACCTAGAGTTGGAGGGAGCTGCGTTGCTTGTTATGAAACCAAGGACAAAGGAGACATGGAGGAGGGACTCTTTCGTCTGGCCTTTTGTTCTGTGGCTTGTTTTCACAGGTCTGTCTTTTGCCAGCAAGATTGCCCTATCAAAATTATGGTATGCGCTTGACTGGCATGTTCATATGAAAAGCGGAGTTAATTAAAAGCGGAGGACTTGTCATCTGGAAGGCATCCAGAGAAGTTAGAGCAAAGCAATTAGGATCAATGTGTATTCATTTAAAGTGCATTTTAATTCTCAAGGGGGGTTTCTGGTTCAGCTCGAAAGCTGCCTGTGGTCTAAAGCAGGTTTGCATCTGAGTAGGACCACTTCCTCTGCATATAAAGATCCAATGTATCTCACTGTACGCTGTAGCTGATGTGCCTTAACTCTTCTGAATATTCCTGTGTAGATAAACCATTATGAACTTTGAGCTGCTTGTATGCAATAGTCTAATGACTACTTGTGAATACACTAATCCTCCTCTTCACCATTTTTTTCAGATGCTCATAACCAATTTTGCTAGAGTGAAATGTCCTGTGCTTAATTTTAGTCCACAACATTGATTTTTTTAAGCTTCTGTAGAATTCAAAGAGCAAAGCACTTATATCAAGAGCCGTAATGGGAACTGGAGCTTTATGCACACTTGTGTATGCAAAAAGGTTTTTATCGTATTTATTACTTTTATATTGAAGCGTAGGAAACAGCACATCTTGAACAGTTGTTTCAGAATTACTATTTTCCAGCCATCTCTTGTGTGGCTATGGAAAGATTTCAGTTAGCCTTTCAGTTTCAGCCTGTGTCCTAGAGCCCAAGAAGTGATCAAAGTAAACAGGCTGTTTACTATCTGGACAGCTGTCTTCAGTCATTCCTTGTTTCTGCAACTCAGTGCACATGTGTTCCCGAAAGGCGATGCTCTCCCAAAGAAATCTCTGCCAGCCTTGCTTTTCCTAATACCTAAAGGCAGTATCTGTTGATGGAGTTTAAGCCTACTCACCTCTCTTAGTTGTCTGATGTGAATGCAGAACAATTAATTCCTTTCTCCTTGCAGTAACTTCTAGTTCTTGAATAATGTTACTATGTTTCCCTTACGCCTTCTCTACCTTCTCTCTTGGTTAAATACCATTTATCGCATTTCTCCTCCCTGGACAAGTTTTCTAGAGCTCTGATAGTTCCTGTTCTCAAGTTTTTTTTATTTTTTTTTCCCTTTCTTTTCTGTTGGCTGCCCTTTTTGCCATGAGATACCCAAAATTGAACCATATGCTAGTGGAGGCCTTCTCACTTGAGAGGTGTCTTGAGCCTGTATCATTCTTCTGTCAGTCCTTCCAGCAGCAAGCATTAATTCTGATAGTTGCCTGAACACTGTGAGGTAGATCTAGGTGCTTTAACAGATACTTGAAGTTCATGAATTCTTGTAAATATTGCACGGAGAGGTGAATCTGGGCTGCAGGTCTGAAAGAAGAGTTATGCCATACCTGTAGGAACTGCAGGGGCTGTAAACATCTGCCATTGCTTCAGAATTTCAGCTCTAGGAATATTTCAGCTCTCAGAATGTCACTCAACTCGGGGAATGTTTGTATTTCCACCTGCAGCTCGTGTGGGTACCTGAGCTGCCCTGAGTGGGTAGAGATAGCAGCAGAGCTGTCGTGCTGAATGTGCGGCCATGGGTAAAGCCTGATACTCGCTGAGTATCGACACATTTTGCAGTCTGGAGGGTGAAAGTGGCAGGTGGCTGAACTTGCGTGAGTTGACAGTACCTCGTCATATGTCTAACAGCGCTGTACGTGCCATACACACTAATCTGGGCTAGGGCTCTCATGAGACTGCCTCGAGAGGCAGCGGCTACGCCTGCCCAAGAGTGAGTTGCCTCTTACCTGAGCTAGCAGGCTGGGGTAGCAATGCTCCATCCGTGCTGCTTGCAGTGCAATTTTGCGGCCTGTGGGCAACGATGCTGGCGGGGATCTAGTGCCGTTCCCGTCCTGCAGCGGCCACCCCTGTCTTGGGTCCCCGGGCAGGTTGCAAGCCGCTGCGCTGTGCCCGGGGAGCCGCGGTCCTGCGCCTGCCTTGGGGGCTTCAGCCTGGGCGTGCGAATAACAGGAGCGGGGGGCTGGTGGTA
>VYZM01014479.1:56482-69992 GCA_013398915.1 Dromas ardeola | reverse complement strand
CCGGCTCGCCGTCGGGACGCCTCGCAGGGCTGTCCCGGCCCCGGGTGTCGGTGCGGGGGGTGGCCGGGCCAGGCCGGTGGCCCTGAGGGGGCTCCGCAGGGGCCTCCGCGACGCCCGGGCTGCGGGGAACAGGTGGTGGGTCGCAGGGGACGCCGTGGCCCCTGGGTGCCAGCCGGGGGGGCTGCGTCCCTTGGGGTCCCCATCAGCGTCCACCCTGCTGTGGGCACCCCTTGGTGTTGGCTGTGGGTACCTGCTGGTGTCCACTGTGGGGGCCTGTTGGCATCCAGTGGTGTCGTGGCATCAGCGCCCGCTGTGGGCACATGGCAGTGGGCACCTACCGGCACGGGTGGGTGCCCGTCTCGGAGGCCGTGGGTGCTTGGGAGCGGGGCAGTGTGGCGTGACCCCGTCTCGCCGTGTGCGTGGCATCGGGCCGGTGAGGGCGACCTTCGGTCAGCTCTTGGTGCACGTCGCATGTCGGTGGGTGGATGAGCGCATCCCGTCGCAACGGGTTTAGGGGTGGAAGGTGTCAATGTGTAACACGGTCCCCCGGAGTGGGGGTGTGGGCTGGCCCCTGGGGGCGTGGGGAGAGGCGAGGCAAGCCAGGGGCTATAAGAGCCCATCCATCCCCACGGAGGACCTGGCCGAGGGTCGCGGAGCGGTTGAGAGAGAGCGGACGCCGAGGGGAGCCCTCGCAGGTTGTGATGCGTTAGGCGGCGCACACCGGGCACTCGTTGTGCAGAGGATTCTCCTCTGGTGAATTGAGTTGGCTGGTGGCTTATAGCAGCACCGGCTTCTATCTGTCAGCAGGGATGCGTGCTAGTGTCTGACAGGCAGTTATACTTGTGGGGGGGGTTTCCATCCCCTCTGGGGCAGGGGGGCTCTGGAAACAGGTAGGACTGGTTCTGCTGAGCTGACAGATTTGTACAAAGCTGGCTGGTTTATGTGCTGCCCGGGTTGATGTTTCTTTATGTGAACTTCTTTTGCACAATGGAAAAACATTATTGTGTCGTTGGTAAGTTTTGTTCTGGCATTTTGTTTTGTTTTAAACTCCACACTTCTTCCCTCGTTGGGCAGAAATGGAAGGGAATATTTATGTTGATGAGCCTCTTGGCGTAGCTTGCAAAAGGGAAAGTGAAGGAACATGAGAAACAGGTAGATGTGAATGCTGAGAACTGAGAGGGAAACATACACATTCAGTGTGAAAGAACTTAAAGCCGAATATTTTGAACGTGGGGAGTCAGTGCAGTTAGGACATCAGTTAAAGTCTGATGTCATCAAAGTACAGATGCGTCTTTTTCAGTGCATTTAGTACAGCACTTATACCGTCATGTCAGTATGTATGCAGGTGTTTGGATATGATGAGTATGTTATAAACAACTGTAATGCATCGCTGCTGTTCTAACGCTCTAGGTGTTACTTGCAAGCTAAGGGTAGCGGAAACATCAGATGGTAATTGCCAAGAACGTTGCCTGAAAAATAAATAGAAATTTATGTGAAATCTAATTCAACTTAAAATGAGGGATGTTACCATTCTGGCTGGTACCGTCTTAATTCGTACCAGTGCCTTGCAAAACTGGAATAGCTGAGTGTTAATCACACAGTGATTCTGCTGACATCGGCTTTCTTTGCAGCCATGTGCTGCTTGCCGAAAGCAGCATAACTTAACCAGACTCCGGTTGCACAAATAGCAAACTGGAAACAATCGTATTGCTACCGTCTTTCTCAAGATTCCCCTTGCCACAGATTAATACAAGTTTCTGCGCTGAGGGCTAACGTTTCAGTTGTCCTCGTCTTCTTTAGACCAGTTCTTTTTTTGTGCTCCTCTCTCATCTTTAAGCCAAATTTTAAGATTTATAGAAAAAGAGCTCAATATTGTGATCGAGCTGCGCAGATAAAGGAAAACAGTTGCAGCCCGACACCTCTTTTTTTCCCACATTAAAACTCTCGTTCTTCAGTTTGTTCTCTAGGGTTTCTTTTTGTTGTTGTTATTGGTAAAGGCTTTCATCAGGCAGCTCTCTTCCTCTGATTCTTATTCGCAGTGAGTACAACTCACTGAAAAGCTTTTTCTGACCAAACTTCAAGTTACTGTTTAATTCTTTGTGCTTCATTTCTTCATTTCAGTATTTTTGATGCGACTGGGTTCCCTGGAGTCTGAAACAACATCCTTAGGTTTTGGGAACAGTAAGGATTGTGAAATGGTTCCCACCTGAATCTTAAACCCGTGGTTGTTCCTCTCTTTCTAGGATCAGACAAGTCTTCCTAGTTGGTTCCAAGAGAAAACAAAACTGTTAAGTGCTCTTTTCTCTCTGTGTTTCTGCTGCTTTGTTTTCGATGAGCTCACGTATCTGTACAGTCTGAGTCCTCCTTCCGCACAGCCAGAAAATAGTAAAAAGCACTTTGGATCCCTCCCAAGTCGATGCACAGATTCGATGCCCGTGCAGGCAGAGTTGGGAGTAGCAAAGGTTTAGTTCCTACTGTCGGCTCTCGTCCATGCTAAGCTTTTATACTACTACAGCTTGACGTTTTCAGGGAAGCATTAAATAGTGCACCAATAAAAGGTGTATGGATACCTTTGGTCCCAGCAGCAGCTTGGTTGACTGGGACATCTTTAACCATGTAGGGGGCTCTGGGGAATGGGCTCTTCTCGCACAGGGCTCTCAGCTCGTGTGCTCTCTTCAGGAGGACTTCGTGCCTTCGGGGAAGTTAGAAAATACGCCTTATTTTAGGGAATAGGCACCCAGCGGTGTGAGGTGAAGGAGCAACCTCCAAGAAAGAGAAGGAAAAGCCAGGTTATGTTGGTTCTTAAAAACAAACCTGGGGACATTGTAGATGTGTTTTCACTTTGAGGATGATTTCTGGGCGGGGGAAATGACGGTGGCTTTCACTTTTTGCTTGACAATTGCAGACTGTAAATGGCTTGAAGTGTTTAGACAGTAGAAATGTTTTTGTTACGCAAAATCTTGTTCTTTAGCTAAAAGATGCAAAAGAGATCTGTGGTGCAAAACAGGAAGCATCAGGATGCAGGAGGTCAGCTCTTTTGCTGCCATAAGTTGGGAACAGTTGGTTAAAGTCAATAGAGCTGTGCAGACTTGCAGCTGATGAGGAACTGATCCAAAGGGTTTCTTTTTAGTCTTTCTATTAGGAAAAACTACGTGACCTAAGACTACGAAAACTTTTCCTCTCCTGCCCTGCCCTCCCTTCCTCCCCATCAAATGATTAGAATAGCAGTACTGAACTCAGAGTTGTCTCTATGCCAAATTTTAGGGCGTCAATATAGTGGAAATCAATATAAGAGCTAAAACGTGTTTGTTTTCTAAAGATTACTTTTTAAACAAATATGACTTGGGACTTCTTTTTTCCCTGTCTATTTCCATTATTTTAGTGGTTTTCTGAAAACTTCCTTGCTTTGTCTCAGTGGAAGTGTCTTTTCTTGAAGCTGCTACTTATTTCCACCATTTTTCCTCCAGTCAGGGACAAAACAAGCCAAGTTATACTTATTTAATGCCTGGAGAGATGCGTATGTCAGCTCTTTTGCTGACTGCATATATGTAGTTTAAATATTTTGTGTAGAAATACAGGGATCCCCATTTGTGTAAAGGTTGTTGTTGTTGTGGGAAAGTACCTATAAGCAGCTTTTTAATGCTTTGGTTCCTTACAGTATGGTATGATTTCGGTCTATCCCAGCTGTCACCCTTTCGCCTGATGTAATCACGGGACACTTACCGGTCATTTGAGGAAATAAATCAGAGCTTACGTTTATAACTGAAGCGTATAACTTTGTAACATTTATAACTGGAAATACTGTATCTTGAAGGACTGTCAGTATGGTAAAACTGTAAATCACTCCTAAAGGACCTAGAACATCAAAGTTTATTTTACATTAGTAGGCAATGTTTATGTTATTTTGAGGCTCAAGGCTGCTGTCAGCTGGTAATTAATTGAGGGGGGATCAGTATTTCTCCACTGAGATAACTTGATTATTCCTGAAGTTTCTCTGAAAAGCTATTGAAAAGAAGAAATTTAATGTGAAGAGACCGGTTTTTCGGAGTTGTGTTCCCTGTTGCAGTGATACTTCGGCTGAAAACTTGCTTTGCTGCTCTTTTTCTGCAGGCAGAGTCGCCACGTGAAGTTACGTTTGTAGGAAGCTGAAGGACTTTTTTGTCATCATCTGTAAGTATCTTCGCTCAAAGTAACATTTAAGTGTGCCTGGCCTTTTTCATGTCTCTATAGTAAGTGTTCCTCTATACTGTAGCTTTTTTGTTAGTTTTCCATGCAAATTTTTAAAAATTGCCCGAGCAAAGAGTACGGGGGAGCTTGAATGGAAGTTCTGTTGCTGTCTTCTTGTTTACGCCATTGCTTTCATACAGCAGTAATTTTTTTCCGTCTCCTCTGGGTTGTAAGTCCCGTGTGACGCGTTTATTTTTCTGCTTTGCCTCTTGGGGGTCTCCCAGAGGAGAACTGTTACTGCAGCAGTCTTAACGCCTAAGCTGCAGTGTGAAGATGGTTCTTGAGAGTATTTCATGGAGAAAACGGGGTAAGATCTTATCTGTTTCTATCTTACAGGGTAAAGGAAATAAAATTGTTGAGAATCACACGTCTGGTTAGTGAGAGAGCCAGGAACAGAACATGGGTTTTGTGATCATCGCTTCAGCAGATTTCTCCCTGTAGAGAGGGAGGGCAGGTTAGTTGTGTGCGTAGGGACTCACGTATCATTGGAGTCATCAAAACTCCAAAGTGCTTTAGCCTGGAAACTTCTAAATTCTTTGCTAGATGTTAAAGGCACCAGCCCCGACATTCACCAACTAGTCTTGAGAAGGTGTGAGGACAGGCAGTTATTTAAATCCATAGGTGCATAGGTGATGGATCTTGCCATGCGAAGGAGTAAGGTGGTACTTATGGAGTCCAAGAAGCGAGTGCCAGTTTGGGAAGGGTGATGTGTGCAAACTGTGCAGAGAGCGGACACCGTGACACGTTATAGGAAGTTTTTGTGAATGTGTTTAATGCTGTCGTGTCTTGGCATATAAACTGACACCTGTATACACTTTTAGAACTCACTTCAGTTACTAATATGTACAAAGTGTTTTTTGGATGCATCGCTCCTCTACACATCACCTTGTTGACAGAGCAGAGTACTCAACTGTTACTATTTCCAGAATGTCAGTCTTCCTCTTGGCCTGCCTCTCCCAGAATACACTATCTGGTGGCAAACGCTTTGCTAAACTGCAAGGTGTGATTCTGAGATTACAACTAAGGAGAGATTTTTATATTTTTTTTTACCTTTTTTTATACTTGTGTGGGTTTTTTTAAATCCTAAATTATTTATTGGGATTGTTTTATATTTGTAGCCTTTCTTGTCCTTCAAGCCTATACACCTCACTCAGGATATCTGGGGGCTTAACAGGTGGTGGCCATGTGGTTCTCTTGTTGAACTGTGTCAGATATTAATGCCTGAGGTCTTCACAAACCCTGTTTGACCCGCAGAAAATGAAATGTTCCCCCTTTCTGTAATACAGGGCCGATGTATGTATGACTTACTAATGCTTTGTGTACTGTTCCTGTGTTACGCGGAAGAGGTTGAAGTACCAAATGGTAACTAATTTTCATTGCCTGTATGCTGTGTTGCATATATTTCTTGAAGGATGGTTGAAATAGTGTTTGAATGTGTACTTCTCTGTACAGCTCGCTTGTATTAGCAAACCGAATCAGTCACATTTCTAATGCTCTTTTCTGTTTGTTTTTCGTTTACACAGGTTCTGCCTGTACATCCGCACTCCTGACAAGATGGTATTTCGGAAACCACCAGATGGTGGCTGGGGCTGGGTAATTGTTGTCGTTTCCTTCTTTACTCAGTTCTTGTGTTACGGATCACCGCTGGCGGTCGGAGTCTTGTATTTAGAATGGCTGGATGCTTTTGGAGAAGGGAAAGGCAAGACTGCTTGGGTTGGATCACTAGCAAATGGAATCGGATTGCTTGCCAGTAAGTGTAGATGCAGTATCTGTCTTAAATCAAAACATTTCTTTCTAAGAGTTGCTTTCATCCGTGTGTACTTTCGGAATTATATTAATGATAGAATGAGGATGCTGCATTTTTGTTTTAGCTCAAGACGGTTAAGAAGATTACATTTGTAGTTCCACTATACATAAACCAAAACAATATAATGGTAAAAGAGCAATAAAAACATTACCCTTAGAAAATTCGAAATTATTGTATTTGAATAAACTGGGAAAAGCAAACTCTGTCTGGGAAACTGAATGATACTTCTGTTGATGGGATTTTTAACATTTTTTTTTAATGAGGCTTTAAGACTAACATTTGCATTAGTATCTTTCAAATCAGAGCAAACTGTTATTCTGAAATGGTTCAAGTGCTTTAAGAAAAAAAAAAAAGTAAATTAATAAACCAGTTACTCGTTTTTCATCTCTAGAAGTAAACCCACCAGTTAGGGTGGGTGAGGGCTCTTTTCCACTGTTTGTTTGAGGAAAAAAAACTCCCTTTGATGCCTGGAAAGTTATGGATAACAGTGGCATTAAATAAAACAACTTTACTGGGTGCTTTTCTTCAGTAAGACATTGTTACTTGGAGAGTAACAGCAGGGTTTTGGGGAAATAAAACACCACTTTGAAAGTCCATAGGTCCATTTTATTGTTGTTGTTTTAATAACGAGCATGAGTATTGTACTGGGTAATATCACTAACTTCTGCTTTTCAAAGATTCACCATGGGAACTATTATCTTCTTGCTGAATCTGGAAAAAATTGCCTGCCAGCAGAGAAATTGCTATGGGCAATAGCAATTATGTAGCTTAATGGACAAAATGCAGCTCAGGATTCTGCGGAAGTCTCTCCTTAAAAGAAAGTTGATGTTCAAATAGTGGTACAGACCCGAATAAAGACCGCTGCTTTGTATGACGCTATACCTGGCCAAATACTGGTGTCACACTTGTGTTAGGGTTTTATATCACTAGGCAGAACAGAAATGGGCAAAGGCAGGTGTATCATTAACCAAAAGAAGACTTGTGTATTCACTCCCAGGGTGTAAGTATGCAAAGGACCGTTCCATTGTACTTCTTTATTTTCCCCCCTGTATTAAGGGTGTTAACTCCTATTATTAATGGATCAAGAACTAAATAAATTTGAGCGAGAGAATGAAGGGGCGGGGGCGGGGGGAAGGATAAACAAGATAGTCACTGAAGAAAAACTAGGCAGAAGGGGATTGCAAGAGAAGGGGTGAAGAAAAACCCTCTCCCTGGAGACCAGAAGTCTCTGGCTCACTCTTCTGACAAGAGCCTCAGCCCTGTTTCTCATACGTCAGCACCATGCTAGGTTCCAGGTTCTTAGTGGCCTCTGTCTTGCCACTGTGGGCAATTGTCAGTAGTGTGCTTTATAGCAAATAGGAACTTCTGGGACTGAATAATACAAATAAAAGGGACTATTGTAGTTGATGTTGGTATGGAATGATTAAATTACTTGAAATTTTGACAGGTTAGGAGTAACGCTGTATGTCAGTGTACTTTTATTCGTTCGGTTTGGGAAGCTTAATTATCATTCCTGTTTTTAATGCCTTGAAAGAAAAGTACAGTGCAGGCCTTTTAGTCGCATTGATATTATCAGAGTTGACTGAAAACAAAATATATGTTCCCTGCTTTACCTGAAATGGACGATCCCACTGTCCTATCAAGCTGGGATCTGACCTTAATGATAACCTTATGTAAAGTAAACTTGTTGGAGGGACACTGTAAGTGTCATAACCTCTACCTAAAACTTCAGTGCTCTTGGCAAATTACAATTTTTCACGCAGTTTTCACAGCAGGCTTTTTTCAGATCTAGTCACTAGTGTAAAGAACGCATGTGTTTTCAGTGCAAAGCCATTGGTATAACACATTGCAAAGGCCCTTATCATGATTATAGGAAAAGAGAACTTGTTCTGTTCTTATTGCTGCTATTGCAGGTTCCAGTATTATAGGCCAGGTGGGACCATTGTGTGTTGTAACCTATGTTAAGTAGATGATCGGGATAATTGGATTTTTCTAAATTAGCATATTTTCATGTATGTGAAAAGATATTATCTGTAACTTAATAACTTAACAATCTCCCCAAGCAAGCTGATTTCAGCAGCAATATTGCATGTGTGAGTGCTAGCAACAGGACAACTTCACCCCAAAGCCTTTCGGTAGTCCCCTTGCCTTTTACTGTTCCTAGCTTGACTCTTCTAATATTTGTTGTTCTTCCCATTCTTCTCTCTTATTTTGGTTTCCAGTCGCCGATCTAATTATCCAGAGACATATTTTCAAGTATTGGTACTCTTAAAGCAATCCATGTTGCATGCAGAAAATATTGTAATTCTCATTTGATTTAGAACATGTTTGTTTAGTGCATTTTCCGTCTCTTACAACTTTTTTCAGTAGTTCATTTCCTCCTTAAAAGTATGTCATCTTATGATATAAGTTGCTTGCTTTTCGTTTTCAGATGATGAATAATGTTATCTTTAAGTGGTATATTTTGAAGTGTCTCTGAATAAGTGTGGTGTATGTCCAGAGACTGCAATCAAATTACTTGTAAATTTTCTTTTAAACCTGTAACTTGATACAATCTTTTTGCCATCGATATAAGAGACTTCCGCTCTTTTAATTAAGGCTCTTCTGGAGAGCCATTAAGACTCTTCTGTGAGCCCTCTCCGACTTAACATCACCTTTCTGCAGCTGTAGATGCCAGACTGGAAAAAGAATGGCAGTTAACGGTAGATTCACAGCTACATACAGGAAATAAGTTAGTGTCTGTTTTCTTAAGGAAGACTATCTCATTGATAGCACTGGAAATCACGAGCTATCTTCTGTAACAGTGGAAGCTAGGCCCAGTGACTTTGCTATATTAGTACTGTAATTTCACCAAAAAGAAGAAAATGTCCTGATACGTATGCCAGCTGGCACAGAAATAGGTTCTGTGTGTCTTCTCCCCTTCCCTCTGTACATGTAGTCTTAAACATTATTTTTTTTTAAAGTAGCTGATGCTGGTGAGTCCTTTCACATTTGCCATATCCTTTCTACAGTGTTTACTTCTGACTTATGTGAGAGCTAAACTTAGACTCGAGACATAGAAACCCAGGACAGCACCTTGTTTGTTGAGATGAATTTCCTAGCTGCCTGGTGTTCGATTTCTGTCCTCTCGCTCGCAGCACAGGCAGCGTCACTAAGGCCAGAGTGCAGCCCCGAGCCGGGCTCTTCAGCTCCTCAGCTGGAAAAGGGAAGGGGACAGGGATCTGGTTGATCTCTTCGTTGCAGGATGACTCGAGTTATAACTTTCTGTGATGTGACCTTACAGTGTATTGGAAGAAATGTGCCTAAAACACTGGAAGGAAAGCATCAGTGTTATTATACAGGGCAGTGATGAGACCTCCTCTACGATATTAAGTGTCATAATGCTGATTTAGCCTATAGCAGATGCGGCACATGGCTCCATGGATGATGCAGGGCTTGTTGCGTAGGAAGAAATTGAAAGAGCTTAGCATCTTTCCCCGACGAAAACAGGCCAGAGGAGGATATTTATTACATTGTTGAAGATCGTGGGTTTCTCCTGCACCAAGTGTTCTTAATTTTACATCCATTTGGAGCCTGAAATTAAATTTGATCCATGTCATACTTGCTAAAAGCAAAACAAAGACCTTGGCGCCTGTAATTGGCACCGCAGCTGTTTATAGTAAGACTTGACTTCCCAGCATTTGGCATGGCAGGGGACAAAAGCAATACGTCTCTCATTCCCACTCCTCTTTATTGATGGAGGAAGAGCAAAGGGGAGACTCTCCCTTGTAAAGGCATGTCTTGATAAATTAATGGGGTGTTTCTCCTGGTCTGAGGCACTCAGTGTTAAATGTTTAAAAAGCTTAATTTTGTGTTTTCAAGCAATATTTTTACAACTCTAAAAAAACCTTTGCAGCATCTGCCTATTTCTGGACAAAAACCTTGCACATAGATAGCCCCCACTGTAAACCATGGAAGCTGTACATGGTTTGTGGGGAAGGCAGAAGATTCCTCCAAAGAGGAGCCCAGTTCATTTAATAACTTTGTCAGAAAGGAGCAGTCTTTTCAATCAGCTGGGAGTGGGTTGCTGTCCAGTGCAAAAAAAACTTTTTCTGATCTATATCCTTATCCAAAGTACAAACATTTGGAGAATATTATATTTTTTTATAATATATTTTTTTTGTTTTAGCAATGCATTAAACATGCAAAAAATATTCTTGTGCTCTGCCCAGTGGATTTTACGTTACAGTCCACGAGCGTTGCTTCTACTCTACAGTTTCAACAGGCTCGGACAGATACCAGCGAGCGGGGTGGGTCAGATTAATGCAGGCGATAAGAAAAAGAACTCAGTTGTCCAGTATTGCTGGTGTAGCAGAAGGTTTTGTGTGTGTATGAGGTGAAGGAGGGAGGACCCTTGGGATGGGTGAGTGGAGGAAGGGAGTGTTCATTTGCAGGATTTTTCTCTTCATGTGAGAAGATTGAGGAAGAGAGTGGTAGTTCTTGATGTCCATTAAACAAAACAACTTTGTACTCGTCAGGAGGTCAGAAGACCGTGGTAGTTATAAAGTTCCTGTGTGAGCAGCAGATGGCTTGTTTTCACATCTCGGGAAGGACTCACTGTCGCATCCAGGTCTCACTGAGGGCAAAGTCTCTCAATCAAAAAAATCTTAATGAAAATATCAACGTACAAATCATTCCTCCTAGGAGTTCTTCCTCTTTGGTCTCTCTGCATGAAGATCTGCTGTGAGAACCCATCTTCTTTCTGCTGATGCTTCCCATTTTGTCTAGGGATCTTCTTGACTGCTCCCCTGCAGAGCCTGGTAATTGTATTACTGGCTGCCGAGCCTTGGCAGCAGGTCGTGTGCCAGAAGAGCAGTGCATGTCCCTGTGCTGGCTTCGAAGTCTTTCTTCCTAGAGTTAGCTGTCATTCTTATAAACTGGGCTTATATCTTTTTTTGGTAGAGTATCACCTAATTTTAAGATACATCATTTGGAAGGAAAATAGCCCCAGGGATTTTATTTGTGAAAGGGGTAAATATTTATCAATGCCTTCAAATATTATTCTGATACCAGTGCTAACCCCTGGAGTTGCTTGGCAAACTGAACAAAATGCTGGCTTAAAAGCCATTTTCCATGCTTACTGTTGAGGATTGCCACTGGGATTTTATTTTTATGTTGTTCACGTTATGGTGAGAAATACATTATCAGGGGAAGGATCTTTCTGAAAGAGAGTCAGCTAATGCTGCCAGAAGAGCTATTTCTTATGCGGCTGTACGTAGGCTCCGACATTCTTCAGAATCTCCACTTTGAACAAAATCCACAGGGCAGGAGTTCACAGAGCAAGTCTCAGTCCCGCACTGGGAAAGTTGGATGTTTGACTAGAATTAACTGCCTTGAACCCATTGTGCTTGAATTACTTGTAGAGAATAACATGTTTGTGTACAGTGAACTCCTGTGCAAATACCATGGTAATAACCAAAGGTACTGTGCCTGGTAGAAAAAAACATGCCAGCTCTTTGGGAAACAGAGAAAGAGAAGGAATGCGAGGAGGCAGGGAGAAGAACAAAGATGCTGGCTGTCATGGGGGTTTTCTTTTGTGACTTTTTATTTTCTAGCAGTGTGGTGAGGGGAGTGTGAAAGTAGAGCCTAGTGTGAAGGGGAAGATGGAGCTGTTTTTCTTCTTGTCATGGAGACCTATAATAACTATTTTAATACTTGTACTGGCGCTCCTCCTTATAAGCAGGGCTATTGCTGAGCTGCCAGATCTCTTGCTGTGTGAGATGACACATTAATACTGAACTTATTGGAGCAGGTTCTTCAGTTTTGTGCAGGTTGTTTTCCATGTCAGAGCAAAAAGATCTCTTTGTACTTTCTGTTCTTCTTTTGGATTATTTTTTGGAAGTGGGAGAAGCTGGAAGAGCATCTCCTTGGACCCTGTCAGAGATGCTTTTGATGGTGTTCCAGTGGAGAGCGTCCTTGTCAGATTATGAAGGCATGTTTTTTCAACCCTGTGTCTCCCTTGTTCTGGCTGGGGGTCAGAGGGTCCCGCTTCACCTCGGATCCTCTAGTAGCAATCAGCGCGGTCCGTACCAGTACCACCACCACAGGCTGCACAGGGACCTTCTGAAAGTAGCTGTGTCAAAATGTAGCAAGCAGGTGGAAGGGAAATACTGTTTGTTTTAGCAAGGTAGTGCGTCAGAAATAAAGAATAGAAAGAGTGCAAATTCCTCTGCTTAATTGGATTATGTTATCACTACCTGATGTTCTTTTACTGTAGAAGGATTTTTTTTTTTTTTTATGTAATACAGATTCAATCCTTTGTTTATTTTTAAATCCCGTGGTTTCAGGAAACATACCAATCTTAATTTGCCAGTTCTAGTAATTAATTCTAAGAATCAGCAACAATCTAACACTCTCAGCTTTTGTTCTCGGCAAGTTGCTCTGCCCAAGTTATTTCATCCCCACAGCGTGCTGGCTCTTGAGAAGCAGCAAGCGCTTACATCTTCCTTCTTCATCGTTTCCAAAATCCAAATAAACCTTACTTCGCCAGAAGATTTTTCTCGGTGGTTCTTTAACTCTGACGAGGTTGTGGAGTCCCCTTCTCTGGAGACTTCCAAGACCCATCTGGGTGCAGTCCTGAGTAACGTGCTCTGGGCAATCCTGCTTTAGCAGGGCAGCTGGACTAGAGGTCCCTTCCAACTCTGAAGATTCTGTGATTCCGTGACTCTCTGCCTGGATGAGCCCCAGTTCAGGCTCGCTTCCCTTTACGTTCCCTAGGCAGATAGCTCTTACGTAG
Source organism: Dromas ardeola (assembly GCA_013398915.1). Taxonomy (NCBI): domain Eukaryota; kingdom Metazoa; phylum Chordata; class Aves; order Charadriiformes; family Dromadidae; genus Dromas; species Dromas ardeola. The sequence goes on along the minus strand of VYZM01014479.1, from coordinate 57,183 downwards.
GGCAAAAGTTCTGACCTGTCTTGCCTTTGAGAATCATTGCACCTGCTGACGAATCTGTGGTCCTGCCTGCCAGAACTGCTTATCCCATGGCTGGTAACCACACGAAAACCTTGCCTACATTCCCAGCTGCTAGCTCCTGTCTGCAAACCTGGGCAAGCGCCGGCCTCAGCTCTAACTGTTGTTCACCTCTTATCACCTCTCTGGGCTCACCTCCTGTCTGCTGGGAATCTCAGTTATGTGTGAGTCAGGGGACAGCCAACCTTAACAAACGGCGGACTCCAACCTTACAGCTTTTGCAGATTGTATCGACCATGGAGTGTCTCTGTATCGCTGCGAATGAGATACAAAGGTGGAGGGGTTAGGTTTTTTTGTTGTTTTTTTAAATAATGTCATTCATCTGTGTGTCTAACTTCGAATCTCAAAGTTGGTGAGTTTAGGGGCTAATATATAAGTCTATGTATGAATGTTTGGACCTGCAGGGTTTCAGATGAGAGATTGTCTTTTGCAAGCCAAGTCCCTTGCTGGTTGCTTATTTATGCAGGGCACCAAGCTTGCCTGCTACTTCAGACTAAGAGGTGTATTCCAGGTCACACAACTGAAAATAAGTGCTTGTTCTACAACTTCTGTGAGGGGAGAACTGGCTGAGTAGAGGCAGAGTAGGAATGTTCCCTGCACTTTGTTCTTGTTTTGAAGAACTAACC
>VYZM01014479.1:23393-56419 GCA_013398915.1 Dromas ardeola | reverse complement strand
TAAAGAGAGGGAAAAGCCTCTTCCAAACTTCATGAACATTGCTCTGGACTTTCTCAATAAATGCCTTTTACTTTCTGTAGCTTTACAGTAGAAACCAAGATAGGTAGTAAACAGTCATTTGGTAAGGTACTGACTAGCAGATATTTAATTCCCTAGAAAATCAGGGAGAAGTAGTGTTTGTCTTTATCTGGCATATCAGCAGATATTTCCTCTATGTAAGCACCAGGTGGCATTCTTACCATGATTATGATCAGAAGTTACTATTTTCCATTTCAGTTTTATAAATCTCATCTTACGTCCAGATGAATACAGATACTCTCCGAAACACAGGTTTTTGGGCTCTGTCAAAAAATACCTGCTTGGTTAAAGCCCGGTTGACGGTCTAACTTGTTTTGGTACCTAAAGAGGAAGATTCTTTTCAGAACCTTTGTACAAGTCCTTAGGTGTGTCCTGACAGTGTTGCAGTCTAGTATGTATGTATCATCTTGTGTTTAAAAATGTTTTGCTCCCTCTCTCCCTCCCAACCCTGGTAGCATTTCCTGGCTTTGATGTCAGTTTCTCCTTGAGCAAAAATCTTGCAAGCCTGATCTTGTATGTTTTTATAACTGACTCTTTTAAAGAATCCTGTAAAAATGAGTACTCTGAATTGTTGTTTAATATAATTATATATTTAAATAATTATCATAAGAAACATTTCCATAGACTGAGATTTTTTTTTAGAAGTTCTTCCTGATTCTGGTATTTACTTGGAATGTTTTTCCTGCGTTTCCTCTAGGTCCTGTCTGCAGTATATGCGTATCATCTTTTGGAGCAAGACCAGTAGCAATCTTCAGTGGCTTTATGGTGGCGGGGGGCCTCATGATGAGCAGTTTCGCACCTAACATATACTTTCTATATATTTCATATGGGATTGTTGTTGGTAAGAAACACCTTCCCTTCATACAGAGACTTTGTTATTCTGAGTCGTGGTTTCTGAATCTGAAATGGGAAATTGATTCATAGAGGCTGTGGTAGTCTGGGACTTGGTTTATCAAGGAATGCTTTACTTTGGGGTGAGGAGGGATGTCTCACATGAGGCTGTTACCATGTAGTGAAAGATAAAGGCAATGCATATGTTCATCGGGGTAGAAAACAGTTTATCCTCTGACACGATTGTTAGAGGTGGAGAAGCTGAGGTTTTGCCTAAGGGGTGGAATCAAGCAGGTCTTCTGCAGATGTGAAGCGCCAATTTTAAAGGAATAACATCTCTTCTGGAATTTTGTCATGTACTCTTTCTAATTTGATAAATTAGAGATCATTAGGCAGCGATGTTGTTCTCCACATAACTGGATTGAACCTAAAATGCTTGTGCTAGAGGGATGAAAGTGCTGTTCTCCTGGCAGGGGGTGACCTGCCCCTCTGTGCTGCAGTGGGCTGCTGTGGGTGGCTTATCAAATTAACTGTGTCAGGAATCCAGGCACCTCGCAGGCCAGCAGGGACCCAGCAGCGTGCTGGCTCGGGCTCAGTGCCACACGGATGCAGCTCTGCTGTTTTCCGGGGCCTGTTTTCTGGACTGAAAGCCATGTAACCCTTCCACATAGCACAGAACCTAAGCTGGTGAACTTCTCAAGGCCAGCCTGCCCCACGCAGGTTCTGCAGCCAGGGATGGTCGGGGAGGGGGAGGTGGGACCGTGCAGGCAGCCTGATGGCCCTCTCAGTGAGAGGCTGGTGTGGCTGGTGCTGAGCCAGGGTTAAAAGGTACCTCTGTGCCCAGGGTACACTACCCTGTTATCTGGGGAATAAAAAGGGGCGTTCATTTCCCAGAGTATGTTGCATGCTTTATTTCTAACTCTTTTTCTCAAGGTCTTGGATGCGGCCTTTTGTATACCGCAACGGTTACCATCACTTGCCACTATTTTGACAAACGCAGAGGCCTTGCGCTTGGTCTGATTTCAACAGGTATGACTTTTAATTGTCATTCTCTCTTAACTTTTCAACTCTGATGCAGCTACCATTACCCTGGCAATAAAAACCAGGAGATTATATTTTTTTCAGTTACTTCCTGAACTCCTTCTTAAGTCAAAACATCAGTAGCAATGAACAGGTAAAATCAGGCTTCAGATAAAAATAGTAACTACGCTTGCAGGTGTATGGTGTGGGTTATCCATATAGCTGAGAAAAGAATATTCACTAAAATGAAAGCAGACTCGTGAGTAGCTTGGGCTGTGTGCCATGGGTAATAAGAGGGCAAACTTTCCACAGAGTTCTCTTCTCCCTCTTCTCCCTCTTCTCCCTCTTCTCCCTCTTCTCCCTCTTCTCCCTCTTCTCCCTCTTCTCCCTCTTCTCCCTCTTCTCCCTCTTCTCCCTCTTCTCCCTCTTCTCCCTCTTCTCCCTCTTCTCCCTCTTCTCCCTCTTCTCCCTTACACAAAGTCAGAGGTGAGAAAGAGATTGGAGATGTAGGATGTAAATGCTGGATCACCATGACCCCATATTAGCTGTACCTTTAAAAGAGTAGTTGAAGTTTAGGCTTACATTTTTAATACTTTTTCCTTTCCAGTCTCAAAGGAGACTAAATTCTGAAATCTTCCACAAGTTCATCCCAACTTTTTGTCCATGTGTGTTAAAGGGATCGTATTAAAATGAACCGCTGATAATAGAAGGAAAATTCTTTGAAGGACGCTGAGCAGTCTTTTTCATCCTTTCTCTGGGTCTTTAGGATGTGTGATGTTGTCCTTTACACCAGAAGGAATTGCTAAATTAATGGACTGTTAGGAACTGTTAAAGATGACTGTTGTCCCATGCCTTGCTTTTTGTGCTGTATGGAGTCTCTCCTCTCATCTGTGTTCTCGAGTAGCTGTTAGCGAGGAGATGCCTGCTCAGTACAGCTGGTGTTGTGAGATATTAGTGCCAGATCCATACCAGTGGAATAAAGGGGAACTTCTGCAGAAATGTTCCTTGGAATCATTTTCAGTGGCTTTTGTTGGGATTCCAAGTAGTTTGCCTTAAAGCCCGATCTTATTGAGCCCTGGTTAATTTTAGTACCTGGAAGACAAAACAAGTCTGAACTTTATAATAATTTTTTCCTGTGTTTAGCACTGAAGTATATAAATGGTTTTAATATAACCTGGAGACAGTCTTCAGCAGATTATTTTAATCTAAAGTTTGTCTTTAAATTGACTTGAAAAAACAATGCTCTGTATTTGTGAGTGGACATCCATTGATTACCATGGATCTACGCTCACTTCAACCGAGAGCTTTTTCTTTTAAATTCATGGGATTGCATAAAATGCTTGTGTTTATAGTAATTGCTTACTCTTCAGTGTTTTCTTCTGAATAACTAAATTTCTCAAATGCATGTTAGGCCCTGCAGAGCTTCAGAAATGCCTTTGGAGTAAAATCACACCATGTGAGCTCCCCTCTTCAAACACCAAGCAGTCAAGGGCTGTTTCTAGGGGGGCTCTTGGTGAGCCCTTGGTCTGTTCCTGCCTTAGAGGAGGAAGGTGGCAGTGAGGAGAAGAAAGGGGAAAATGCTGGTGTGTGAAATTCTGATTGTGCTAACTCAAAATGGTACCCGAAGGGATACATGTATGTGAGTGAGGCAGAAGGATGCCTTAATAGTTCTTTGATGTTTTTCATCAGGTATAGTATTGATCCGACTTGTTTCTAAAGTGCCTGCTGGTTTTAATCGTCATAAATTGTTCAGAAGGCTTTTTATTTTGTGGATACTGCATAAAGAAACTGTAACTTCAAGAGGGATGAGAACTTAACAGTTCATTAGCCTGGGGAGAAAGGAGCACAAATGGCTCCCCATTCCTGTGACACTATATTTGTAGCTGATGAAATGTAGAAGTTTGTTGGTGTTGAAGAATGTTCTCAGTTCTTCACTTTACACTGATTTTATTTTCCTTTTATAGGCTCAAGTGTTGGACTCTTCATATATGCAGCATTGCAAAGAGAGCTTATTGATCTCTATGGACTGGATGGTTGTCTGCTAATAGTTGGTGCGCTGTCTCTAAATATATTGGCATGTGGCAGCCTAATGAGACCGTTGGAGTCATCTGATTCCTCTCCACCAGAGAAACCATGTGTAGACAAAGTCCCAGATCAATATTTTGTTTACCATGAAAAAGAGAAGACTGTTGAAGAAAATATAAGCATCCTTGAAAAGGGCTACCTTGATGAAAAATGCGTGAACAATATGCCTGATTTCAAACAGGGTGGCATTTTAAACAAGAATGTATTAAGCTCAATAAATGTAAATGAGAAAGACACTTATAAAAAGAAAGTTGTAGAACAGACAAACTTCTGCAAGCAACTCGCCAAGAGGAAGTGGCAGCTCTATTTGAACTACTGGGAGGAAACTGTGGTTCTTTTTAAGAACAAAGTATTTTCAGCTCTCTTTGTTGCCATCTTGCTCTTTGATATTGGTGGATTTCCTCCTTCTCTGCTCATGGAAGATGTAGCAAGAAGTGCAAACATTAATGAGGATGACTATCATGTGCCCCTTATTTCCATTATAGGCATTATGACTGCTGTTGGCAAACTTACTTTGGGAATATTGGCAGATTTTAAGTGGGTTAACACTTTGTATCTATACGTAACTACCTTACTAATGACAGGAGTGGCCTTGTTTGCAATTCCATTTGCCAAAAGTTACCTTACATTAGCGATGCTTTCTGGGATTTTGGGTTTTCTGACTGGGAACTGGTCCATTTTTCCGTATGTAACAACAAAGACTGTGGGAATTGAGAAACTGACTCACGCGTATGGGATATTGATGTTCTTTGCTGGACTTGGAAATAGCCTTGGACCACCAATTGTAGGTAAGGCCAAGATAGATACTATAAAGTGAACGTGAGCTTGTCAGGACCAGACAGAACTAATTTGCATGCGAGTCATTCTAGTTGGTCCTAATAACAACGGAAAGATGAAATCAAAATCTTCAACAAAAACTAAAGCCTGTTTTGCTTGAGCTGGCCAAGCTGATTGTGTTCTGGTGTTGGCTTTGATGAAACGTACATTTCATGTCTAAGTGGTCAAACTGCATTTTAGGTTTGGCCATTTTGTTTTGTTTTGATTTTTTTTTTTTTCATGATGTTTCTCTAACTTGCAGTGCTGTTATGTTTAACTCCTCACTGATGCGCTTCTCTCTTCTTTTCACCCTCAGGTTGGTTTTACGACTGGACGCAGGAGTACAACACCGCATTCTATTTCAGTGGCTTTTGTGTCTTACTGGGTGGATTTCTCCTGCTGTTGGCAGCGTTACCCTGCTGGAATGCCTGTGCCAATCAGAGCTCAAAGCTGCCTCCAAATACTTACTCCTACAAAGTTGCATCTAGCGCTTAGGTGACAACTGGAAAACACTTTGTGCTTTTTTTATATTATACAGCAGAGTATTTTAGTAATTTTCGACTTATTTATGAAGCCCAAAAATCCTCTTCCACTAGAAAAATTCCATTGTTTCTTGTTTTCCAGTTCCTTTTTCTTCATTTATTTCTTTTTTATTTTATTTTTAAGTACAGTCTTATTTTGTCTACTATGCACTGTGTTTTCAGCCTTTGTCTACTGTAATTTCTTTTCACCCTGTAAGGGGTATATTCTGCTGTGTTATCAGCTGTATTTTTTTTTTTTTAAAGGGGATGGTGCGGAGGGGTAAAAACTTTGAAGCAAAAATGAAGGCCTGTTCCTTATAGGAGAAGGCTGGCATTTCTGTCACCTTTTATAGGTCTTCGAGTTGCACAATCAGACTCTACAAAACAAACATTTGCCTTATTAGAATGTAATACTGTGGCAAGGTGCTTATAACATCATGCTTAGATTAACTTTTTGTCTTTTTAAAGTTTCTCCAATTTACAATGAAGTGCCAACTGGGGGAGGGAGAACATGGGAAACAAAACCAACCTTGTGTTGCATAACTGACGTGAACTTTATGATGATAGTAAAGATTCTTACTACCACTGCAACTAAGAATTGTGTTTATAAATATTACACATTTTGTGAAGTCTGTTTATAAAACTGTTGAACCAAAACCTTTTAAACCAAGGAATAAATATGATTGTTGAAACCCTGAAAAGAAACGCGGACTTGTTTATGCAAGTTCATGATCTTTGGATCGGAGTTGGCGATGTGCTTACAGAAGTCCACAGGTGAGTGTTTCTAAGCGAGTCACCCCCCGTCTGGCAGTACTGGTGACATCTCTTTTTGCACAAGTACAGTTTAGTAGGTTGAACCTGCTGCACAGAGTTTAGCAGTAGAGCCTTCAACAAGGTAGATTTGATGAAAAAAGGAAAAATGTGACAGCGATATCATCTTTGCTCTGTCGTTTTTGGAATGGACACAACAAAGAGAGAAGTTAGTAACAGGGAGCAAGAAAAAGTGTGGGACAGGGATAACAGAAGAGGTACAGGGGGAGGCTGAGGTGGAAAGAGAGCTGCAACACTTGAACACCAAACAGGCCGATGGAGAGCCCCTGAAACCCACTGCCTTGTTACTATCTAGCTGCAGGCTGGCTCTGTGCGGGTGTTGGCTTTTTGCTTTTGTTTAAGCCGTGGCTGGCGTGACTGGGGGGAACACTGTGTGAGGTTGAAGTCCTTCCTGAGGCGGGCAGGTGCTGCAGGCAAGGCAGGATGACTCAGCCATCGGCACTGCCCTGCGTGCCCTGGGCAATAGCTGTTGCCTCGGCAGCTGCTCCCGTGCCAATGATGTGTCTGGTTGCTCTTGCATAGTAGTCACAGAAATCTCTCCACCCGCGCGCTTTGGCTTCTTGCTGGAGGTTTAAAGTTTAGTGGAGCACGTTGGGAAACCTTGGATGAGGTAGAAGTTCTCAGTCCCAAATTACACCCTGTATGGTTGCCTGCGAATGCCCAAGTAGTTCTCAGCCATACTATATGCGTCAAATGTCTGCTGTGATTCTGGCTCATAAATAATCCTTCAGATAAAAACCAGGCATGTAATGAGCACCCTTTATTGTCAAAGTGCTGCGCATAGAGTTACAGGTGTTTGCACACCTCATTAACCACGAGCCGTGTAACGTTTAAGTGGGGCCAGCGTAAGCGCAAGTAATATTCCCTCTTGTGGTCCAAGGCAGGAAAATCCAGTTTAGTTTCAGACAGTTTTTGCTGACATCCTGGGATTCACTTATGTGTGTTTGTGTTCAAACTCGACAAATAAAGACGCAGTTAGTTCATCTCTATTTTTTTCCTCCATTTGTCAGCTGGGTGTAACTACTGTGTGGGGTTTTTTCCTGGATCGCGTATTCAGTGCATGTGGAAAAAATGCTTGAGTATTCGATATAGGCATAAGTGCAGCTCCCGTTCCAAACTGGAGCCCTGGGTATCTGATGTGGATTTGCACCCGTTTTCTGTGCTGTCTGGCAGCTGTAGTCAGACAGGACCGCATGCATGTAAAAGTAGGACCATGTTTTACACATCTTAAAGAAACTGTGGTGATATACTGGATATAGTCAGGGTATGTGTGCCTTCAGATTAATATCTTTTAAAGTCTCTCAATTCCTGCCAACAATATATTCTGAGCACTTTAGAGATGAAACTGATGTTAAATTAGTTGTCAGTTTGTTTGAAAAAAAATCGTCTGGAATTAATGTTAACGATTGGGCAATGCGTAGCACACTTTTGCAATGAAAATGGTGTCTGTTATTAGGCAGCTTGATATGTTTGGAAATACGGCTCGTGTTCTATGATAGTTTCCTGATGTAACCCTGCCCATCAGTGAGGAAAGAGCCCTGGATGTTGAAGAATTTTATATTGCCACTGCAGGCAATATGTGTTAGGACTCCTAGCCCTAGCACGCTAGTTGAGCTCTGTGACTATACTAATCGTGACTTTAATTGATAAACAAGACCTAAGATTTAACCTTTCTCATTTTTTGCTTTTTAATTCTCAAGTTTTGCAGCGTTCCTTTCCAAGAAGAGATTTCCAGAGGTGCTGCAACCTGAGTGCTATCTAAGAGCCTTTCCTCCTTCTGTCTGGCAGGCTTCATTCCAATCGACCCATAGGTTCAAATGTGTTTTGGAAAGTGGCAGGAGAGGTGCAGCATGATTTATCTGTGCCTCATTTGCTTGAAAAGCAGGTTATCAGCATTGACGGGGCACTAGAGGTAGGTAGGTGCACAGTGCATCCATGTAAAATTAAATTCTGCATCCTCTTGAGTTTTATAGGCCCTGACAAATAGATCTGGAACAGGAGGAATGAGATGCTTAAATGATTACTCTTTATTGAAGAAGAAAAATTTATTGTTTATTGCATAAATTAATTGGTTACTGTGGAGTCAATCGCGAATAGAACATTTAACTTCTTATTTGCAGACCTGAAGAAAATTTATTGTAGTTACAAAAACACAAGACAAATGAAACTGCTAAATTTTATTAGATTTAAAGTCTATTCTGTGCCTTGCTCAATTGATGATCTTTATGGTTAGCTGCAAAACCGCATTACATTCCCTTGGTAGCTGTTAATTTGTCCACATCATGCTGGTACTGGATTCCTGCATCACGTGTCATAGAATGGTTTAGGTTGGAAGGGACCTTAAGGATCATGTAGTTCCAACCCCCCTGCCCTGGGCAGGGACACCTCCCACTAGACCAGGCTGCTCAAAGCCCCATCCAACCTGGCCTTGAACACCTCCAAGGGATGGGGCACGTACTGACGTTGAACAATGTGCTGAGTCAGGGCTTCAGATCACGTGCTATAAAAATTGGTTGAGATGTTTGCATAGCATTAAGCTGACGCTGAGGTATTTTTTTATTTGAAGGATATTTCACTTCAGGCCTTTCAGGAGGGCGTGTCTGGTGACTATGTGGGGCTGAGCATGATACTGGTCAGATTTAAAACTGCAAAAGATAAATCGTACAGAAATTGGACAGGTATGTCAAAGGAAGTGGCAAAAGCTTCTTTGCAGTATGAAATAAATTCCTGAGATTGAAAGGACTATTTCAGTGATGTTTTGCTGTAGACTCAATTAATTATGCTGAAGAGCCAAGTTAATGGCTTGTCAGTCGTCTTACAAGAAATAGTCTTTGGAGACACGTCAGTGTGCCCTCTGTTTACCAAAATCCATTTTGCTTTTTACATTGTTTTTTTTAAGATATTTGTGGGTTTAAATTGAAACAATTCTTAGAAGCCGATACACAGATGTTCATCTTGTACCGTGCTATATCACATAATGGATTTGTTGCGGGAAATAAATCATAGAATTATTTTGGTTGGAAGGGAACTGTAAAGATCATCTAGTCCAACCCCCCTGCCGTGACATAGTGATTTCAAGTTTCTCCAAATAGCTGGTCTGCCTCTGGATTGTTGTCATTTTCATGGCTCTGTGGGGAAGTCTTGACTCATTTCTTGTATGTCCTCATTGTAGGGCCTCACATTTTCTGCAATAGCTTCTCATGTTATTTTTCTTTTTGTGTCCGTGTTTTTTTGCAGCCACGCTGTCGGTCAGCTTTAGCTGTCTTTGTTTGATTTGTGGAGTATTTGCTTTCTTGTTTTTTTTTCGTTAACACAAAATAATCACATCAGTACAAATTGACTTTATTAGCCTTAAAATCATTTCACGTTGCCAGAATCTAAAGGCCAGGATGTCTGAAGTGAGCAATTCACTGACATTCTCAGCCAGAGCTATAGAACTAGAATCAAATACGACTGGTATGAATGCAGATTTCTCGGCTTCTCTGCCTGCAGATGCTCAAGACTTCATTTAATGAGGAACAGGAGTCTTGCGCGCATGTGATAAGGAAGAGTTGGAGACAGGACAAACCTTTTGGCTCTGGGGTCTCGCTGCTGTGCTCTCTCCTCTTTGGATGTCCTGTGTCAGGTGCAGCTTTTGTGCTGGGTGCGCTGCAGTTTTGTGAGCTCGCGTAAGGTGAGAGGTGGAGAATCGCATGCCTGAAGTATGAGATTTAACACTCGGGTACCTCCAGTCTCCTCACTTAGTGTGCAACAAGGAGTATCGTGCAATGTTGGTGTCGAATATGTACCTCGGGAGTCTTCAAGGGAGCATCCCTGCACCCATTCCTCCCTGAGCCTCGGTGCCGCTGCAGAGGGAGTAAGTCCAGTGAGTTTTCCAGACCATAGTTTCAAGTTGTGTTTTCTGCCAGTGGAATTGCTTGCTTAAGGCATCCGACAGTGCATTATTGTGGGTGCTGTGTTGTAGACCCACTCAGGGAACCCCTGGAAATGCTTCTTTTTGTAACTGAGGTGAGCTCCTTACAGCGGGGGCTCCCACGTCACTGCTGGCACAGCACGCCGTGGTGCGGCCGCAGCAGACGGGTGGGAGGGCAGGAGCTTGGAGGAATTCCTGTGTGAGCTGCCCTTGCGGTTGTGCCCCTGTGCCGTGAGACCGCAGCCTACGTTGTTCCCAGCTGCCTTTGGCCCCAAGCTTAATCTTGCTTGTCGTAGCTACGCTTGCAGAAACATTTTCTTTTAGTTCAAATTAATGTTGTGTGTCTCCCCCCCGTCTCTCTCATTGCAAGATGAGACTCTCTTACCTCCTTTTGTGGTGTCACGGCTCATGTTGAAAAGTAAACATGTTTTCAGTGATTAACAGCTAGGAGATGTTGCTGAGTAACAAGATGAATACCTACCCCCCCGTCTCGCCTGGCACTGGAAAGCCTGATGGAGCTGCTGCTGCCATCTCATTTTCTCTGGAGGGAAGATCTCTCTGTGGATCTTTTTTGAGTTTTCTCTAATTTTGCTCAAGATGTGGTATTATACAGAAGGCAGAGTTAATGGACTGTAATAGACAGGAGCAACTCATTTGAAAAAATGTTGAATCAGTAAGGACCAAAAGTGTTGAAATTCTACGTCATTGGAGAAATACAAATAAAAACCTGCCTCTGCCTGATTTTTAGGTGGACTGGGGCAGTGTCCATGGTGCAAGAGGATGCTGAAGCCTCCACTCCTTTTTCTTTTTTTATCCCCTCCTTGGGTGCTGTGCAAGCTAGAGGCAGAGAGGAGGCAAGGACTAACCATATTTTATTTCTCTACAGCTCCTCAAAGATTTCTTCAAAGAGGTAATACTGTGTTGGAACTGTATTATTTATGCAAAATGGCAGTGTGTGGTGCCAGAGAGAAATGCGTCAGCTAGAGATTCGTAGGCCGTGAGCTGTCTAGAGCTGAAGCTGGAAGCGAAAGCTGTCAGAAACCGGTGACCAGATTGTGGATGGTGCCCCATGGGAGATCTGCCTTCCTGGGAGGGTGATTGGAAACTGGCCCGGTACTTGTAGCTTTTGCTAAAAGTGCTCCAACAATTCAAATTCCCTATGAAAATGAGGAGGTGGGGAACAAACCAGGATTACAAAAAATTGGTGTTGCTTTGTGTTTTGCTTTTCAGCTTCCTGTTTCTTGGAGAAATAAACCTGGGATCAGCCAAACTGAAAGAAAATTCTCCTTAGTTATTATTTCCTGATTGCATTTAAATGCATGTTCGGTGAACGCCAGTCAATCAACAGAGTCGTATTGCTTAACTACTGCTGTAGTGCCTTATCAGAAAATCCAGGTGCCCTTAACCATGTATGAAAATGCCAAGTATTTTTTTGAGTCAGTCTGCACTCCAGTGCGATTGCGATGTTACAAACACTAAGTCCTAGTGCTGTAACCCACTCTGAAGGGCAGAAGACGCTGCTTAAGAGATGTGAGCAGAGGATTTTTCTGATCTTTCTCCTTCAGACTGAAGAAAGTGAGATGAAACCACCACCAGCAGATGGCAAGAAAATCTGCGTGGAAAGAAGAGTAAACTCTCTTCTCTTACAAATACAAGTTTTCAGCCCAAACTGCTATTCCCGTGACTTCCTTTTTTTGCGAAAACTGCACCTAGAAGCAGATTGAATATTTGCCTTTCTGGCAGGGATGATAAGACTCTGGGGAGGGAGAATAGGGTTTTTTTTTTCCCATGATGTATTTCTTTCTGTGTTTTTTCCGGTAAGCAATATACACTGTATACACAGGCATATGAACTCAAATAAGGAATAGTTGTCAGAATGTCTAGTTGCAGAATAGCTCTTGCGCCTGTGCTTAGTCTTTACCAGACAGAGCCTTTACTGGGTACAGCTGTCCCTCCGGCTACTTTGGATATATTTTTCCTCTCAGATTTACCCTCTGCGTCAAAGTTCGGGATTTGCTTTCACTCAGTTAATTGCCTGAATCGAGAGTTCAGTTATCAGGCTTATTCATGCGTCGTTTGAACTTCATGATATAGACTGAAATGGGCTTTAAATAATTTGTAAGGCCTGAAAAAGAGCTTGACTTGCTATTACAATAGGTTTCAGCCCACAGCTATTTTTGCTGATGTTCTTCTCTTCAGCTGCAACAGCAAGATAGTGCCTTTAGATAATGAAGCGACACTGAATTTTGAATGCTGACTTGTTTTCCCTGGAACACCATCAAGAAAATTAAGAGGTTTAGGTGCCAGGTGGAGATTAGAGGAAGAAAACTAAATCCAAAACAGGAAGCAGAGGGAGGCAGGCTCCAAGTCAACCTTCAAGAGGAGAAGAGTATTGACAGTTATTGACCTGTCACTTGCCAGTTACTTTCAGTTCTGCAAAACTGCCAAGGAAGCGTGCGGTTTTCTGCACGCTTCCCTAAAGCTTTTAAAAGAAAAATAATGCTAGAGAGTTTAATAGGCTGGGGGNCTGGGGGGGGTGGGGGGGGAAGGCAAGCAAACAGTCCGAACATGTGCCTCCCACTGTTCCGCTGGGCAGTTCTCCACATGCCTGTAATTCAGCTGCCTTGAAACAGGCTCTGTTGAGCCACCGCAGGACACCAACACATCCATTGCCAGAGATGGGGGCAGATAGAGGGAAGCAACTCCAAGCTTGCCAGGTGGGTTAATGCAGAGCTGCGTCTACAGTACCAGAGAACCTTGCCATGACTCAGGACATACCTGCTCAGGCACAGCGCTGGACAAATGCGTGCCTGGCTGGTGGGGAAGCCACGTGGATGCCCTTGCGCCTGCCTGGCCCTGGCCGTGGAGACATACTCGTCTTTGCCCCTGGGCACCTGCATCCCGAGGAGACCTCCTGACCAGCTGTGAGCAGAAATAAAGTGAGAGGGGACGCTGCTAGCGGCTGACGAGAGCTTGCCTGGCAGGAGGAAATGTGGCTTGTGTACTCTCTCCATAAGCACAATGAAAAGCAATGCGTGTAGCAGCAGGGGAGAACTGCTTTCTTGTCAGGACAGCAACTCCTCCATCCTGATAATTTAGCTGGGTGAGTAGACATAGTTGGCAGTCAAAACATTGTAATGAGGGATATGTGGTAACCATCCTATAAGCCTGTACTATGGCTTTTAGCAGCTAAGATGTGGGAAAATGTGTACTGATACAGTAGCAATTAAAACAGAAATACCATTTTTTTGTGCCTTATTTCTTGCCAATGATTACCTAACACTAGATGCACTTTTTTTCCCCATCTGTACTTCTGTCTTGGTTGTAGCACATATTACCATTTTTTCCTTTTGTTTGAGACTCACTATAGTTTCTCTACCAGCTCCATATACTTTAAAAGGTCCAATTTTCAGTACTTACTCTTTTTTTTTTTTTTTTAAAGTGTCTCGTGATGAATTGGAATAAAATATACAAATGTTGTGTGTCTAGGGTGGCAATGAGAACCTGCTTCGAAAGCCAGTAAGACAGGTTCATCTGATGGAAACTCGTCCACATGTGTCTGGCCCTGACTGTTTTTTGTGATAATTCAGGGATGCTTTTATGGGGTAAGCACACAAGGGTTGTCAAGGCAGAGATGGTGCAACCGTTGCATCATGGTGCGTTTAGGAAATGATTGCACTGTTCCCAAAAGATTGCACAGAGAAAAGAAAAAATAACGTTCCTAAATGGGACATTTTTGAGCATTTTGAGCCACGGAGTAGACAATATAATTTTTCTGTTTTCCTTCTGTTCAGACAAATCGCTAGGGCTTTTTAGTGTTTCCAGGCCCGCTTGCTGAAGCGGTCAGCTCTGAAATGTAAGAGGTCAGCACACACTCGTTTGGCATGGGTTTGTGGGCTTGTCGTGGTGTTTTACCCTATATAAATTGCGAAGTCAGAGCAAGAGTATTGCTACTTATGCCAGTGACTTTTCTCTGAGCTCCCCACCCAAAACAAACTGTGCTTTTCAGAACAGTTCTGAACAGCGCATTGGAGTCCTATATCCCCTGCTACAACATCAGCTTCTTACTCTCTCTTGTCTCACAGTGCCTTCTCCTCCTCCCTCAGCTCCCACAGGGTCTGTCAGGCCCTTTTTACCCCACGTTGCCCCCAGGCCCCAGCATTGGGGTGGGCAAGACAAGGCATATTACACCGTGGATCTTGGAGTTGTGGGATGCTCATCGGCTGGCCAGGGCACGTGTGCTGATTTGCCTTTAGGCAAGCTGCAAAAAACAACACCATTAGCTGTGAGGTCCTGTGGGATGCTGCCCCGTGGCCTTCTCCTCCACCAGGCTGGCATTTATTTTGATATATGGGAAGAAAAGGTTTTTTAAAGGAGCTGGAATGACCTAGAGGTTGATTATGTGAACTTGGAATGTCTGGTGTTCTGCATACAGCACAGTCAGTTTGTAATCTTACTGTATGAACAGCATAATCTAGCAACTCCAGCAGAGCAACTGCAGAGGGTCTGGAGTGTTTACTACATATGAGACAAATTTAGTGATGTTTTCACAAGCTGATTAATTTGTATTTATGGTGTTCTTTGATCTTCTGACACACTGGAGGCTTTTTTTTCTCTGCAGTTGTCCACTTGAAAAACAGGAAAAAAAGACCTAAACACTCTAAATACATCAAGGCATCACAAATTATACTTTAGGATAACATTAGATACCAGGAGACAAGCAGTATGACAGTAACAGCATTTATTTATGGTGGGCAATACTTTAAATGAAAAACATATGGTCTTGGTTTTTTATTCAGCGTTGTATGCCCACATATCCTTGAAAAGTTGCTTTTGAAGTTTTCACTGGATAATGAGGATAATGTCATGGAGGGGCTGGCTAGCAGTTGCAATTGGATTGAATTTCTTTGCTTCAGGTCAGGCTTTGTGCGTTTATTTATGAACCCCACGCTCCTACTCTGATCCGGAGCATCCAGCGCCCAAAGGCTGCAGTTCGCAAGCTACTCTTCAGCTGGGATCAGCGGGGCTGCTTTCCCCACTGTTTACTTCGGATCCAGAGGCACCGCAGCCTCTCCAGCTGGATCCAGGCCAGGGCAGGGACAGCGGTGTGGCCCACGCCGCATCCCCACCGCGGCCTCCCCGGCAGGGCACCCGCTCCGGCTGCTCCGCTCTCGCCCACCAAGAAGGGCTGTCTTTCTTATCTGGCTGGGCGCTTGGCGGCTCCCGCAGCCGAGACACAGATCACTAGGTTAGCAGAACAGGCTGCTTGCCATTTTGAAGGAGAAATCTGAAATGAACCGTAAAGCCTTGGTTAATTATTTTTCTTGCTGCTATTGTTTTTTACTGCTGCTGACAGTGGGTTTACCTCTGCCCTCTCTCACAGGGATCCTGCTGTTCTTAATGCTTCTGTAAAAAAGCTTGTTTTCTAAGGAAGATGACTAAACTTTTCTGGTTTCCTTTCATGTTTATTCTTTCTCTATCTTTCTGAGACATCAGCAAGCCTAAAAAAGCATCTCTTCCAGTAGCTGGAAGCCGTGCCCAGTGTAGACAGTACAAAAGCAACCCCCGAAGCCCCCCCAGCCCCTCACACCGCCCAGGCCAGGGCACTGCCTTTCCTCACAAGCCCTCCCCTCGGCGGCAGGACGTTGGGAGGCCAGAAGTTTTGGTTTTAATTTAGATGCGGCCCTTAAAGTCAGGGCCGCTGCTCAAAGTACCACACATCCTATCCATATAGCTGAAGTCCGGCAGGGGCTGACTTTGATCCAGAGGTTGTGAAGAAAGGGTTTGAATTGCAGCCACAAAGTATGAGCAGTTATATGTTTAATTTGTGCTGCCTGCAGCCTTCTGCTCTTTGTACAACAGCAATGCCAGGAGAAATCATCCCTCTGAACTGTGGAAAAGGAAAATCCTGTCCAGGGCCTTGGTCTCGGTGTGGTTTCTGAAGTGAGGTTTGCAGGACCACCTCTCCGGCAAGCCTCTTGTGCCCTCTAGCTGCTGCAGGCTTTTTGGGAAACTGAAATGTCTTCATTTTCTATAAGCCTCGCTGAATTTCGCTTTTGGACCCAACAGTTAGGTCTTGAAAACAAATTCGTCAATAATTGCAGTTAGAGAAGCAGTAGAGACCAAGTGGCTGATTGCAGCCGCCGCTGCCTTGTTTGCCCTGTGATGATCCAATAGAAAAAAAATTGTGCTTGCTGCTCAGGCTGGGAATTTGTTGCTTTAAAAGGTATTTGCCTAGAGTTTACATCTTCAGCTGAAGCCGGGGAGAGTGACAAGCCAGCAGGGTTCCTATGACATCTAATAAGATGGTGGCTGAAAACGTGCTGTGGGGTGGGAAGCAAAGAGTTAGAGCTGATGAATTTTTAAGTTAAGTTTGTTTGTTTTTTTTTTCCACAGGTCTTTTGTGAGATGTTTCTCTGCAGCGAGCAAATTGCTGCTGTCCCAAGGGCACCGTTAGCTGGGTCACTGGTGGCTCTGAGCACCTTGTACTTTTGTCTGTCCCAAAGGGACCCAGCGAAGGTGGGGGAGCTGCTCCTGCCCCAGCTGCCTTGCAAACACAGCCATAAAGTACGTGAGGGCACGGAGGGTGGGAAAGTGCTGTTTCTGGTGGCTGGAGGGCAGTGGTGGGACAGAGGATTTGAATGCAGCAGGGAGGGGATGCTGCACGCCAAAATGGCCCCTGTATCCTCTCAGATGCGAGCGCTGGATGCCATACTGCTGTGACAGAGAAGGGCAGTCGCACCACAGGGTATGAGAGGATGAACACATTTTCTTCTCGTTTTTAGCGGTCACTTTTATATGGAGCAGTGTTGAGGGGACAGCACCATCAGCCTCGGCACTGCCTGTGGGCCCAACAGCTCTGAACAGGCTTAGCTGTGAAGTGATTAATGTCGTAGAGTGGCAGTGCTGGAGGGGTTGGACAGGTACAGGATCCCTTAATCAGCCACAGCTGTGGTGATGGGCCCAGGTGGAGCACATCTGCTGTGATGAGGCCAGGCTGCCCCTGCCCAGGGGGTGGGGAGGGCTGCTGGGCAGGCACCAGCAGGTAGCCATGGGGCTGGGGGGGAGGTCTTTTTTGCTGCTTTTGGGATGGCTGGGCTGCTGAGCATGGTGGCGTCTGCCTCCAGGTCAGCCCATAGGCAGAGCAGTTGAGGGGGCTATGGGAGCTGTGGTGTTGAGGAGACAGCTGAGCTTTGCACATCACCAGCCAAAATGGGCTTCGGGAGAGCCGGCCGTGCTGCAGGAATGGCCCATGTGCCATGGAGAAAGGGATTCAATGCCCGCTGGGCCAGCTTTGTCCACCAGCCTCTTCTGCTGCACAGCAAGGTAAATGAATAATTTTCTGAGGGCTGGAAAGCTGAGACCTGGAGCAAGCAGAGGTGGCAGTGAGGAATTTTTGTCTGGGCATGAACCCTACTCTCTAGTGATTTGGCTGTGTCCTGGCTGCTCCTGTGTGGTGGGGGTTGGGGTCCCCAAATGTGATGGTAAGGCCATCACCTCTGTGAGGTCTCTTCTTGTGCCAGGTGTGCAGGAAAGCCTCAAATTGTAGGGCAAGAAAGCCTTAAACCAAAGCATTTGCAGACCTCATCGTGGGATGTTGTGGAGAGGTAAGTGGGCTAGAAATCTGCACTATTTTTTAAGTGGTATTTCCTCTCCTAAAGAAGGGGGATTCGCCTCTGCTGTCTGCTGAACCAGCAGTCCAGCGCCTCGGAAGAGTAACTCCTGCTTTTCTAGTGCCCCGCCAAGGGGGTCTGACTCGGCACCTGTATTTTCTTTTTTGCCTTGTGTGTTTTTGTTTTTGTTTTGTAGGTACCTACCAGATTTGTATTAAGAATCTCCCCTGATTAGATTTAACTGCAATGTTACTTGCTTCATTGAGGCTTATTTCCTAGGAGAGGCTTTGTATGTGAAAGCATTACAATAGATGATGTTGGGCTTAACAGCATCTACACCTTCCATATTTCAAAGGCTGGATGGATCTTTGTTCGTGTGCTTATCAAATGATTGTGCAGGTGTTATATAAATGAGTATCTATAATATGTATAGCCATCTCAAAATATTTTACTTACTGCTGCTAGCAGGCAGAATGGACGGCAGGTAGTATGAATATCTGCAAACCTGCATTGAAAAAACACACTCATAAGCAAATATCAAGCACACCATCAGTGTTCTTCAGGAAGCCGTGCCGTTGTGTGTGTTAGGTGCCATGGAAACATCTCCTGATGGTAACACGTCCGTCAGCTTGTGCATTGTGCCTCCGGAGGCAAGCCTTGGCTACAGGCGGTCCACGTCTACTAGCAGTTAATTTCTACCTTTGACAAAATCTGGAGTGAAACTACTGATTAAGATGATGCCTAGCAATTATGCCACGATGAGTTAATTACAGAGGAACAGCCGAATGGCTGCAGTTAGCTTTGGCCGGACTGCATGGATTTGTGAGGGGAAGAAAGGCGATGGAGTCTTCTGAGCAGCGCAGCTGAAATACTGGCACTCCTGCGGTCTAATATGGGAGCAAGCGCCTCCCTTTCACTTTGTGTAAGTGAACTTAAACTTCTTGAGTCCTTTCTTACATCTTTTCTTCTGCCTGAGAGGGCTGCGCTTCTTCCCCTGACCCAACTGCTGCATCTGAGGAGGGAAAGAGGAGGTATTTAGAGTAATATATCATAGATACTTTAGAGGCTTTTTTTTTAACACCACGCAGCTTGTATATAAAATGTTGTAAAATACGTTTAGGTACGTGCTGATATTGGTTCTATTAGGTAATTATTAGGGAATTTTAGCCTTAACACCACATTCTAAGCTTGCTTACGTGCCGCAAGAGCGAAATGGTGTCTCGGTGTTTCAGGGGTGTCTGTGTGCCCCCGCCATGGCGGCAGGGCTGGACACGGCCTCCCCGAGCTCCGGCTTGCGGCTCTACTGGAGGTGTGCACCTTATGAGCTGAAAAACAGCTTTTCTACAGCGGTTCTGCTACAGATCTGTAGGGAAGTCTTTCCTTTTTCCCCTCTGAAAGCATAGTAATAAAAACATTTAAGAAGAGGCTAGTTTTGGAATGTGTTGGGATGAAGCTACAAAAAATGAGAATTCCCCTTTAAAAAGAAATGCAGGGACTGTTTAAACATTCCTGATGCAGAACGGGTAAATCCGGGCGTTCCCGGTTTGGACTTCTGCTCTCATTGTGGAAATGGGTCCTCTCCTTCATGACTGCGAGCGCAGCCTGTCCGAGAGGAACATGAGGATAAAACGTGGCACAGTGGGTAATGTCACCTGCTTGTAAGGCAAAGCAGAGGAGGGAAAGAGGATGAGGCAGCAAGGGCTCCTCATGGCTGGGCGGCATTTCCCCCTTCCTTAAATACATCCCCCCGAGGGACTGAGGGGCTCAGTGGGGCCCAGTCACGGAACCTTCCGGAAGGGCCTTGCCCCGCCCCGGGGCAGCCCCCGCCTCTCCTCACACAGGCCCCTCGGCCCGGGCACTGCCCTGGGCCCCGGCACCCCTGCAATATCCCACGAGCTTTTCAGCCCACACATACTGGGCAGCCTCCCTGTCCTAGCAAGATGAAAAAGCAGCTCCCAAGGGTGTTCACGATGTCTCACGTACGTCTTTGCGTCAGTTATTGGGGTAAGAAATTCGGCATAACCAGGCGAACAGACAGGAACCCTTTACCAGGCTTGCCCTGTGGCTGCTGCTTAAGTTCCTCTTCTGGCTCCTCCATGAATCTCGCATTTTTTATCTTCGTGAATTGGGTAGAAATTCACAAATTTCACGGTGCTGGAGTGCACCAGCACTCAGTCAGCCTTTTCCCCGACTGTGGGGGCCCTTCTTGAGGAAGGGGTGTAGCAGCCCCTCCCTGTCCTAAACAGGGCATTTACCCTGACATAGAGCCCCATTTTCTCTGAATGTAGGTGTGAATGGCTTTTGTAAGGATTTACCCCGTCGCAGGTCCTGTCTCAGCTCTAGAGAAGAAGAATTATATTAGTCTTTTAAGAACATACAGTAGAGGTAAAACCTGTACTAAGATGCTACAATGAGGAAAATAATTTTACCTAAGATGTAGACCCTTGGAACTTAAAATAATAAAACCCAGTTTCTACTTATCACTTGCCTGTTTTTATTCCTCAGAAATCATTGTCATCTGTTCAAGTCAGGCACACAACAAATAAAGTCTCCCCAGATCTACAGTGCAGCAGAGAAAGAAGCACATTTGGTGTTCCTCTGGAAACCCTCGTACAGGATGCAACGGAATGTGGAGTTCCTTTTCTTGTGACACAGATGGTGGAGTACCTAGAAATATTTGGTAAGTTCATGTTTTCTCTGAAAGCTCATGTTTGGTCTCCGAAAACTGTTATTCTTTAAGTGGTACTTTTCAGCTGTAACTGCTGAAAAGTCTATTTTTGCGATTATTATGCTTTCTAAGGGGAGCTCTTGCTTTTCGAGATCCAGTTCTCATCACACAGGTACGGTAACGCAACCATTGCTTACTGTTTCATATTTCTTCTTAAACAGGTCTGGAGCATGTTGGTATATTTCGAATCAGTGGCTCAGTAAATAAAATCAAGGAATTGAAGCAGAAGTACAATCAAGGAGAAAAAGTAGACCTTATTAATGATGGAGATGTTGATTCTGTGGCTAGTCTCCTGAAACTCTTCCTGAAAGAACTGCCAGTGGCTGTTTTTCCAGACAACATCTGTTCTAGCTTGCTAAAAACTTTCCAAGGTACAGAATGGGCACCTTCCAAGCTTCTGTCCTTTCTCTGACAGTGACAGATAACGTGTTTGTTGCACCTTCCGATAAACAAGGATTTAAGTTTCCTTAACCTGAGACTGATGTTTAATTGCTTTTGATGGGCCAGTCTTTTGAATTCATTAAGGATTTTTGGCTCCCCAACATCCTGTGGGAAGGCGTTCTGCTATCCAATCCTGTATTCTTTGATAAAGTACCCATTCTGCATGCTTTTTTTTTTTAAATTGGATACCTTACTCGTTACTGTAATAGTATTTTTATTTTTAATCTAATCACCATCATAATGCTGCTTGTGTCTTTATATAGCCACTGCCTCACTTCTCTCTTTTCCAAGTGGAAATTTAACCTTCTCTTGTATAGGAGCCTTTTTGAACACCCCTGTTCCTATTTAGTACTTTTTACTAGTTTTCTTAGAGTCTTCTTGGACAGGAGTGTGTGGAGCAGCATAGGCATTCAACATGCAAAGCCAAGTTGAGTACCTGCAGCAATACACTGTTTAGTTCCCTACTCATGTCTATAATGGCTGAGCTAATGCACTCAGATGCTTCTGCCCAGTGATTTTGAGTGATAACTGCTTCAGGTGTTTGCATGCAAATAAGTGGATTTCGTGGGTTAGATTGCTTGTTGCTTTTGTTCAAACTTCGTCTACTAAGTGCCAAGTTACTTAGGCGTTTAACAAAAAAAAAAAAAAAGGAAAGGAAAGGGAAAAAGAGAAATAATTTTCATCAACTATGAAAGTCTATGCTGAAAGATCTACAGGTTTTTGCAAGCACCTTGTTTGACTATGCTGACCAGTCTTACTGTCCGTTTTGGGGTCGGTTTTTTTCCCTTTGTATTCCCCCCCCCTCTCCTGTTTTCCATATTTCTCATTAATAGGTTGAGCACCATGGGTCTTGGCCTTTATGAAATGTATTTTTTAGGGCTAAAATTGCCCTTTAGGGCACGATTTGCTATTCACAATGTCAAAGCTACGCAGATGTGTCCTGGTGATCTATGGCAAATTTGTGCATCAGCTGCCAGTTATTAAGCAGTACTGTCATCTCAGTTCTAATAACCAGGAGACTTTATCATACTAATTTTGAACTGCTGATCAAATAGAGTGGTTTGTGAACCCATTTACTGCCTTGTAACTCTTTGAAGAATGAGAACCAAGAAAATGCTAAGTATCCCCAATTTAGATTTTTAAGCATCTCTTGTGTAACTACAGTTGCATATTTATAGAGCAAAAATGTTTTGAGACTGAGAGCTACCAATTAGTCAGGAAATGAAGATCATGTGGGGCTGAAAGGGTACAGTTTCTTATTCCTCTTAATGAGACTCGCACAGCATGTGTAAAATCTCTGGGGAGAGTCAGGGCTGACAATCCTGTATCAGCTATAAAGGCAGCTTTAAGGATTCAGGTACATGACTGCTGCCTTCAATTCCATTAAAAAAGCAGCAAGTGCTCGATGATTCTGTCATAACGGGAAGAATAGCAGAAACAGTGCATATAAAACTCAGTATCTGGAAAATCCATGGTACTTTAATATTAATATGTGAAAACTGTTGTCAAGATTTAGTGTACAAATTCTTTGTTTAGGACATATTTGTTCTTTACTTTGCTCTAATATATTTTAAAGCCTTCCCTCGTTCTCAGATCTATAATAATGCCTATGATGGAATTGTATTATTATTAGGAATATCTATGTAATAACTGTTCTTTCCCTCTCTCCCCTGCCCAGAGCACAAAGTCCACACAAGAGAATGCATAGAGAACCTGAGACAGTTGCTCAGCTGCCTGCCCAAAGCCCATCAAAACCTTCTTCAGTTCCTGTCTGCTTTCCTGTTAAAGGTGGCAACATACAGTGCAGTGAATTTCATGACTCTGGAAAACCTAGCCATTGTGTTTGGACCTGCTCTTTTCAAGTGAGTACTCTCTATTCAGTTACCTTCAGTTACCACTAGATCACACCTTATGGTGAGGCTTTCTGTCATAACTGTACGTCTAATAGTAAGTGCAGCATTTTGAAAGTTAAATGCTTATATAGTATATTATGGGCAGACGTGACTGATTCTGAGCTGGCTGACCACCTTCATCCTGTTAGGCACTGACTGTACAGGGCCAGCCTCAAGTAACAAACCATCTGAAAAGGGAGGCATGAGGGATGGAGAGCTGTTTAACGAGAACTATTCCTCTTTTCTTTGCCAAACTAAGTGCTGGCTGTGGAGGCTACTTAGTTTTTAGCCTTGATTCTGAAAAGCTAAGGCTGACTTCGACCTTGTAATAGCATTTGATATAGCTTCTCTATTAAGAAAGAGCAGTAACTTGTTCTGCCCTTGTCACTAAAATGGAAGTTGACATCCAGAGACCAGCCGAGCTCACAAGCAGTGAGTGCTTGGCTGAAGCTAGAGAAGGTACGTTTGGGATGATGGTGAGTGGGCACATAACTGGATGCTAAAAAGGAAAGGTGCAAGGGCGTATGTCATGCAAGTCAGGGTGGTGAGAAGGAACAGCTTAGAGTGATCTGATAATGGAAGATATTCCAGTGAAGCTGGAATGATTTGGTTCTTCATCCTACCCTTCATGTTGACACTAGAGGATGTTAAAATGCTTATACCTGCCTTATAATCTGTAAACCTTTGTTATAGTGGATCATTGCCATTTCAGCTTAATGCCACTTTGCAAAATGTATATGTTAACAATTAGTATTTTCTATGCAGTAAAAGAAGCCTTTATATTTTTCACTTCTTTTGTATGGGAAACCAAGCAAGTTATTAAAAAGATATAGTCAGAAAAATTGGTGGCAAGCGTATAAGAAATCAATGACAGGGTTTGTTTTGGAGAACTGCTCTTTTAAACCTTGCTGCTGCTTCCATAGGTCTCCATGTTTGTGTCCGTTTACCTGCTCTGTGGGCTTATCGCCAGATGTACCAGAGTTTAACCTTTGCAGGCGGTATTAAGTAAAAGGACCCTTACTTTAGCGAGAGTACAGCTAGGGATGAGAATCCAATGACATGTGGTGTGGTAGGAGTTATGCCTTTTGCTCCTGTGAGAAGAGGCTTCACCATGAAGGATATTCAGTGATGGAACAAAGCAGTTCTACAACCAAACCCCACGTTCCTTAATATCTGCACGCTAAAATCAGTAAATGAGTGTAGGCAGATGGGGTTTACTTCCCAGTGTCTGGATTGGTTGTGTGGTGATACTTCTAAATAGGTAAAAGGATGATGCCAAAAGGCCTTTACCAAAAATCTATCCCTTGATCCCCACACTAAGTCAATGAGGACTGCACTGACTGTCGCTCTCCTACCATCAGGCCCCCTTTGCTGTCACATGGGGCTTCTGTACACGCACACGCATGCAAGAATACTTTATTTTATTCCTTTATCTCAGTTCCCAAATCCTCTGAATGTGTGCCCACTGATTTCTGTATCAACACATAAGAATCCAGGAGGCTCTTTTATTGATTGATGAGCTGTTTCAGTTTTTAAGCAACCCACTGTGTTTTGGGAGATGGTCCAGCTACTTCTGAACATGCCCCTCTGTCTGGTTTTTAAAGTACACTTAGTGCTAAACTAAATGCTTGTGGCAATGACCTGTCTGAGAAGCCTTGAAAACGATCAGCATCAGGTTTCCCTGTCAGAATGACTTGTCAAGACAACACAGCTACCATAAATAGCAGTGTATCTGCCCTGTGAACATTCACTCCGGCTTCTTACAGTCATTCTGATCTCGCCAGCTCTGGGAGAGAAACCAGTAAGTCTGGAGCTCATTTTCTGTAAAGCGTTTAACTAGTGCTGTCCTTGGAGAGTTACCTCCTAGGATTAGGAAAAGTCACCTTTTTGGTAGTTGGGCGGGGAGGAGAGCCTTGCAACTGGGACTTTCTCGCCGTGATATTGCCGTACCACTTCCTGCTGAGTGACCTGAGGCCTCAAATGATTCAGAATAAGCCATTTGTATTGTCCTGTACAGCAGCAAAATTCAAGGTAGTTTAATGTGGCAAACCATATCTGCTGACACAGGGAATAAAGTCATAAATATCCTTTATCTCTTTCAGAGCAAGAATTAGTGCAATTAGCTGCCACATTATGAAACATTTGGCAGCCCGAGTGTACATTCACTGGAAAGTGAGACATGTTGGGTAGTACTTGCTACAGTTGTTCAGTCAGAACGTGAAGTTATGGGGAAAAAACAACTCTAGATCTAATCTGCAGAAATACATACCCCATGCAATTGTCGGAAATAACCTTCTGGATGTAATGTCAGCTCCACTTACGGCACTAATTCATTGCAGGTGTTTAAAATCTGCATCTATTCTGGCAATCTGCGGTTTTGTGCAATTACTTCTTCCTTTTTTGACGTTAAACAAGTAAACTAGGTTGTTTATAAGCCTTTTTACTTTACATTTTTGATCTATTTATATTCAAGTGTAATTTCTGCCTATGATTATCACCTGTCTCAATCTGTTGACACTTTTATTTGTGGAGACCTGTCATGCTTATAGTTTCATTGAAATGACTGAGTTGTAATATTCAGTAGTTGGAACACAAAACACATACAGACCATGGGGACACAAAATTGGAATATAAAACTTTCTGCTCATTAAACCTTGCAAGCCTAAACTGCATATACTTCACAATTAGTAACTACGGTATTTGCAACACAAAAAAAAAATATAAGCCTTAGCAGAGGTATTATATTGGAAGTCTAGTTAAAGGATCACAGAGAACTCCTATAACCATGAATTTTAAATGCTAGGAAACTAATATCACTGTTTGTGTGAAAACTGAATGTTAAATAAGCTGTTTCTTCTCTATGCTTAATCTGTTGTACCCCCTTCCTTTGATACTGCTTGTATTGAATATTTAACTAAAATCTCCATATTGGAATTATTCTGTTGAATTATTAGTATATGTGCTTCCTGTCCCTGTTCAGGGTGGTGGGACTCAAAGTGGGGGTAAGACAAGAAGGTGTATTTCAGAAAAGCATAACTGAGTAAAATGTTTCATTTTACCCATAGTCTCCTTTGCAAACCAGGTCCTTGTGATTTCTTCTACTGGCCTCCCTCCCTCATGCTGTTTTTCGCCTGTGAGACTGAGTTAAGCGATCTTCATTGCTGTTAAGTTGCTCCACTGGCACCCTTCCAGTTGCTTCTCTTTTTGATTTTTGACCCTGCCATCTGTTTCGTATCTTTTGAGACTTCAATCTTAATGTCTGCATGATGCAGCATTCATGTCCTCGCCTCTTTCTAGGTAAGAGGAACCAAAAGCGTAACTCGTAGGCCAAGCATCAGGGTGGCTACTACTCCCTACGCTTTCTTTGCTAAGCTCCACTCTTCTGTCAGTTTCTGATGTTTGTTTCTTTCTGCTTATCCTCTGAACTATTTATTTCTGTTGCCATTCATTCTTCTTGTGAGCTGTTTCATGTCCTGCTAGTCTCCGTAAATGCCAACAAGAATGTGCTGCTTTGCTTTTATCAGAGATTCAACTGCTGTTACTTAGATTTCCGGGGTGCTTCATTATGCCTCATCTTGGTAAAGAGGTTTCTGCTACTAACCTCAGTAAGTAATTCCTGCATGAGTGTACAAGGATACTAGCCAACCAGCTGTTTGCTTCTACTCACTTTGACTCATTCTTTCTGTAAATTTGCAGCAAGCCTCATATACAAGCCTCTGCCAGCAGGGAACCTTGGCAGATCTCCTGAAAAAAGCCAAGGCAAGGGACTGTATGGATTTTCTAGCTTGCGCTTTTGTGGCAAAGCAACTTTGAAAGGTTTAGGCTCAAGGAAATCAGTAGCTGATTCCTGATGATCAAGTTTGAATTGTTTCTTATTTGTAGTGAGTGTTCTCCTGTGTTTCATTTGTACTGCAACTGATTACAGGGGTTTTATGTGAAGTGCAGAATACACTTCAGTAGCTGTGCTCTTCCTAGGAACATGTTCCTGGATTCAGCAGCGTGTGAACATGATTCCCCTATTCAGCCTGATAACATAGTTTCTGCTAGCAGCAGAAGTATCTGAAGAGGCAGGAAGTGATTATTTTACAAAATTAATTGAAAGTCATTGTGGAGGGTGGCTGCAGAGGAAACTAAAAATCTATTTTCTATATTTGGAATACCCATCTGTTGCCAGCGTGAATATCTGCAAATGAGCAGACATTTCAGCTGTAGGGTCCCATCCCAGCGTATAGATCAGATTTGTTTTAAGAAGAATTGAGAACTGGGCACCCAAGATAAAGGCCGCTAGTAAGGGAAAGTGGGACCCAATAAGTAGGGTGAGAGCTGTTTATCTTCTTCATGGACAACTTGTGGAATGCTCCTTGCTGGTAAGGAGTTAACAGCTGGCAGAAATGGATTCAAGAACATACGTCTAATTTAAAGAAAGAAGATGAAAACGAAGGCAAGGGACTAAAAAGATTGCTTCTGTGGCCTGTGAGTAGAGGGTTTTAATGTTTGGGTAAGCGATGAATAATCTCTTAGGACTGTTGTATGCAGGAAAGGCTGTTGCTCGGTCAACCAGGTTTTACACGTGGGTTTGCTTTTTGTGGAGAAATTGAGTCTGTTCTGAGAACAGGAAGAATCTAAGATGGAGAAATGTTAGCCAACCCTAAAGAAAGGTGTGATGACGCAGTAGTTTATCCTGTAAATCTGTCTATGTTGTACCTGGCTATAACTGCTTAAACCACCGTCTTTCAAAAGGAGCCCAAGTTCAAGTTCTTACAGAAACAACAGTAAGTTTACAAAAGGAGAATGTGAATGAAAGCAATTGGACTGGGCCCAGTGCGTATATTTGTACTGTAAAATCGCAAATTAATAATGAATGTACTGATTTGGCAAACAGAAGACTGGTGTATGTATGTCTCCACATTAGTCTCTAGAGTTTATGAATTTCTAGTTTAAATATTAATATTGTGCTGGGTGGAACTGAGTTGGTGCAGCATGGCTGGAGAAGCTGGATGAAGGTGACAGCATTTATGTAAATGTCCTCCAAACTTCCAAACAGTTCATGGGGTGGGGGGTGAAGTAGGGAAATACACACTTCCATCAGGGAATGAGATGAAAATCCCATATAAAGAATCCCCTGAATTTAATTAAATTATTTCAACTTAGTCTTTTTGCATGGATAGTAAAAGTTCAACTACTATTTATTTTAAAAAAGAGAAAAGAAAAAAAAAGAGAAAGAAAAAGAAAGAAAAAAACCACACAAACAAAACCTGTTAACAAGAGCATGTGGAAGCTCCACTGCATGTGCCTGATACCTGTGAATTCATAAATTATTGCACTGAAACACCTTCTTACCTGTGTTTTTTTTCAGGCAGTTCTGGTAGTAAGACATTCCTAGTCATCAAAGTTCACCTTCATAAACTAAGCTAGAACAACAAAACACCTTTCTTCCAGCCTCGGTGCCAGTGAGTGATGGCAGATTTCTAAGGCTTTTTTTGTCTTCTTCATCCTTGATTTTTATGAACTTCATGGCTGAGTTACTGTCAGGTTCTAGCTATTTTGTTGTGCTGCCTCAAAGATTCATTGTGTTGTGAATCACTGCAGCAAACTGGGGCTCCGTCACTGTGAGGCTCCCAGGGTTGTGAACCCACCAAATTAAGTTTGTCCCTGTCCCACCAGTTGCTTGTGGGAAATGAGGCTGGCATTCAGTTTTACCCAGTCTTCCAGCTGGCTGCTTTGCTGAATTATCTTGGGTACTGGGGGGTTCCCTGTGTGCCTCATCGTTAGCTCCTGATCTGAGAGCTCCTAAACTTAATCCCTCTTCTCTTCCCTTAGGATCCCTGTCAGTCCCTTGGCTTGTGAAGAACAAAGGCTTTACAATGGCCTCCTGCTGTACTTGCTTCAACATCATGAGATGCTTTTTCTTGACCTGAACCCTTGTTTCTCACAGAGACAAGCAGATGGCCTTCAGGTAAGAAAGTTACGTTAATTGGTTCAGCAAGTAATCAAAAGTGCTTCATTAGGTTCGAACCTACAAAGGAAACTGTATTTGCTTATACATAATGTAATTAATGACTATAGCTTGTTGCCAGCAATGTAAATATTCATCATATACCTAAGCTAGAGGGGAAACATGAGTGTTTAAAATTCTGATTTTGAAAAAAAAAAAAAATATGCAAGTGCAAAAGTAAAAGGTCAAGAATAAAATCCCAAGTTGTTCCACTTTAAATATCTTAATGCCAAGGCTTGTTAGATCAAAGCCACCGGATTTTTTCTCTACTGAAGCGCTTCTTATTTTGTGTGTGTTTGGCTGTACAGTGATGATGCAGGAAAGCAAAACCTGTGCTTCGCCTAAGAAGGGTGAAACCCCTCTCACCTTTCCAGAGATCACTGTGTATGTTTCAGCCTTTCCTTGGGCATATTCTTTTCTAAAACATTGTTAGTACTTTGATTCCTCTTTTGCCTTTTTTGCCAAAAACCTCCTGGTGGAAAAACACGATAGACGAATGCTGTTTTAGGGACAGGGCCAATGTAAGTCTTGTTTTCAGTTTGTGATGTGATGTGTCATTGCTGCTTAACTTGAAATTGATTTTTAGAAGAAGACATGAAGGAAATGTTGTAGCAAAACCTACAGTTTAGTACTGCACCATGCAGTTACCACACATCCTTGCAGTTTATGACTAGATGGATAGCAATGTGCCAGATCAGGTGAAGGATTATAAGAGATTTGCATTGTATGTAATTGTAGATCATCGTGCTCGTGTTTGTGACTCCTTAATTTCCTGGCTTCTTTCTCCAAGCATATCTGTTAAGGAAAACCAGCAGACTTCTAATACAAAGTCAAATTTAGTGTTTGGAGCATCATATGTATCCCAAACTGAATATTGAGACTGTAATGCCCTATGGAACCTCTCTTTTAAAATAAATCCTGTACAGCCATAGGTACAGAGAACAAAATACACAGATGCAAGGATGTTTCTGAAATATTCCTTCTATGTCACAGGACACGGCCCAAAATCTAAAACTAGGTTTGTTTCACATAAAGTCAGTGTTGGAACCCACAGTTCCAGCTGCCCTTACTCTCTGAAGATGTCTCTTGTCACTACCATCTTTGAGAATTCCTGCAACCTGTACTCAAATGAGCATGCAAGATCAAAATATTAGTTGTTCCATTATATCTGCTTACAAAACTAGAAGAAGCATCAGCAGCTAAAGGAAGTTGGAATGGTATTAGAGAAGCCAGGAAACCTGGCTTTCTACTGCAGTGCTTTTGTTTTAGAAGCAACTTCCCTCCCTGTAATTCTGCAAAATGTCACAGTCTGTCTGGGATTGTGGTGATGTGGGAAAGAATTCTGCTGAAAAGATCCTTTCAAGTTCTTTAATAAAACCTCAGACAAGGCATAGCCATGAGGCACCCTCCTGCTCTGAGGTAAGCTTATGAAAGAATTCTCATCTGTGGGCAAGAAGGGAATTCAGTATTCTGTGGCTGATCTTGTTTTTGTAATTTCTGGCAGGAAACCCAGCACGTTGGATAGGTACCCTTCATCTTTCATAATATAACAATTGCTCAAAGTCCACTAAACTGGAAACATCAAAGTTAGGTTTACAAACTAAACATATTAAAAGTGCCTGTTCTAGTTCCAGCAAAGCAAGCAAAAAGTGAAATGGCAAACCTGGCTCAGATCCCTTGTTGCTTCCTGGAAATGAAACTTGCTTTTATTGGCTGTTTCTCATGAAATAACTTAAAGCACTTACACAGATACTTGCATTTGGACTACTTAATTCCTGTGATTTTTTTTTTGTTGTTGTTGGGGTGCCTTTTTCCCCCCCCACACTTCAACATTATATGTTACCCTAATTATTTGAGCTTTAACGAATTAAAGCCATACTAATCTGTCAGGCATGCCATACAGCTGACATAAACTTAACCCCTTTGTTAGTGTCTTTGTGTCTTTGTTAGGCTGAGATAGGCAAGACTGATTGTTTCTGAGCAGAGCTTTTAGTACCTTGAAGTGCCAGAGTCATCCCACCTACTCTACCTCTGCAGGCTGATTCAGGCTGACAGACTGGAATAAGAATTTGCAAGTTTTTGAAAGGCACCAGTCTAATAGTTGAGAACTATTACGCTGGCTGGATAGTAGACTACTCACAGCCACCTATTCCATCTAAAGAGAGTGGTTTAAAAGATATATCCAAGCTACTATTTATTTTAGTTTGTCCTTTTTCCTGGCCATTGTATGTAGTACATTTATTTATTTTCTTAGACTGGAGTTGGAATGCTGTAAAATCCTGCCAGGGTTTCATTTCTTAAAGTTGTCCTATAACCTTCTGTCTGAGCTTGCAAAGTGCACTGGTACTAAATTGATTTTCCTGTTTGGCTTAAATCATTCTTTAAAAAGAGCTTAGACGACACTTTGGTGTTTGTTGTGACCTGAGGCCTCTCTAGGTAACTGTGTTTAACCTGAAACGTATCACTAGCTGTGCTGGAGGTGTACAAGATTAGCTTAACTTCTATAATACAATTAAATTATGGGCCAAACCTTGCTAACAGCAATTTGTCATGCTCTCTGCCCTCATCACTTGTGAATCTTGTGTTCTAGATAAAAGTTGACTATGGATTTTTTTTTTGCCTCTAGTCCAAGAGTGTTTTTTCATATCTCTTTTTCGTACAGAAGTCATAGATAAATCCATCCTGAATTATGCACGCTACCTTTGTCTTGCAAACAAATAGAAGCCTGAGTTTGTGGGTGCGTACAAGCCATTGCATGTCTCTCCATCAAAGCATGGGATTAATTAGAACAAAAGCCTACACCCTGAGGAAACGAGTCTCATTTCTTGTTTTCTTTTCTTCCTTTGTCCTTTTATGCATGCTTCACTATGTCTCAGTAAGGCTGCAGGGACTGCCTATTGGTTGGATCTCATGTAGCTACTCACTACAATCGTGGAACCCCATTAAGAAGGGATTGCAGAGATCCAGAGGGCTGGGGAAGTGGAGCTGGCCACTCTCCTGGACTTGCAGGTTCACCGCAGACACCTCAGAGTGAATTTCTGAAATTGCAGTGTGGTTTGGAATTGGTCAGAACAATGCAATTGAATATTTCATGGATACTTTATCTACTCAAATTATGGTTTTGTTGGGAAGGCTTTTGTGGTCTGGGGAGTTTTGTCAATCTCAGGGTTTTAGCCTTTTTCAAGGAGGAGATGGATGTTTCAGCATTAACCCTGTTTTGTGAAAAAAACGTGGTGCCTCCCTCTCATCTGAAGTTGCCATAAAAAATAAATTGCGGTCTCCCAGATGGACTGTCCTCAATCTGGAGGACAGTAATAATTTAACTGATGTTGTCCTTTGCTAATCCCATGACAATGCTTGTGGAATTAGTTGAAAACATTCGGAACAAACAAACAAACGGACATTATCTCATGATCTAGTATACTGAAATTTCCAGCTTAGACTAAATTTTCTTGTCAAAATAATTTTTCATGGGTAGAGGAACATAATTCCAATTCCTGTTTGTGGCTCTTTACAATTTTTCCTAAGTTTAAACTGGTACAGGTCTTGATTTTCTTTCATTTGAGTTCTTTGCTTAGCAATGATAACTTTTACTTGTGTTTAGATGTAAACATAGCAAATTCTGTGTGTACCATATGAACTGCCAGGAGATTTGTCAATGCTTCTGTAGGGATTTCTGTTGCATTATAGAAAGACGACTTTGTATTATTTCCCATTCACAGAAAAAGTATTTTCCCTAACACTTATAAATTTAGCAAAAGCATGGACTCATTAAACATTTTTAAACAAGTTTTAATTGTGTATTTGAGTACTGCCCAAACCAGAAGACTGGATAAAAGATGCCATACATTGAGGATCAAGTAGGACCTGATCCCTACAAAAATTATGGCCAATAGATTTTAGGGCTGCTTTTTTTTTTTTTTTTTCCCCCCCCCTTCTGGATAAACAGTGCAGAATATTTTACCGACTGTAGGCATAAGGATTTGATAAAACCTGCTGTAGCCTAGGCAAGTGTGACTTAAAACAGCAAAAGTGGATGCGGCTGGAGTACTCATTACTCCTCCTAGGTCTTCAGTGCCGGATCCTTTCTGCCTGTCAGTGGAAGGAATAGGGCAGAGAGAGAGCGAGGTGCTATTTCTGTGTTGTGTCTGTGATCTGACTGGCCTTTGTACTGGAGATCTGTAACTTGGAAATGACAAGCGTGCCTGGTCTCCATTTTTAGTGAGCCGCGGGGTGTGGAGGAAATGTCACTGATCTAATGT
>VYZM01014479.1:0-21768 GCA_013398915.1 Dromas ardeola | reverse complement strand
GCCCCCCCCCCCCCCCCCAGCAATTCCTAGACTGCTTTGTTCCTCTTTAATTAGTCTATTTCACCTATTTGCAAAGATGCAAACATGCTGAAGTATTTAAACAACACGAATTGAGGGAGGAATATGGCTAGCACTTATCGTAGTTGCATGCAGAAAGGCTTGGCTGAATCTTGAAAGCTTATTAGGATGTTATAGCGTAATGCAGTTTCACTCTCTCTCCCAGTTTATTTGGGGCTTTTCTATAGAGCAGACTCTGCAGTATTTAATTTCTTTGCTTCAAGTAAAAAAGGAAATGGATGTTCATGAGTCAGCATTTCTGCTAAATAGTTTCCAGAACTATGAAACTAAATACTGGGTACCTTTTGATTTTGCTATGAAAAAAGAAAGGGATGAAATATGCCTGTAATAAAAATACAAACGTAATTGAGCCAAAAACATAGAAACAAAAGGAAACGTACGGCAAAGTTGCGTGCTGAACTTAGGGTTCATGGTTAGAAAAGTTTTGTCCAAGTTATCCTGATTTACTGACAGAACTTTTTTTTTACTCAAAACAAAACAAAAAAAAGAGAGATTTGTGGAGAAATTGGGAAGAAATAAATGGAAAAAGCCTGTAAGACTATTATGGAGAAACCAGGATACTTCAGAAAGTTTTAATAAGAGCAAATAAATACAACACCTCCATATGTGCATTTTTCCCAAGTGCATTTCTAGTCAGTTCAAAGACCATTTTTAATTTAAACAAACATTACTGCAGTTTGGCTTTGCACGCACGGGTTGGTTTGCGTGGCTGGTAATACAGATGGACACTTGAAGCTGAGGTTCTGTCAACAACCTTAATTCTGACCTTTCAATTTTCACTGACCGTCTGCTTTAATTAGATGTTGCCGTATTCCCAGAGGACTGCAGATGAGCATGCAAAGATTCTGGCTAGTGAAGAAATAATAGTGTGGGCCTTGGGCTATTCTGCCAAGTGGTGAGGTAGTCAGCTGTGCCTGGAGATGATCATGTTAAAGGATGCTGATCAGGACTGAATTTTTCTGTAAGCTGTTAAGAGGACAGGGAAATACTTGAAGGGCTGCTGCTGTTTGATCCAGCATTGCTTCTGGTATGCAACTGGAGGTTTGCCTGGGAGTTGCTGGTGTCACTGGGCTGCATGAGAGAGCAGCCGTAGGAGCTCAGCTTTCGATTACTTTGGGAGACCCCTCATGCCAGCATCTGGGCACGGAGAGCTGGGCAGAGCGGGGACCCAAATCCACAGGTTAAAACCGACCTCCCCTCCGTCTTGTCCATGGGGTGACCAAAAGATGCAGAGGTTTGCCAAGATGAGGGCTGCTGGCATCTCTGCCTGGCACAGGCAGGAAGGGGCCTGAGTGCTGGGTCAGGGGAAGGCTGAGCCCTCTGTAAACCCTGCAGGCAGGGGAAGGGTAAAGCTACACAAGATAAGTATGGGGGTGTAAGTAGAGGAGAACGAGAGATGACATATAGAGTTCTTTATAGATCCTAATCTCTGTAGCTTTACGATTTTTGTGTGTTTTATTAATATTCTTTTTCCTCCCATCCATGACATTAAACTGAATGGGACTATATTGGAAGAAAAAATATATTACTTCACAAAAAAAAAAACCAAACCGAAAAACCACAACCTTTTTGGTTTACCAGAGTGTCTACATGATGGCTTTCATATTTTCATAGAGCGATGATGGAGATCAAGTGAAGAAATCATGCTTTAGAACTCTTTATCTGATATTATTTCTGTTCTTTACTTTCCAATTTTATTTTCAAACTCATTGGGAATTACATGGATTGCTTTGAGCTTCATGATCTTTTTCATTGGTCAATACAAGAGGACCAGGCAGCAATAATAGCCTGTGACCTGAGTTTAGGTATATGCAGCATGCTGTAACTCAAAACCATAGAGTATTTCTAAAAATATGTTTGTCTTTTGCATATTTGCACTAGGAAAGTATAGCAAGCAGTCTACTGCAAGGACTTGCAAGGAATGATGGATGAACAGAATATTTTCTTGATTAAATATCTGATCTGCTGCTTTATTTTTCTTCAAACTCTTGCTTTCATGTCCTTAATGTTTAGTCTAACCAAATTCCTAGCTATTTCGCTGATCGTTTATATTCCATAATGCTTTCCATGCTCAACCAAAATGTTCTTTGGGGTGGGGGGCAGGAGAAGAGGAAGATAAGTTGTATTCAAAATTAATATTAAATGGGCTGTGAAACAGTAAAGAGCTGTAGCTATTTAATTACCCTTTGCAGACACTAAGCACGGTTCATGTTAGAAGCTTAAGCAACTTGTGAAAACTGCTGTTGGCAGACCAACAAGCTGCTATATTCTAGATAATCAGTGAGCTGTGCGTGCCTTTCTTTTCACCTGCCCTTAGTAATTTGTGTGTTACAAAGAAAATAGTCTTTTCTTCTTGCAAGTTGTAGAATAAAGATTCTTCTAGCAACTTTGTCGTCGGAGACAAACTTGTCAGCTAAAACAAGATCTCCTTCTGGATCTGCCTGGAGGATGGATTAGTTATTTGCAGCAGCAAACAGTGTTGACTTCTCTTACAGTGTTCTTTATCCCCTTTATTCACATGATAACAAAGTCATTGCGCTTTCTGACCAGAGAGTTGAAATCTAATCCAGATCCATGTAAATGTCACTCCTTATAAAGTCTATTTGTTTTTAATGTCTAGAGCAAATCCAGATCTGTGTAATTGTCAGTCTTTATGAAGTCTGTTTGTTTCTAAAGTCTATAGGAAAACAGGAAGGAGATGAATTCATTTGTATGCTTAAAATTCACAGATACGCTGTTCCTGAAAAGTGTGCTTAGGAATCTGCTAAACCATGATTTAAACAAAAAACCAAAACCAAAACAAAACAAAAAAAAACACAAACAACTTTGCAAAGCTTTGCTCTAATTTCTGTTTTCCAAACCTTTGCTGGTACCCAAGATACATATTTCTAAATGTTGCTGCATTTTCCTCTAGCGAAGCCTACTTTATTTCTTTAAAGGAGAGAAGTTCATATCCAGTCAAAACCAAAGAAAAAAATATAAAAAACTTTATGTGGAGAAGAGGACGGTAGCATTTTTTATATTCTTATTATGCTCACTCTCTTGAGAAGCTTGGCACTGCCATGGCCACTCAAGAAAAGGCAAAGAAACTCTTCAAAGTGGGATATGGTAACTTCAATTAAAGGACAGGTCAGCTCCTAAGAATACTGAGGGGAATGATGGATCTCTTCAACTTCTTCCCACTTAATAGATTCTACAATATGTAATGTTCCCTTCTTTGAAATTTTTATATAGCATGGGATTTCTTTTTTTAATGAAAATTAACTTTAGAGTTGAAAGGCTGCTGCTGTCCCTGTATGGTTTTCAATTGTGGCTTTTCAATTGGTTGAAAGGGAGAAAAAATTTGCAGTGGAAAATAGAAGAATAAATTAATTCTTTGGTATCAACTTACAAATCACTTCAATGAAGAAGTCGAGTGGTGTCCTCATCTCACCCTGTTGCAGCTCTTCCACTCAGAACAAAATATTAATTCTGAAAACTGCTACAAGGTCTTTAGGTATATCCTTTTCCCTTCTTCTCTTCCCTTCTTCCTCTCTCTACCAACTTTTTGTTTCTTGGAAGCGAAAAAGTGCTACATAGTTCTTTGAAACTGTTGCTGGTACAAAGTAGAACAAACACTTGGCATTAGAGAGATTATTTTTATTTCTTGTTCCTTGTTAAATTAAAACCACTAGGAGGAAATTTTCATTACTCCGACCGACTTCACACCTGTTAAGCTATTGGTGCTTTGTCTAATATGACACTAAAGCAAGGAGAAGTCACCTATTTATAAATCAGATATTGTACTGATGGAGGCAATGTAAATTGCGCCTTGTAGAGAAGGATGGCAAGGTTTCTTCCCTACCTCTATGCATTTCAGCCTGGTTCTGCAGTTCTTGTTGTGGGTTTTTTTTTTTCCTAGGTAGGGAAAATGTTGGAGAAAATCCTAGTGTATTTCATGCTCTTCATTGGCTCTCAGTTGCTTTGGGTAGAGATTGAAGGCCTTAGTCCAGTTGTCAGAAGCCTTCAATGGTTCAGTGCCAAGCTATGCTGATAAAAAGATTATTCCTGTATCACCTCTACTGTTGTTTGTGTAGCTGATGTGGTGCAGCTTGCTGGCTGAAGCCACTTTTGACCCTGGAATGATCTTGTGGAGAAGACAGTATTATTCCTGAACAAGAGCATTTTACAAGATGAAATATTTTACTTATGGCAGAGAATGTAGTATGGTCTTGGAAAAAAAAATCAGCTTGTTGTTTCCTTGTGTTCTCCACATCAACAGGCAACCTCCCACCATAGCAGTAGCAGAGAATGTGTTCCATTGTAAATAATGCTATGCCAGTCCCATTACTCTAGGTGGTGCTTAGATATTATCGTAGACAGGTTGGAATATCTTCAGTGAAGTGGAACAAACATTTCAAATTGCATAACAATGACTTCTTGAAATTTTCACAGGGTATCTGCAAAAAATTCCAACCAAAAAAAGCTTACCACACAAGTAAAACCACGTGAGGGTTTGAAGGCAAGGTTGGATCAACCCAAGAGGTTTGTGTTGTCTGGGGCAGGCATTCCATGGTAACCCTTGGAACACACTGTGGGTTAATTCATCAATTAGTAGTGAAGTAGGGGCGGTGTTATTTTTCTGTCAGTCTGATGGTAACAGATACTGTGCAGGACAACCCAGTGCTGTGCAGAAGTGCTAGTGCTAGCTCTACGTTACTTGGCAGGGTGGATAGTGTAAATTAGTTTGGACTAGCTATTTAGCTAATGTAACTGCTTTCAGTACCCGTGGTAGTGTTGTCATGTCCACAGTTCAAAAGAGTACAAAAGATAGGGCAAGAATAGGTTTGTTTCCTGGATACATGTTCCTGAATGTCTTATGCATGTATCATTTGTTTTTAAATGATGAAGTAAAACAAGTTCAGAGCAACTGGCTGCACTAGGGATGTGGCCAGGGAATATCTTTAATGTACGTTTTGGTTTTTTTTTGTTTGTATGTAAGGTGGACAGGAGTTTAAAAGGGTGGCTACAGTCTCAGCTGAACCTTTGAATAAAAACTAAGTGCCAGGAAATATACTGGATGATGTTTCTTCAATATTGTCCTTTTTTTTTTTAAAAAAAAAAAAAAAAGGAAAGAAAAAGGTCTGTAGTGCAAAAATTCTTCTTTATCTTGCTTTATCCTGCCCTCACCATTTTGAAGACTTAATACCTGATCTGAAGTGTAATCCAAAAAATACGTCAAGAGGATTTGTTCATAAGCATACAGTGCGTTGACATCAGCAAACTCTTACTATGACTGTGATGTTCCCTATCTTGAAGCCTCATTCTAATCTTCTGGCAGCATTCAAGTTCAGTGGTTTCCATTTGATTGAATTAATTAGTGAAGTTTGGATGATTCCCTGATTCTGAAATTGTCAGAATATTTTTAAGAGGATGTTTTAAAAGATTATTTTTGCCCTAGTTAGTAACAAGTAGGACATCTGAATGCACTTCTGTATTGTTTAAATCAAAAATACATTGCCCATTTGGAAGCAGAGAAAATCATAAATGAGAGCTATAGTTACATACTTATCTTGCCTTTAAGTTAATCTCCCGTTACTAGTCTTGAGCCTTTCAGGTTGCTATAGAAACTGCCACAGCCTCCAACTGTGCTTCCTCCAAGACTTAATTGCATTCTGAGTTTCATACACTCCCTATTAACCACAGCACTGGCAGACACAAGCACATTTCAGAATGAGTTGAATTAATGGTTCGATATGATGTATGCATTTTTTAATATTATGTTTCCATATGCCTTTTCAAATTTTCTTTTGCCACCTTGTTAAACTCTTCTGTGACATGTAGTGATACCACAGGCATGGATTCTCTCAGTCTGCTGCCACTATATTTGGTGTTTTCCAGTCTTTGATGCCATCAGAGTAACTGCAAGAGTCATTAGTCTTAGGGACTTTTTTTTCCCCCTAGAGAAGTCAAATTATTCATGAACTATCTTAGCTCTGCTGAAGTTTTTCTGAGACTTTTCCTTCACCTCTATGAAGACCGATATTGAAGTGCATACCTGCTATCTCAATAGCTCTGATAACCTTCTGCTGACTCAGAGCTCTTTACCACACGGAATCACAGAATTTCAGAGTTGGAAGGGACCTCTAGAGATCATCTAGTCCAATTCCCCTGCTAAAGCAGGATTGCCTAGAGCACGTTACTCAGGACTGCATCCAGATGGGTCCTGAAAGTCTCCAGAAGGGGACTCCACAACCTCCCTGGGCAGCCTGTGCCAGTGCTCTGTCACCCTCACCATAATTGTTTGAGGTTTTGTTTTTGTTTGATCAGTGTGGGTCAAAGATAGGCAGTTTTTCAGCCAGGCCTGTTTTTAGATGGGAAATATCAATTCATCAAAGTGGAAACTTAGTATGGCTATATGCAAGGTTCGATAAGACTTTGCTGGGAAGAATTTATTATATCGTTGATGGAATTTCTCATCAAAACTGGACTGATAACGTATCTCATTCAACTAGTACAACCAAATCTCCAAGATTTGCGCTCCCACTCGGTTCTCAGCACGATGATGCTGTCAGTGCAAGTACGCTGTTCTTTCTGATGCTGCTGTGCATCTTTCAGTGGGGATGAACACTGGGAACAAGGGGAAATCACGCCTGACTAATCTGATAGCCTTCTGTGAAGGTGTGACTGGATGGATGGATGAGGGGAGAGCGGTAGATGTGGTCTACCTTGACTTCAGCAAGGCATTCAACACGGTCTCCCACAGCATTCTCATAGGGAAGCTTATGAAGAGTGGGTTAGATGAATGGACAGTAAGGTGGATAGAAAACTGGTTGAAAGACAGAGCTCAGAGGGTCGTGGTTAGGGGCACAGAGTCCAGTTGGAGATCAGTGACGAGTGGTGTTCCCCAGGGGTCAGTACTGGGCCCAGTCCTCTTCAATATATTCATCAACAACTTGGATGAGGGGATAGAGAGCACCCTCAGCAAGTTTGCTGATGACACAAAGCTGGGGGGGGTGGCTGACACACCGGAAGGCTGTGCCACCATACAGAGAGACCTGGACAGGCTGGAGAGTTGGGCGGAGAGAAACCTTATGAAATTCAATAAGGGCAAGTGTAGGGTGCTGCACCTGGGGAGGAATAACCCCATGCACCAGTACAGGTTGGGGGCTGACCTGCTGGAGAGCAGCTCGGTGGAAAGAGACCTGGGAGTCCTGGTGGACAACAGGATGACCATGAGCCAGCAATGTGCCCTTGTGGCCAAGAAGGCCAATGGCATCCTGGGGTGCATCAAGAAGAGTGTGGCCAGCAGGTCGAGGGAGGTCATCCTCCCCCTCTACTCTGCCTTGGTGAGGCCACACCTGGAGTACTGTGTCCAGTTCTGGGCTCCCCAGCTCAAGAAGGACAGGGAACTGCTGGAGAGGGTGCAGCATAGGGCTACCAAGATGATTAGGGGACTGGAACACCTCTCTCATGAAGAAAGACTGAGGGAATTGGGTCTGTTTAGTCTGGAAAAGAGACGGCTGAGGGGTGACCTTATTAATGCATACAAATACTTAAAGGGTGGGTGTCAGGAGGATGGGGCCAGGCTCTTTTCAATGGTGCCCGGCAACAGGACAAGAGGTAATGGGTACAGACTTGAGCAAAGGAAGTTCCACCTAAACATGAGGAGGAACTTCTTTACCTTGAGGGTGGCAGAGCACTGGAACAGTCTGCCCAGAGAGGTGGTGGAGTCTCCGTCTCTGGAGACATTCAAAACCCGCCTGGACGCGTTCCTGTGCAACCTGCTCTAAGGTGACCCTGCTCTGGCAGGGGGGTTGGACTAGATGATCTCCAGAGGTCCCTTCCAACCCTATGATTCTATGAACCGATGGTTAACATTACTGTCCTCTGTGTTCAGTGGATGTAAGTTCAGAACTTCATATCAAAAAAAAGCAATCCCCACTGTTCCCTTCTTGTGCAAAAAGAGGAGAGAAAAAGTATCACAACAGAAAGAAAAGAGCAAGCAGTGTATGTATTTCCATCTCCTGTTGGGCCCCCTGTCTCAGCTCTGCTTTGCTTGTGCTTGGTGGGGAACAGGATAGATGACCTCTGTGCACTGTTGCTTTCAGACATCGGAAGTTTCGTACTTGTGTTAATGCTGGCCAAAAGATGTATTTCTATCCTCATTAAGAAGCGTTAGAGACAACCCAGAACTGTTGAATGGACAAAGTCAGACTGATGCTGAGAAACAGGGCAAAGTGAGAATTTCACCAACATGTCACTTTAAGATGTTCATGCACGTTAAGTCATGCTTTTAGCTACTGAACATCTGAAGACAGCTTACAACTTTTAAACTTTTCAAATACCCTTAAAAATCTGACCCTTTGAGCAAATGTTTTTTTGGTGGTTCACATTTTTTTTCCCTTTTTGTCATTCTCTGTATATGCTTGAACTATGTATTCATGGTCCCCTATAAAAATCTTTGTAATTAAGTAAGCCAAGGTAGCTTTTCTGGCCTCAACCTTACTGCTAGTATCTCTCTGGGAATTTGTGTGGAAATTTTTGTTCCTTTTTAGCTCTTTCAACAAAAAAGAACAATTGGAAAAGGAAGAAATTATGACAAAGTTATCAGGATTAATCTGAAAGAGCATAGAAAGTTTTGCAGCACTCTCTCTCTTGTTTTCCTCATATTCTTTTTCATTAGCTGCCTATTTTACACTTGAAGCAATGTGCTTTCTGTCTCAGAACTGAAATCTTTTCCACAACATCTCAGCTTTCCTTTTTAGCTACTCTGTAAACTTGCATGTTAAAGAGAGCTGGACTTCCCTGCCAGCTCTGGCTCAAGTTACATTTCCTGGATTGCCCTATGGAATGTCAACATAAATTCTAAAAATCTGTGTGAGCTGGAGACCTTCCTCAAACATTCTGAAAACACTTACTTTGGGTTGGGATTCATTTGGATTTGAATATAAAATAAGTATTGTTTGTTGGCTCCTTGTCATTCTTGAGGAGCCAGATAGTTGCTCTGTCTCCAAGTTGTCTGTCTGCATGAGCTATTTTCCAGGCAGCGACAACACTTCATTTACAGAAAGCACTGCTTGCAATGTCTCCATAGGCATTCGGAACAAAGACCTTGCCTATCAACTGGACAGCCCAATGTGTGAGCATGTGGAGGGCTTGACACCGGTTACAAACAGTTGCTAGCAGTCTTAGCAAAAAGAAAAGACTCATTAAAAGTCTGAGAAATGCCAACAGCAGGTTGTTTTGCTCTACTGTAGAATGTATTGCAAAAGCTTTTTTTCACAAGCCAGAATTTCTTATGATTTACAGTATTTTTAGGCTTTTTCTATAGTTGGTGGTATGTTGGTGGTAGGCTGTTCAATAGGCACATGCCATCTTTATTGTATAGGTGGCTGTATGGTTAGGGTGTGTCTGGGGCACATTAGCTCAAGCAGTTCTTGCTAGGGAATGCAGAAAGGCACTTACCATTGTACTTTGCTTGTCATGCCTTGCCAAAACCTGTCTCCAGGTACCTAGTGTTTATCCTTCCTTCCCTTCCTCTTCCTGTGGAAGAAAACTGACTCACAACCAGCTCTCGTGCGCTACCCAGAGGTGCGTGAAAAGTAGGGATGCTTCTACTTCACAGCCTTTGTGCTCTCCTGCTTGTTTGTTGGACCAGATGTAATGCAGGATGTTTATGATGGAAGCCTTGCTGTTTCTGGGAGCAGGGAAGATAAACCATGCAAGCTGCTGGCAGAAGTCAGGGAGAGAGATTTGAGCCAAGTTGTTTAGTGGATGGTGGAAAGATTAAACCTTGTAATTGACTTTAAGCTTTGATTTCTTCTCCTTCCCTTGTTTCTCAGTATAAGCAAAGAAAAGGTGGAGTGAAGCTTGACCATAAAGGGAGTTTTGGCTAAGCAGGGGTACTGCTGAAATGATTCATACATATTTCAGGCAAATATCCCCACTGAAATAAGGAGAAGCACTGAGAATGGGGTGCACAGGTAGGGACAGGCCATTCAGGAGATTGGTTCTTCACTTCTGTATCACTTTTTTTTTGTTTGGTACACTAAATACAGTTTTCCTATAGCACACACTGAGCAAGATGGAAGTAACACTGATAAAATGTGGGTGGAATGTAGGCTCTGTAGGGTTAAACTCTTAAAGTTCTTGAAATACAGACCTAGGAATTACTCTTAATGCAATTTCCATCTCTTTACCCCCTACTTGCGCCTCCAAAATCAATCCCCAGTGAAATTTCTATTTTCTGTCTTAACCCTGCTCACCTTAGTGGCCACTTAGCAGAAGGGTTTCACCCATGTGTTAACTAAATCGGTCATTTTGTATGTTCTTGAATGGCATGCAACGGAAATGAGTGTGGACTCTATTAATATCTGTTTTTACGTAAACAGAATCCATTTT
The DNA here is from genome assembly GCA_013398915.1 of Dromas ardeola. Classification (NCBI taxonomy): domain Eukaryota; kingdom Metazoa; phylum Chordata; class Aves; order Charadriiformes; family Dromadidae; genus Dromas; species Dromas ardeola. Next base: position 11,307 of record VYZM01014479.1, on the reverse strand, counting down.
ATTCAGTTCTTCAGCTAATGAAGCACTGTGGGAACAGGAGAGTCAGAAGCTTGGGAATTACTCTACAAGGAAGAATCTCAGTGTTTCTTGGCAAAAGCTGCTTTATGCTCTAGGCTTGCTTGGTAAGCGCCAACAGTAACAAGCTCTTGTTCTGGACAGGAGTTTAAATAAATAGACACTGAATGTTTCTGCCTATCTTTGAAAGCTGACACACAGAAATCCCAAAGTTTATTTCAAAGAAGGCTTAATTTTTATCTAGTTACAGACAGATACTCAGTTTTGAGGAAGGGGTTTAATGAAAGAAAAGAGGAGTTGGAATCTCCTCTTATGGAAAATTCTCTCTTCTTTATTTACTTCCAAATACTAACAAAATGGAAATATTTTTTTCTCAGTTCTTTGTCTGTCAATGTCCTTAAAACAAAAAGACAAAACCAAAAGGCCTAAGGTGACTGAGGTGGCTTACTCAGCAATAATTGGATTTCTAGCATCAGTTGCTATCAAATTTTTATAAAAGTAGCCTTAGGAGCAGCTGAATTGTTGTATGTGTTCATATATAAATATATAGACTGCCTTTTTGGGGGATTGTTGAAGGCTGTAATGGAGGCAATAGATGGTTTTAAATTTACGACATCAAAACTTTTACAATGCCCTTTAAATTCTTTCTTGCATGCTGATATTGAATGAGTGTGTTAAATGAGAACTTGTGGCTGGAAGGTTGCTATCTCCAATGCTGCGTCACGTGCAGGTGAGCCCACACCCTCATGCATCCATCTATCTAGTACTTCCCTGATGTCCACTGATGGAGGACAGTGGGGAGCTGGCTTCCCCAGTGGCTTCTTAGCTGGACTGAACACTGATAGCTCTGTGAATGTGATATTAGCAGCTTAGTTTCTGTCTGTTGGACTGAAACCAGCATGTATGCCATTTGATGCTGTTGCTTTGTCTCAGGAGGTGCTACTTCAAAGGTCTCTTCAGTTTCTTAAGACCGCCTCTGGCTGAATATTATTTCAGTGTAAAGATAACATAATGAGAGATAAACATAAGGAAAAGATGAATGATCCTGTTTATTCTTGGGTTATTGTTGTTTGTTTTCCCTAGACTGGAAGATACAGTTAAGAAGAATTTCACGCGTGTAATCTTGCATACTAAAAACTGCTGCAGATCTGGCAGGAACTAATGCAAGAGAGGGCAGGACTCTCTGCCTTAAATCATTCTCCTTTGTGCATTATTCTTCTCCTCCCTTCATGAAATCCTACCTTCAGCCCTCTCTGTCTTTCGGTTTTAATAAAATTATGAACTATGAATTTCAGGCTTATGAGAAAAATGTGACCCAACATATCTTTGCAGCGCAGATGAAGCAGGAGCCTGTTTCTCTTGGTCTATGTTTTCTAATTGCCAATTTCACAATATGTTGTTATATTATCAGTGGAAATTTTAATAGGAAACCAAGGAATTACTACTAAATGCATTGACCTGCACAATTAGTCTCATGGAGAAAAAAAAATCAGGATAGACAGTCAATCTTTTGTATTCAGTACACATTGCATCATTTGACGTGCAACAGTCGTCTGCTAAGACTTATATACAAATACAACAGTAAAAGAGATACCAATCTCCAAACCAATACTGTAGGAAACTAGTACCACATGTGCAGCACCAGTGACAAAAATGAGCCATTTATTCCCAAGTCCCAAAGTAAATTTATAACTCTGTGTATGAACTGGTTTTCCTGCATCCAAACATAATAAAATGCAACCTATATTTTGTTAACTGCTCAGAATTTTATCTGGCCACCTGAAAGATATTTCTGAGGTCTTGGAAAAGCCTATAGGAATCTGAAAAGGGCCAAAAAGGCACAAACAAAAAATCTCAACAATAAACCAATTAAAAAGCAATAAATTTTAAAACTAATTGAGAGAGTATTTAAATTATGAAATAGTCTCGATTCCCATTTCCTGGCAATGTGCACTGCGCAAGGAAGTAGAAGGTAATTATTCTGAGAACACCTGTGGTAAAGTCTTTAATTATAATCATTCAGATAGAAGTTAATTAAAAGCACATCTTTAATGTAGCAGTATGGTTTTCCCTACATGCCATCATCTGTGACTGACTCTCTTCTGCCCTCTCTGTTATTTAACTTAAATAGAAACAAATAGCTGTGAACGTAGTTCTGAATTTCTCTTATCTGCTGAACACTGGTATGCGTTCCAAGAGGGCATTGTGCAGAAGGGTGTAGTCTTTCATTTTTGCAGAAAAAGAAATACTCTCTCTCCCTGTTTTTTGCTATTGAAAGAAGTCACAAGAGTAACTGCAAAATTTGAACTTCGATGCTTCTTGGGAGCTGACTTTAGCCATGCTCCCGTTTTCCACCACCAAGCAGGTCAAGTGTGTTGCGAGGTGTTGATATCCCTGTTGACTGTCAATCTGCTGAGACAACTTGCTCTGTAAGCTGCTGGTCGGGCACTGCACTCACAACAGCTACCACGTTGCCCGAGCTCTGTGGGTTGTGATGTTTGACCACGGAAATAATAATGTAAGGAAACAGGAGGTGGGGAGGGAGACATAAATGCAGCTGTGTAGCTGAAGTCTAGTGATGAAGGTGGTGTTTAAAAGGCTCAGCAGGTTAAAACGGCTTTTCTTTAAAGAAGGAATTTTGGTAGCATTGCCTACCTGCATGGAGAACGCTGACAGGCTCTCATGGCGTTTTGGTAATTTACTGTGGCCTAGGAAGGAGAGCAGAGAGGACTTTTCTTGAATTTTTTCCCAGAAGTAGTTTAAGAGTTTCTGAAAGGTGGAAAAGTTGGCAGGCATTGCAATGCCTTGCAAAATCTGTGGGGTTGGAGCATTTTCCTATCCCAGACTCTTTTCTGTATCTGATGTCCATGCCCAAATACTGTGTGTTTGGTTTTGTTTTTTTTTTTTTTTTTTTTATTCTTTTTAAGCAATGAGATTTGTTTCCAAAGCATTTCTATGTCTCTTTCCCAAACTAGGCTGCACTAGATTATTTCTAACAGACTTAATGTTCGTTCAGTTACAGACTTCCCAAATTAGAGTTTGGTTTATGGTGTTCAAAAACAAATCAGCCCCCCCATTATCACAGTTGCCCATGTTTTTGGTTCACAAAAAGCAGACTAGTAAGGAAATACATTCCTCTTTCTGCTCCTTGCCCCCAAAAAGTCAGTTACATTGTGCTAAGGACGGCAATAAGACAAATCAATTCTGAAGCTTATAGGTGAGATATTAGCAAGAACTTTTAAAAAGAGACTGAAGGGAGGTGTTAGAACTCCTGTGTCTTCAAAATATTTGCCTATCTTGCATGCAGTGTGCCAAAACAATTGTGCCCTGTGAGACAATGTGTCAGTTGAAATTTGAGGTAGTAAGCTGACTTCCAGGCAAGCCTGAACAGTAACTGAACAGGACAAACGCTTCCTTGCTGTATGGGGTTTATTATAAAGCTATTGTGCAGCAGACATTTGAAAGCTTCTCACTACAAGTCTAGGAAGAGCTAGAGGTGCTAGGATGATGCAATCAACGGATCTTTTGGGGGAAGTAAACCCCCAAAAGATGCTTTCTGAGCACTACAATGAAGTGGCATTGCAGTGTTTCATATTGCAGGCCTGAATTTGGGCAGGGAGGAAGGAACCAGGCCAGAGTAGTAAGGTAATATTTATATAAAATGAGGTTTTAATATGCATCAAACAGAACAAGAAAAAAAATGGACAAATTGTTATAGACACATTTAATCAGGGTAAATATGGAGCCTTTTTTAGGAGTTTAGTTTGTATTATCCTGCTCACATGCATCAGTGGAGAGAAATGCTGGATTCACAGTTAGATCAGTTTCAAGAGTTACTTGATAATGCAGTGGACGATGCCTGGTTTTTACGAACCCTCTGAGTGAGGTTTTTAAAGTTGAAAATGTCTGTTTCTGTTAAATGAATAAACATTTTAAGATTTTGGCATGTGTGTGTTTTCACAAACCTTCTGCCTAATTAAAAATAACAATATGCCATTAAATTTTTGTCAACTGAGATAAACTCGGGCTGCAGCAAATTGGTATTCTATTATAATTCCAGGAAAGCTAGACTTATCTGTTCTGGCCCTAGAATGAGGCAGAAAATACAGTAAAAAACTAAAATACCTGTGCCTACTAATTTCTAGTATTCTGTACAGAAGATCCATTAATAAATTTTGAAATCAAAGTTGAAGACTTAACTGATTGTGATAGTGAATAGTTAAATATCCTCCCTTTCAAGAGATATTTGTACTAATCTGTTTCTTCTACAGTTTTATTTTTGCAAAATTCTATTTTTCAAGATTAATTACATTTCTTAGGGGTAAAAATCATGGATGTCTCTGCTCAAAATCTACTAGGTTCTCTCAAAAAAGGTGAATTCTCAATAGCAAATGGCACACTAATATTGCATTCTGATTAAAATGGAAATAGAATATTGCATTTGAGTAGTAAAGTATGTAGTTTACAGTTCTAAGGTACACTTTACTTTCTTTCATACTAAAATAATTCAGTTCAAAAACATCTTGTTGGTGAAGCAGGTATCATTACCATGGCTGATTTATTTACTACAGTCTTGAGGTTATATGGCTTCAGATCATTAAATGGCTATCAAACATAATAATGAAATAGCTTTGAGAGACAGTACTAAAACTAAACATCTATAACCGTTACTGGGCATTGCAGTATAATTTTGATAAAAGAAAAAGGAAACTGAAGTTTATAGTGGTTCTTGTATATTACATACTTAGAGAAGATGCATATATTTAAAAAATATGTAAATGAATACATGCATTGTTGAGCATTGTTTATATTTTGAATGCAAATTCTAGCTCCTTGTTCTTGGAAGTGTCAAGATAGCTGGAGAGTAGCTGAACCAAGCAGTGCCAGATATTGACTCAGGTTTACTGTACCAATAAGAAACCCATTTTTTTTCCTCCCTGTGGCAGGTGATCTCTCAAAAGTTATGTTTTAATAAATTACCACAGGGGTTTTCTCACACCAGCTCATTCTGCTGTAAATTTTGAGATACTGTATTCAGTGGTGTGTGCAACCTTTCTTTGAGACTTTGTGTTATACTTTCTCCCCCAATAGTGCTCTTATGATTACTTTCTTTTAATACGAAGCTAGAAAAATATTTGTCGTCGCAAAGTTTAGCAGAACAAATTCAAGGCGTTATGTCCAAAATACCATGGGGAAGATGATGGGTTACAAGGGTGTGCTTTTTAAAAAAGTACTTCCTTTATCTTTGTATATTCCTGCCACTGAAGAGGATGAGTTCAGGGCTACTTTTTGGGTTTTTTGTATTAGTAGATTCTGGAGAAATGTGTCCTCAATGTCAACATTCAAAGGAGTAGCATGTTCTCTGCTGGCCTTCTGCTGCATCATCAGGAAAGGGAGGTGCTTTTTAGGGAAAGGTGCATGGATGAAGGACACTTTTACATAGGGCCGATGGTGGGAAACCTGCAGAACTGCTGAAGAGGGACCCTTTAATATACAGTAGACTCCCCGGAACTTCTCCAAAATTAAAAGTCCTGACACCTTTTAATATTTCTTTCTTTGTGATTGAACTGGGGTAGGTAAAGTCATTAGTATACAACCTTCAGGTCAAAATTTACCCCTTAGTATTTATTTTGTGACTTGCATTTTCAAAGGAGCTTGGAAATATCACTTGTATTAGAGAACTTATAGAAAGTGTGAAATTTTTATTATGTACTGCCTCGGTGTACTGATTGAAATTAACCTTTTGCATTGCAGTTTTTTACTTAAAATAGCCTAAGGTACTGACAAACAAATGGCTTCTCTTTGGCATATTTTACCCTCCACTCAAATACCAACTTGGTCAAATGCAATATGCAGTAGCTTCATGAACTATCCAGCAGCGGTTTAGCTATTAGTGGAAGAATTACAAATATCTAGACCCAAAGCCCAACTTTAAAATGAAAAAAAAAAAAAAAATTCAATGTATTTGTGTGTTTTTGTCATATACACAATGTTATTTATTTTGCAGACCTGTGGTCCTTTTCTGTGGCTCCAGACTCCTTGGCTGCAATGGATGCATTTTTAAATTGTTGAAAGAGTTGCTAATTAGAGCAATTTCTTATACTAACTAACTGCAAAGATCCCTGTAGAAACTTTTGCTCTTGTGCAGAAATCCATGTGCAATTTAAAAGCAGTTATGTACGTTTAAGGCACAGTGAAGTTAACAATGAAGCTGTGTTTGCTATGTATTGTTCATAGCTGTGCCACTTCTAAAAGGAGTTTTTTTTCTTTGCTTGTATTGCAAAGTTCGGGAATAAAACACTTAGTAACCCCGGTTGAAAATGTTTCAGCGAAGACCATGCAGTAATTAAAAGGTGATCTTCCTAGAGGGACCCTGAACAAAAGTAATGCTGACCTCTTAACCTAGGGGAACTGTGGTCACTGCAGACAAAGAGGGAGCCCTAGGTTCAGTCCCCAAATGTTTAACAAAATATTGGAGCAAGGCCAGAATAAAGCAGCTGCGTCAAGTGGGATGAAATGCACTTACCCACTGGAGTTTGCACTGGTACACTCCTGGGGAGACGAGGGAATTGAACCTAGCTTTCACATCCTGAGCGAGTACTGCAGCCACAGCGCTATGGGAACTGACTGGTTTAGGACTGTAGAATAACTCAGGGTAGAAGAGACCTCAGGAGGTCCTAATCATCTGCCCAGCAGTAGTTTCCCTTCTCCCAGAGTGTCTGCAATGTTCAGATAGGTATATTGGTTGGTAAATCCAGCATACTGCAGTGGTGAAAAGTGAAAACCAGTACCTTTGGGGATCAAGATTAAAAACCTGCCAATCCTTATTTACAGTAAGGGAGATTTGTAGTGAAACTGGAAACTATGTGCATGTATTAGGGGAGGAGAGCAAAGAAAGAAAGAGAAAAGGCTTGGGGTTCCAGGTTGGCATTTGCACATACTAAAGAGCTGTATCTAAGAGCTGTTGAGCTCATCACCTTCCTTTTCACCTGAGCACTATCAGTATTAGTAATGTAAATGAGTGGAAATTGTGTAGTTCAGTGCTACCCATGAAATTCCTCTTGACAGGCACTGACTACTCTGTGTGTGTGTGTAAGATTTAGGTCTTGCTTTATTTAACAAAGCAGTTCAGTGCTTGCCAACCTACTTAGCAAGTGCTTACCATATTTAAGTTCTTAAAGTTAAGCACATGCGTAAGTTTTTGCCTGACTTGGGGCCTAAATCAGTTTTCCATTTTTACAGTAATTATTGTAATGTTGCTTGAGGCTTGAGTTAATAGAAGGTTACTTGATCACTTTTTGTGCATGACAAGTTCTTCCTGGGTAGCTCTGATTAGGTGTGTAGTGACTGTTTCATTACTACATGAAAACTAAATGACAGATGTAATTACAATAATACTTTTCTGTCTGTACTACAAAACGGTGAATATTTGTCATGTCCTAATTTCCTAGATTAGGATATAGCACTGAGGCATGAAAAATTATAAGGGATGAAAGAATAAAAAGTGAAAAGCATAGCAAGGCCAGAATAGTTTTTCCAGTTTCCAATTACATCACTAACTGTCTGGGGGTCCAGATAACACAAGATCTGATTCAAAACTCTATTATCTCTTAAAATGTACCACTGAGGTCTTTGAAAGCTGAAACTTAGTTCAGTCTTAAATGGCAAAAGTTCCAGCTGGTCTGGGGAGAGTCTTTTAAAATCCTTCCCACTTGGCTACTTTGGTGTTTCTTATACATGCCTCCCATGTTCAACTAAGAGCTCTTACTGTTTTAAATTTATATCTTCTGTTTGTTTGTTGCAATGTTTACCAATTATAGGGTTATCATAGCTCCTAAATTGTGTAAAATTGCAGGTACCCTGAGCAGAAGGGAATTTAACATATGGAATGCATGCCATCAGTGTGTAAAGCTGCAGAGCCAAGTTTTTTTGGGGAGGGGAGGTGACTGCACTCTGGCTGCAGCAATGTCAGAAAGTTTGGGCTTGGGAAAGTATTCGTCTGAATCCAAGCTGAAGTGTCCCTGTTAGTTTGGATTTACTACCATTGCATAATAGTAAAGAGAAAATAAAACCCAGCACCTTTTATTGCTTCCCCCTCCCCTTTTTTTTCCTTTTTCGTTTTTTTTTTTTTTTCCTTCTTTCAATTGAGCTGCTGTGTACCGGCATGTTTTATGGTCTGGATATTTTTTTAGTACACTTTTCCTTTATTTGTTTTTCTACTGAGTTACTCCTTTATCAGATGTAGAAATGTGCCACTAATATAGTGTCCATTAAACATCATATTTTATCATTTTGAAAATTACGTTTTTTCCAGCTGTTTCTATTATGATTGTGTTAATGAGTTTCCTGCTCCCTCACATGGCTGCCAGCTAGGAAAATGATAGGGTGTGATCTTGACTAGGACAAGAAAATTATAAACACCTAAATGAACAAGAAGTGTTTATCGTCCTGAAAATAGGCATGAACAGCACAACTGAACAGTGGACCAAGCTGGTACTGAATTGAAATCCAGCCTTGTACATTTTGTTTGTTTTCTCTACACAGGAAAACAACACAGAAGATAAAGAAAGAGACAGACTCATGCTATTAAGGTAGGATGAAAGCACCTGTTATTTAACTGCTTCATGGAAACTTTGGTATGTCCCTACTAATCTGTATAATATACTTCTATAACGTAGTGATAGCTGGTTTGATGGAAGAATAACCTAAAAAGTGAAACTTCTCAAACTCTTAACACTGATGTATATCAGCTGTAGACAGATAAATGGAGGCCTAGAAGGCTAATGTCACCCGTTGACCTCCAAACAAATGTATTTTTTATTCTTGTGGGGGTTGTTTGTTTTTTTTTTTCAGTATTCCTCTAATTTTCTATTCTGTGTATACATACCTATATCATGGGTGACATGTTGGTATTTCCTAAGCTGGAAGGATGAAGTGTCTAGTTTCAGGAAGTGTTTCATGGGCTTGCACTGGTGTGGCAGCGCACCAGTAGGCTGGGCTACTATCAGAGTAAATATATCAATAACTGTGTGTGCTCACTCCTGGGAAGAGGAGGGGGCTGGCAGTGAAGTCAGAATCTTCAAAGCTTCTTTTTGCAGAGGGTTGGGGTGTGCAATGACAGTGCTTTATGCAGCTGGCTAAATTTTCTGGAGAGAGAAAAACTGATGTCTAAACAAAGTTGAAATCCTTCACTGTGTTTCCGTCAGAAAAATTTGGCATTTATGAGAATTGCATTTATGTAAACAAACAGTATTATGTTATGCCCCAACTCTAGAGTTCCTTGCATCATTTCTCCAGCATTTGACTTGTCTGACCACAGGAGCATAACTTAGCCAAAAGATTTCTTAAGGGACTATTTTTACCCATAAGGCTTAAAAATACAGTAATCCATTCCCACCCCTATTTGCATTTTGGAGTAGAAATTCATAGACTAAGCTAATAGCCATTGGAAAATCATGGTACATGTTCCAGTCTTAGATTTTGTGTGTTTTGTTCTGAGATTCTGCTGAAACACTGTAACAGAGGCCGTTTATTGTGCTCTGCAGTGAAAAAGACAAGGAAAAGATGTTAAGGTTCAGAGCAACTTCAAGTATTTCCCAGATATTTTGTAATGCCAGACACTGCTGAAGTATCCCACTTAATATTCTGCTTGCTTTGCCAGAAGTACAGCAGATTAATAAACCACAGTAGTTAGGAAATAGCTTTCTGAGAGAACTAGGAAAGATAATTCAAGGTTTTAGACAAAGCTATTGAAGCAGAGACAAGCTGGCATTTCCCAAAAGCTAATCAAATACTAGTAGAGCAATAGGGGAGCACAATACATCATTTGTGAGACAAAAGTCAAGGGAGAAGATTTCAAAAGATACTATCTCTTATTTGCCAGCAGGTAGTACCTCCCAATGTTGAGCCTTTATCACCATAGAAATTACCAAGCACTGTTGAAATAATCACCTGTTCTGTGAGAGGGTATCTTCTAAATCATAGTGATTGCTTAGGTCTGTGGAGGACTTGCATGTAGTCCTAAGTCATTTCTGGATCTGAGATACAGTACCGAGTTCAGGAGATAATATGAATTCTGGGCATTTTTTCTACAATTTTTATCATAATGGAACAACTGGCAATTGTTTTTTTTCTGATCACACTGAATTTAAGTCCTTCCTATCTTACGCAATTGGTAAGTAATGGTTTGCATGTTCATCCAGGTTATAAAACAGCTGAATTTCAGTATCTGCGATGAAAAAAATTTAAAAAGAGTAAAAACAAAAGTGTGTCTGTGAATGTATCTTATAAACACTGGGGCATATAAACAGGGAGACTGGAAATGCTCAGCTTCAACCTTACTGGAATTAGGGCATTCTTCTCAGAGATTTAAGTTCAAATCCCTTTGAACACAGAGTGAAATTAAAGCCAAGTTTTCTATCTCGAGTTTGTGACATATGTTGGATTTAAAAAAAAAAGAATCGTCTCATGCTCAAATATTTTTTTTTGTAAATCTGTCTGCCATGATTTTGTCTTGCTAACTCAAATTTCTGCAGAAAATTAAAACCTAATTTATATCTCCTCAGGACAGCCAGATTTGCATTTCTTAGAGCACTTAACATTCACTGGTGTTCATTCTTTTACAACCAAGGTCTGGCGAAGATCAGCAAGAGGCAATTTTTTCAGGAAAATGAATTTGACTATGCCTGTCTTGGAAGCAGTGCTTTATTATTTGTTTAATAATAATCAAGCAAGTGGGCCAGTTGCTGATGTGAATTTCCCCAATTGTTTGCTTTCATTTAAACAAAACTAGGTAAACACTGTTGGTAAATACTCACTTTGCAAACCCTCAGGCCATTCAAAGGTACCAGTTATGAAGCTGTAACCCCAGCTGTTTGTTACTGTCGCTCTGCTGGAGTGAAAATGCATAGTAATTTGCTTCTAGCAAAATAGGATGAACTAAGCATTTGACCATTTAGTTTGAATTAGCATGGTACATTCTTGTCTGAGCAGAGAACAAGCACCTGAATGAAGTGACCTGACCTCCAGCAAGGAGGAACATTGTTGGTTTAAAAAAATTATGCAATGCCACAAGAAAGTCCCTTATGAAACCAGCTCTTAGATGTGGCAATCTGCCACCCAAAAGATGTGTACTGCATAAAAACAAATACTCATGAAATAAATATGTAGAAGAGATAGCCATAGCCTCAGTCTGCTGTGATGGGAATAGGTATTGGAATAAAGAAGCCTGCTGGATGTACTGTGAAACTTACTGATTCAGAACCAGAGTGTTGGTATTCATAGAATCACAGA
>VYZM01014477.1:406-23250 GCA_013398915.1 Dromas ardeola | reverse complement strand
CCACACTGTGCGTTGTGATGCACCACACTGTGGTTTGTGATGCACCACACTGTGCGTTGTGATGCACGACACTTTGGGTTGTCATACACTACACTGTGGGCTGTGATGCGCCACACTTTGGGTTGTGATGCGCCACACTTTGGGTTGTCATACACCACACTTTGGGTTGTGATGCGCCACACTTCGTGTTGCGATTCTCCACACTGTGGGTTGTGGTTCTCCACACTTTGGGTTGTGGTACGCCACACTTTGGGTTGTCATACACCACACTTTGGGTTGTGGTGCGCCACACTGTGGGTTGTCATACGCCACACTGTGGGTTGCGATGTGCCACACTTGCTTTGGGATGTTATTTAATTGCTTTAGTGTTTTATTTAATTGTGTTGGGATTTCACTTTAATTGCTTTGGGATTTTATTTAATTGCTCTGGGATTTTAATTAATTGCTTGGGGATTTCGCTTTAATTGCTTTGGGATGTTATTTAATTGCTTTAGTGTTTTATTTAATTGTGTTGGGATTTCACTTTAATTGCTTTGGGATTTTATTTAATTGCTCTGGGATTTTAATTAATTGCTTGGGGATTTCACTTTAATTGCTCTGAGATTTCATAATAATTGCTTCGGGATTTCGTTATAATTGCTTGTGGACTTCAATTAATTGCTTTGGGATTTCACTTTAATTGCTTTGGGATTTTATTTAATTGCTCTGGGGTTTGTTTTAATTGCTTGGGGATTTGTTTTAATTGCTTGGGGACTTGCTAGAATTCCTTTGGGAAATAACTGGGGCTGTTTTCCCCCGGGAAATACGTCGGGACCATGGAAAACTGGGGGGGTTTCACCATGGGAGACGTGGCGGGTGGTGTCAACATGGGAGGCGGGGTGGGTTGTTTGACCGTGGGAGACACGTAGGGTGGGTTGTTCCACCATGGGAAGACACATTGGATTGTTCCACCATGGGAAGACACAATGGGTTATTCCACCATGGGAAGACACATTGGGCGAGTTGTTTGACTGTGGAAAGACACATTGGGTTGTTCCACCATGGGAAGATACGTTGGGTGGGTTGTTTGACCATGGGAAGACACATTGTGTTGTTTGACCATGGGAGACACGTTGGATGGGTTGTTCCACCACAGGAAGACACATTGGGTGAGTTGTTTGACCATGGGAAGACACGTTGGGTGAGTTGTTCCACCACGGGAAGACGCGTTGGGCTGTTTCACCCTGGTAGACTTATTGGGGCGTTTCACCCATGGAGACGTGTTGGGTGGATCATTTGACCATGGGAGACACGTTGGATGGGTTGTTTGACCATGGGAGACACATTGCATGAGTTGTTTGACCATGGAAAGACACACTGGGTTGTTCCACCATGGGAAAACACGTTGGGTTGTTTGACCATGGGAGAGACATTGGGTGGGTTATTTCCCCGTGGGGTGAGATGTTTCCCCATGGGTGAAGTGTTGAGTTGTTTCATCATGGGAAGACACGTTGGGTGGGTTGTTGTCCTGGTTTGGGGTGGAGCAGAGCGAACTTTCTCTTCTGTGAGAGAAGCTCTTTCTTCAACTTGCTGTGGCAATCAGGGGCAGCTGACTCGTTTGTTCACCCCATGGAGGGGCCACACCTGTGGGGAGGTGTGGACAGGTCAGGTGACCCAAAACTGACCAATAGGGTGTTCCATCCCATCTGCCGTGCTCAGTAGAAGAGCTGAGGGATCAAAGGGGTCAGGTTGGCTCTTCTTCAAGGGGTTGCTTCTACGATGGCTGCTTTTCTTCAATGACTGATGTCTGGAGAGGACCCTGTCCATTTGTCTACCTTTCATCCCAGTCGGTGTGTACTGGAATCCAGTTCCCATCCGTCACTGGCTCCAGTCTGGAATTTTCCCAGTGCCTGCTGGTGACATCTCCTTGGGAGCTTGATAAGGTTTTGTATATATATTTCTATACGTATTTATTTGTATATCTGTTTCATTATTTCCTTTTTATCTTACTATTAATATTTCTGTAAAGTAGTTTAGTTTTTTTCCTAAACCCACAAATCTCTTTATCTCTCTCTCTCCTTCCTCTCCTTGGCGTGAGAGATGGGGGAGAGCATCTGTCGCCTTGTCGTTGGCCAACCCGGCCCAAACCACGACAGTTGTTTCCACCACGGGGGACACGTTGGGGTGTTTCATCACGGGAAACACGTGGATATTTTCACTGCGGGAAACAACGTTGAGGTGTTTCCCCACCAACAGTGGAAACAGAGAAGACAATTCCTATTTTTTCCCCTCTGAAAAAAAAAAACACAACAAACCCACAAGCTCACAGCAAAAACTTTGTAAAAAGGATTTTATTGATTTACCAACAGCAGGCAGCGTTATACTGGAAAGAGTCAACGGGAACAGTGCGTTTCTGGGGAAAAAAGGCTGGGATTTGGGTCTGCTGACCTTCATTTTATGCTCATTTTGGCTTGAGGTGTTTATCTCACTTTCCTTCAGGCCACTCAGGTGCAGCTGGGTCACCTTGGCTTTGGGCTCCACCTGAAGTAGATCAGGGCTTTAAAACACCAATTTGAGGCCAGATCAAGTGTTTGCCCTTTTTATGCAGGTATTTGAGGCCACGCAACTTGCTGCTGTAGACATCCATCGTAGCTCACTGCTGGTTTTCCTTCTGCGCTTGCAGAAACTCAACCCGAGAGGCCGGTTGGTGCCTCTCGAGGCGTGAAAACCTCTGCCAGGAGTATTTACAAGAAGTGCGTGAACTGGTGTGCGTTGTGCGCGCGGCAGCTCTCCTCTCCCATCGGTCCCCGCGTGGTTTCGCCTATTGCATAGGGTAGACGGGGGCTTCCACTTCCATCCGCATGAGGTTGGAGGCGCGGCTGAAAGAGACGAAACGCGGGCAGCCGTAAGGGTCCCCCCGCTTTGAAGAGGAGCCAACAGCCCTTCCATCGTCTTGGGGAAGGAGAAAGTTGCGTCTTCCCCCTTCCCAAATGGTGAGTTTTGTTCAATACAACCATCTTTTTATGGGGCAGATCCTCTCTCTGCGCGTGGGTTTAACACTTAAAAAGTTTCCAAGCCGTAACGGCGTTGTTGACTTCACCTTCTGTGTCATGAGTTGCCCCAAAAAATGGCAGTTCCCTCCCCACCCGCCACCCCGTTGTTGCAACCTTGTCCCCTCTCCCTCGGAGGCAGCAGCAGAGAGGAAGGAAGGGTTCAATGGTTGCGGTAGGGCATGTTGGGGGGGGAATTAGGGGTTGGCGTGGAGGGGCTGTGTAGGACAGGCAACGCGGTGCAGGGGCCAGGGAAGGTGGTAGAGTGAGGGCAAGGCCGGTGGGCGCACGAGGGGCGAGATGGGGTGAGCAAGCAGGAGGTGGAGACGGGATAGTCCTTGAAGGGATCTTCATTGCCTCATGGTGGTGGCTTTGGGGATGCCCTGTGATCAGTAAAATGGCTCTATATCGGGGAAAAATGGCTCTATATTCGGCAAGATCACCTTGTATTTGGGAAAATGGCCCTATATTTGGTGAAATCACTCTGTATTTTGCAAGAAGGCCCAATTTTCAGCAAGATCATTCTGTATTGGGCAAAATCATCCTTTATTCAATAAGACCGTTCTATATTCAGTGAAATCGATTTATATTCAGCAAAATCACTCTATATTTGCATCTTTCCTCTCTGCTTCTCTCAAAGACAGACCCAAGCAGCGCAGCAAAGCAGAAAACGTCCCATGAGACACCAAATAACTATTTTTCAGCTTGATCTTGGCTCAGTTTTTCTTTCTACAAAGGAAACTGTCCTGGGCATCATGGTTTTGGTCAATACTTGTTTTGTACAGGATGTTCTGCATCAAAGCTAAGGGGTGTCTGCTCTTCATACACTTCCTCGTATGACCAGTCCATGCTGAGGCACCAGAAACCCCCAATTATTCAGCTAATTAATTAGGGAGGGTCAAACAAACTAAGCCTCATCCAATCATGGGGCTGCAGGAGCGTGAGATGTGACAGCAAAGGAGGAGAAGAGTCACTTACCGGAATAATTTCCTTGGATTTGTGTGTCAGTCGCTGTGGATGAAACCAAAGAAGATGGAGAAGTCCTTCCCGGATGGTGCCTAGCCCAACCCGGTGATGCCCCATGGAGGTTGTTCCCTACCCTCTTGCTTGCCCAGGCTTAAAAATAAAATAATCAACCCATGGTTTGGGAGGCAGGGGGTGTCATTTGGGGTGACTCACCATCCCGCGAAATCCCTGGCTTTCCAGGCATCAACGACCTCTGCGATGCTCTTCACAGCCCGGCCATTGGGCAGCTTCAGGTCATCGTTGGCATCACCGTTGAAGTTGCCGCAGGGAGCGCAGAGCCGGTTGACCAAGGTGGCCCCCACGGTCACCGTCACCTCCCCGCTGGGGCTGAAGAGCACATCCAGCCCCGACGTATGGGAGATGGTGATGTTCCCCGCCACTGCGCTCAAGGAAATGGCTTTGGATACGGCAGCTGGAAGGCGGGTGAAAAGACCATTCACCTGCGGCAAGGAAAAATGCCAAAAACGGGTTAAAAAAAAATCCCAGACTGCCTTGTAAGAAATAGTACAGCACAAAGATACCATTGGGCTTGAACACCTACAGGCGTCCAGAGGAAGAGGAGATAAATCTGACCCAAATTGCGTGTCTTTCATTAATCATCTTTCTTGTCCTCAAGGGTTGCCCGTCCCCTGCCCCAGCTTACCCACACCTCCATGTTGTTATTCACAGTGATAAAAGCTTCACGGAAGAAGATGAAGATGGCCACGGCAGCCGGGATGTTGTCATCTCGGCACTCGCTGACCTCCACCACCACCTTGAACCAGTTGGGTGACTGCTCGTTGCAAAGGGCGGCCACTTTGTAGGTGCCACTGGCAAGGAGCCTTCCCCCAGCCCCATCAAACGTGGTCAAGGAGGCCCCCGGGGAGACCCGGCACTGGCCTTCCCGCTTGACGCACTGCTGCGCCCCGTCCTGCGTGGCGCAGACCTCCTTCGGGGAACACCTTATGTCCTCACAGACAAGTCCCCGGGATGGGTGGCAGTTGCATTTTGTGGAGCAGTTGCTGGAGATGATGGTCTCACCCGCCTGGAAAGGAAAGGCTCAGAGGTTAATCCGCATGGACACCATCTCCAAATTTTGGGGGAGTTTCCCACCTTCAAGGGGGGAAGAAATCCCAGAGAGAGAAAGAAAAACCCTGAGGTGGATTTGGTGGAGGTTGTGCAACTTGATGAATCTGTTGTCCTTTTTCCCGTGGTCCAGGGGAGAAAAATATGCATTTTAGGATGTTATTAATTGCATTATTTTGGACATCTCTCCTTAAAATGAAGTGGCAACCCAAAACCAGTCCCGAAACCAGTTGCATTGACCAAGTGGGACAACCGTTCAAAGATGGAATCCTCAAATTCGTCGCATCATCTAGACAGAACAACCCACCTCACTGAAGATCGAGCCCCCAGACCTGTTGCATCATCTAGATGGGACAACCCAAGTCATCAAGGATTGAGGCCACAAACCAGTGGCATCCTCTAGTTGGGACAACCCATCCCGCTGAAGATTGAGGCCCCAAACTAGTTGCATCGATGAGATGGGGACAACCTACCCCATCAAAGACCGAATCCCCAAACTAGTTGCATCATCCAGATGGGAGAACCCACCCCACAATCCTTCCTCTACCTGATTGCTACCAAAACCACCCAATGCCAAGCCTTGATGGCCAACCTCACCTTGAAATACCGTCCCTGGTGCACGCAGCCACACTGCTCCAAGGACACGCAAGCTTCTCCATCGAAGAGGAATCCATCGTCACACTGGCAGCCCTCGAAGCACGTCCAGCTGCACGGGGCCGGCACGGAGAGGCTGGAGCAGGTGAAGTCGCAGGTACGGGTGCAGAGCTCGTAGTGGCTGTGGGGCAGGCAGGAGAGAGCTGGGGAGGGGGGGAGGGGGGCGGGAAGGGAGAAATACCATTATTACCCCCCAAAAAAATCATGACTGTTTTTCCTGGATCCAATGGGGCATTCCTAGCGGGGACAGGAAACCCATGGCCGGCCAGTGGGCATCTCTGATGGCTCCAAAAGATGCCAAAACAACAGAATCCTGCTTTGAACATCCAAGTTAAAGCATTTGCGTGTCATGAATCACCTCGAGGCAAAGTAGAGGGACGCCCCTTTCCAACTCGTTTGACACAAATAGTGATGTTTTGGAGGTGATAAGCTGGAATTCCTTTCTTCTGGGGTGTTTTTAGTGGGGAATAGGTGATTGAAGCCCCAAAATGAGCTTTTGGGGGGGGGTTAAAAATAGTTTCTGGGCTATTTGATAGATTTTTGGGGGGAGTTAAGCAAAAGGCAGCCTTGCGTCATTCGTATGTCGTCTTGGTCTGGACAATGAAGGCAAATTTGCCTCAAAAGCAGGTGAAAAAAAGCCATGATTGCAAAATTGTAGGGCTTTTCTGGGGGAAAATGTGGCTTTGGAGGAAATAGGAACTAAAGTGGCTCCATGGAGATATTCTGGAGCACTTACGGCAAAAAGTAGTCGTTCTCCAGCTGCCGATCTCAGCCCCGGCGGCTTGGCAAGCGGCGGTGTAGGCTTGGAGGCTGTGGCACAAGGCATCGCGGGCGCCGTCAGCAGCACAAACGTCATGGAGGCAGTGGTTGAAATACTCCACCGGGCTCACCCGGGGGTGACATGGCCCGAAAGGTCCCGCTGGGTCCCGGATGAGCCCGCAGGAGTCGCCGGCGCCGTAGGGAGCGGTGTCGGTGGCATTGCACATGGGGCAGACCTTGCCGTTGCAGCCATCGGTGCACGCTCCGTCTTCCATCGGCATCTTCCAGGAGGTGATGAATTCCTCGGTGCTCTGTGCCAGGGACCCGCTGGGCAGCTGGAAATCGTCACTGGGGTCCCCATTGTAGTTGCCACCCAGTCCGCACACGCGGCCCCGGTAGGCGTCGGGGATGGTGATAAGGAGGTAGGTGGCCACATTGTAGAGGAGCCGGAGGCCGGCGACGGTCTGGAGGACGATGTTGTTCCCTTCTTGGCCAATCCGTAGCTTCTTGTCCTCCGTCACCAGCGGCAGCCTGTAGCGCTCCCCGTCCACCTGGGATGGGCACGGAGGATGGGAGGGGGTTTGGACACCCGCGTGCAGCAGGGGATTGGGCATGCACACACGCACGGGGGCGATATCGCACACACGTGTGCACGGAGGGACGGGGACATCCCAGCTTCTGTATCAGGGGATGTTTGCATGCACCAGGGGATTTTACGTGCACGTGCGTACTGAAGGATCTTGCACGCGCGTGTGCACCAAGGGATGGGGACATCCCGATGTGCCAGTGGGGGAATTTTGCATGCAGGTGTGCACTGAAGGATTTTCCACACGTGGGTGCACTGTGGGATGGGACCATCCCAGCTCCTGGATGGGGGGATTTTTGCACGTATGCATGCATCAAGGGATTTTACATGCGTGCACGCACAGAAGGGTCTTGCACACGCGTGTGCACTGAGAGATGGGGACATCCTGACTTACCCATGCGGGGATTTTGCATGCGCCGGGCGATTTTGTACATGCATGTGCACAGATTTTGCGCAATTGACTGCCCCGAGGGATTTTGCATGCACGTGCGCGCCACAGACTTTGCCCACCCAGGTGC
This sequence comes from Dromas ardeola, assembly GCA_013398915.1. NCBI lineage: Eukaryota > Metazoa > Chordata > Aves > Charadriiformes > Dromadidae > Dromas > Dromas ardeola. The sequence continues at coordinate 15,613 of VYZM01014477.1, read as the reverse complement.
GGGACGTCCCCTCCTGACTTACCATCACCTCCCACTTCCGTCCCCTCTCCATGCTGACCCTGTAGCCATGGATGGAGATGACCACCTTCTTCATGAGGGCCACGTTGCCCCGGCCGCCCACGTCGTGCTCCAGCAGCACTGAGAAGTTGGCCAGTCGCGGCTCCAACTTGCAGAGCCGGGCCAGGACATAGGTGCAGGAGCCCCGGAGATCGAAGGCTCGCCCATCGAACGTCATGTAGTGCGGGTCGCCCGACACCACCAGCCGCCCGTAGCCAGCCGGGTAGCATCCCAGCACCCCATCCTCTACTCGACACTCTTCGTGGGCGCCACAGAAGACCTCCTCGCACTCCACCACCCCCTTGGCTTTGCAACGGCACCTCTCCCGGCACGAGGCGTAGAAATCCTCCCCTTTCTTGTAGTAGCGGCCCCGGTGCTCACAGCCGCATTCGCCCACTGGAACACACTCGTCACCGCTAAGGACAAAGCCCTGGTCACAGAAGCAACCTTCGATGCACAGCACCGATGCGCAGCCCTCGGGGACGGCTGGACCCCGACACGTGGCCGGACAGCTGCTCCCACAGAGCTCGTAGTGCGAATGGCGGGGGCAGGAGGGGCCTGCAAGAAGCAGAGGAGAAAAGATGAAGCCCCAGTTTTGGATTTGCAGCCAAAAGTAGCGGGGTGAGTATTTCCATTGTGGTTGGGGGCAAATGAAGGAGGAACATGGAGGGCAGAACGGATTTATTTTGCTCTCTTGCATGAAGGAGGAACAAATTTGGCTTCAGAAACGAGTGGGAGGGAATTTTCCCGCATCCATATTTGCATCGAAACTCATTGTTTGGCCTTGGGGCCGTAGAGGGAGACAATCTAATAATTTTTCTGGAAGGAAAGGCTGGAAATGGGGCAGGTAAATCCTATTCTTCCATCAGCCCAAAGCCTAGGGTGCAAATCCAAGCAAATCTCAAGTGGTTGCGCATTAATATTGCTCTGGAGAGCAACAGGGACTGATTTTGTGTTCCCCTTCCTTGCATCAAGGAAGAATCCAGAGGGCAACAGGGACTTATTTTGCACTGTTGCATGAAGGAAGGAATAAACTTCACTTTGGAAATGAGTTGGAGGGAATTTCCCCACATCTAAACTCATCATTTGCCCTCGGAACTGCGGATGGAGAGGATAAACTAAATGCATCACAAGGAGATGTTGGAAACGGGGCAAATAAACCCAATTTTGGAAACGTTTTGTGTTTCCATTGGCTCTAAGTAAAGCCAAGAGTGGGCGGTTGGGCTCCAAACCCTATTTTTGTGGCCAAGTGCAGGGGAAAATCCCCTTCTGGCCCCACTCACCGCAGAAGGACGGCGTCCTCCACGGCTCGACGCCAATGCCGTGGCTCTGGCACTCTGTCACGTAGGCGGCGATGGCTTTGCACAGGGTGGCCCGGTGGCCTTTGTAGTGGCAGGCATCAAAGGCGCAATCCTCAAGGAAGGGCATGGGATCGATGGCACGATGGCATGCCCGGAAGGGCCCCCCAGCTCTGGCGATCACCCCGCAATAGCCGTCACCGCGGTAGGGCTTTTTCTGCTCCTCGTTGCACGCTGGGCAATCCCCCACGCAACCGGCCGAGCAGCCGGGGACGTCCCCCACCTTCCAGCTATTGGCCAGCTGGATTTCATCCGCGGCCCGTTTGCCATCACGGGTGATGAAGTCATCATCGGGGTCACGGTTGGCGTTGCCGCAAAGGCCGCAGACGGCGCCAGCATAGGCATCGGGGAGGATGACACGGGCGTAGCTGTACCAGTCGAAGCTCACCCGCAAGCCGAAGGCGGTGCGGACGAAGCCATGGACGCCGCTGTGGTAGAGCTCGAACTGGCCCTGCTGGGTGAACGGGAGCTCCACAAAGGCACCGTTGACCTGGGGGAGGTGGCGTTGGAGGGTCAGCGGTGGCATCAGCGTGGCAAACGGCTCATGCAGAACGCTCGAGATCTGGGCGTTTTTGCAAAAGCTTTTGCGTGGGGAGGATTTCCGGGCAAATTCAAATTAGTGAAGTTTGGGGCATTTTTGGTAAATGAGAAGAATTTCCAGAAAAAATGCAAATTCCTTGAGATTTGGGTGTTTCTAAAAAGCCAAGAAGGATTTCCAGGCAAATGCAAGCTACTCAAGGTTTGGGCGTTTCTGCAAAACCAACGAAAATCACTTGAGATTTGGGCATTTTTGCAAAATCTTTTGCACAGGGAGGATTTCTGGGCAAATTCAAATCAGTTAAGTTTGGTGCATTTTTGGTAAATTCTTTGCATGAGGAGAATTTCCAGAAAAAAAGCAAATTCCTTGAGATTTGGGTGTTTCTAAAAACCCAAGAAGTATCTCCAGGCACGTGCAAACTACTCAAGATTTAGGAGATTTTGCAAAATGCTTTGCACCGGGGGGATTTTATGGTCAAATGCAAATCGCTGGAGATCTGGGCGTTGCACAAAATGTTTCGCAGGGGAAGGATTTCCAGGCAAATGCAAATTGCTCAAGATTTGGGTGTTTCTGCAAAATCCTTTCGCATGAGGAGGATTTCCAGGCATAGGATTCTATATTCAGTGGAAAATATTATCGTTCAGAGAGAAAAATAAAGGAAAAGTTGTGGCTGACCCTTTTGTGTAACACTTTGGCTAAAACAAGGTGGGAACTGAACATTTCCCAAATGAATTGAGTCAGTTTGCAGCTGTTGGGGAGAAAGGAAATATAAACTCAGAAAGACCCAGGGGAGGCAAAAAAAAAAAAAAAGGAAGCCAAAGATGTCAAGCAAAGTGGATGCTTTTGATATTGGAAGTCTTTTTGGTGTTATTCATGGCTATTTGTCACTCGCTTCATTTGCCAGACCGAAAATTGCCTGTTTCCAGCACACCATAAACAAGTCGTAGGGTTTTTTTCTTTTTTTTTTTTTTTTCTTTTTTTAATATGAACTTCTTTAAGAGTTTTAAAATAAGGTGTTTAAATCCAAACCAGCTGCTCGGGGCTCCCTCTGGAGACGGCAGACAGAAATTGATGCTTCCGTGGAAGCGTGGGTGAGTCAAAAAAAGGGGGATTTGGGGGAAAACATAGCAAATAAGCAGTTTATATGAAGGTCGCATGAGGTCCTTGGTGGCCACTTACCTTGACCTTGCGCGGATGCTCCTGGCTCATGCTGATGACGTTGCCGTAGACCTCCAACGTGACGGTTTTGGTGAAGGACACGGCTTTGCTGCCCCGATTGTTGTTCTCCACCTTGACGGTGAAGGGGACCAGTGTGGGGTCCTGGGCGCAGAGGGCTGCGAACTGGTAGATGCATGTTCCTTGGAAGTCATACCTCAACCCGTCGAAGGTGGTGTAGTGAGGATCGCCTGTCCCGATGCAGGTGAAGTACTTGTTCGCCTGGCAGCTGGGGACGCCGTTGACCGTGACGCATTTCTCATGGGCTTTGCACCCAGCTTTCTTGCAAGCCACCTTGCCCCCCGCCTCGCATCGGCACCGACTTTGGCAGCTCCCGTCCTCCCAAAACTCCTCCCGGACCTTGTAGGAGCGACCGTTGTGGAGACAACTGCAGCTCTCCACTGGGACACACGCATCATCGTGGAGGACGAAGCCCTCGTTGCACTGGCAGCTGGCCCTGCACGGCTGTCCACAGGACGCGGGGGCTTTGGGGTCGGCGCAGGTGGCAGGGCACGCCGTCCCACAGGCCTCGAAGTGGCTGTTTTTGGGGCATCTCTGAGCTGTGGGGATGATATTTGAGAAAATCTCAAAAAAAAAAAAAAATTGGAGGGCAACACAAGAGAGGAGCTAAGCACTTTCCCTAGAGAGACATCGGGCTCCTACGTTGGCTGGTTGATACCTACAAGTGATTCAGAGTCCCTGAGACACCCCGTTGGGGTGGCCCTCAAGAAAACCCCTACGTAATTCTGCGTGTTACGGACACCTGAAGGCAGATAAGGTGCATTTTGGGGTAATTTGGCATAAAAAAGAGCAACACAATCCTTCCCCAATGCTGGAGATGTTGGTTAAGTTGACAAGCATCAACTTGGTGGGGTGGGGCAACAACACTTGGGCACCCGCTGCCAGGTTCCCATGGGGATCCCCTTCTTTCTCCCCCAAAAATCTTGCCNTCTTTCCGCCCCCCCCCCCCAAGTCTGAGCTCACCACATCCTGCTGTGTCCTGCAGCGTCTCCTGGTCTCCACAATCATCCTGGCAGGAGGGATCTCGCCAGCTCTCGGCCCAATCCTCCACACTGGCCGCCCGAGTGCCATCAGAAAGCGTTGTCTCATCCTCGGTGTCCTCGTTGAAGTTGCCGCAGAGTCCACAGGTGGCCCCGAAATAGCTGCTGGGCACCGCCACCATTATGGCCCAGTCGTCATCGTAGGTCACCTGCAGCCCAAAGTCCGTTTGCAGGATGGTCCGACCTTCGTTTCGGGAGATCTGGATCTTCCCCGCTTCCAGGGTGGCCGGGAGGCTGGTGAGTTTGTTGTTGACCTTGGGGGAAAGGAGAAGAAGAAGGATTAAATCTCAGCCTCAAAAAAACATATAGATACAATCAGAAAGAGAAATTTCTTTCAGGAAGCAAATTATCAGCATAAATCAGCAATTTTGCCCCATGTCCTGTAGATAGGCAACAGGCTTTAGCGGGAGAAGATCCAAAACCCAAATGTGTCATGGTACAACCATCTCCTTCAACTCCTGAGTGTAAAAATCTCATCTATATGAGGACCACTGAACTGTACGGCTGGGAGAAACCACATCTGACCTGGTAAAACAGACTTACATCTCACCTAGACTCTTTTTTTTGGGGGTAGATCTCCATGGTTGGTGGACTCCATGGATAAAGCCAACCTCCCAGTAGAGTTTGCAGCCTTAAAATGACCTTTTTCTCGAGGCTAACCAAAAAATGAGCATGGTTTAATTGGAGACACCGCTGAGGACATCTCAAGTCAGTTACAAAACGCTCTCCCCTGTGCCATGTCTTGATCTGTAATGCAAAAATTTCCCAAACCTCCATGGTTTCGGTGATTCTCCTCTTTTTTTTTTTTATTTCAGCCTCACATGCTACAATGTTTTATCCTCTTCCACAAAAGGCTTTATCCGGAATAACGCTGCCGTGACCTGGAGAAACCCACCTGGATTTTACCTCCCTCTCCTTTGTGGATGGAGATGTTGTAGGCATACACGTAGACGTTGGTCAACCACTCCTTAAAATCGCCTTCGCTCTTCTTCTCCTCCACCACGAAAGGCACCAGGGTGGGATCGTTGCCACAATACTTGGCAACAGTGTAGGTGCAGCCGCCCCGGATGTCCACGGTCATCCCGTCGAAGGTGTGGTATTGCAGGGACTGCGACCCCATGCAGGTGCCCATGTAGTCGTGCACGCACACGGCCTCCCCCTTCTCCAGCTTGCACGTCTCCTTCGCGCGGCATTTCACGAGCCGGCAGGGATCTGGAAGAAATCGGGCAGGATTATTTTGGGGGGAGGGGGGTGACTTTGCTGCCAGATGTGGCCTCAGGGACAGTGCCAACATCGCCATAAACAGTCAAGCAGCACCTCCAGATCCTTACTGGATTAAAGCAGGGATTTATCCCAGGTGGGTTCAACCCCCTAAAGCTTAGGCTTCACCATCTGGATTGGTTGCTTGAGGTTCCTTTCGTTGATTGCTTAATTACAGATTATTTATTTATAGATTATTTATAGATAAGAATTTATCCCAGGTAGGTTTAGCCACGTTAAGCTTAGATTTGACCATCTGAGTTGATCGCTTGAGGCTCCTTTCATTGATTGTTTAATTACAGATGCTATGTTTGTAGATGACATATCCTCTCCTAAGGTGGGCCAAAACCACGTTGGGTGAATTACCCCCTTTTAGACCTGCCTATCCTCGTGCTACAAGAGAAAAGCTGAGTTTCAGCTCAAACCAGTTAATTTTAGATACTTTTTTCGATGCGAGCTCAGCATTTATCAGCTGTGGGGGTGGAAAAGGGGATGCTAGAGACCTCCAGCTCGGAGGACAAAATTTTGACTCTGAAAAACATGTGGTTTTGCCTCGCATCACAACCAGGCTTTTGAGAGGGGAACAGGAGGGAAGCAAAAAGGGGTTGAGGGGAGCTGGAGGTGGCCATGGGGCACTCACCACTGTCACAAACGGCCGGTGACCCGTAGGCTTTTTGCTGCCGGATCCCCACGCTGAACAACCCGAAGGGGGACGACTTGTGCTCTACCGTATGGACAGTGAATTGACTACCCAAACTTTGCCCGGCCCAGGAGTAATCGGTCCCCGGGACCGGTTTCCACGCAACGTTTCTCAACGGCATTTTGTTGAGCATCATTCCCGACGTCTCCGAGGTCTTGGCGATCAACAGGGCATAATTATCGTAACCCTCCAGGGCAAAGATGTTGTAGGAGTGGCAGTAGCTGGAGACATCTGGGATGGTCATAAAAAAGGGATCATAAGAGATGGCATCTTTATTACCTCCGTCAGCAAAAAAAATGACCTGGATGCCAGCGTTGGCAGAGAGGTACAAGGTGTTCAAGGCTTGGAGTCCGTAGAGCGTTGACCGGCTGGGCCGTAGCTCCCGAACGGTCTTGGTCACCCCATGTTGAGACTCCACGCGCGTGGGCTGGGAGGTGGAGACGTAGACAATATCCGATTGAGTCTCAAAAGGCAACGGTGGCACGATGAAGGTGGTGCCCCAGCTGGAAACAGGCTGGAGCTGCTCCACCAAATGGTCGCAGTTGGTGAATCTGGCCAAGCAAGTGTGGCCGGTGAAGACGGCCACGGGTTTCTGCGCCACAATCCTCGTGCCGGACATATCAGACGGGCTTTGGAGCTGGACTGCTTGGAACGGCTCCAGTCTGATGGGGAGTACTGAGCCCCGGGGGTAGGACTGGCCTTGGTAGGTCACCGTGGCTTTGAGGTGCACATCAACCGTGGTGGGCTCATCCCAGGCGGCCACCACGAACTCGCCATAGCGGTCAGTGCCCACGTTAGGTGTCACCACGTGGTACTCCGTGCCCCAACTGTGCACTGGGTATACCACAGCTGAGTCAACTGAGGTGGGTTTCTCGTTGACCATCACCAAGGAGATGGCGTTGTTGGCCCTCACCACCACGGTGTTGTCGAAGCTTTTGCTCCCCACCATCTCCGCTTGCGGGGGGATCTTCACCAGGATGGTTTGGCCCGTGGTCGCCTGCACCGTCATCCTCAAGCCCGGCTTCTTCATGGAGATGGTGATGGACGTGAAGGGTGAATAACCCGTGATCAGCAGCTTGAAGTCACTGTTGAGGGTCTGCTGCAACCCATTTTGCATGAAGGCCACCACAAAGCCTTCCCCCAGGTGATGCGGAGCCGCCGCGGCAACACCGAGCAAGTAAAAAACCCCTAGAAAAAGCCGAGGAAGAGGAGAATTCACCATCAGCGCCTTCATCAGCCGTAAGGTCAGTCTGGCAACCCCCGCTGGGGACCAAGGCTCACGTTTGGGTTTGAGGTGGCACCTCAATTAGTCTTAATTTAATTTGGTGGATACGGAATAGGGATTGGGTGGACAGTTGCTTTGGTAGGATATTGTTTTGGAGAAATAAAAATTTAAATTAACATTGATTTGATAGGCATTTGATTTGACAGACTTTTGATTTGATGACTATTTGTTTGATTGACTTTTGATGGACTTTTGACTTGATGGACTTTTAATTTGATGGATTATCAAGTTGGAGAAATAAGGTCTGTGGATTTGACCAAATACTGAATTGAAGACACACTTTTAAAGGAATATAAATTTAAAAGTCTATCAATTTAAAGAGAACGCAATTTGAAGAAAAAGCAATTAATTCTCCATGGAAAAAAAAGATAAGGGATTTTTCTGGGTTTTGTGCCAGATGGAGGAATTTGAAGGGGAAAACTGGGATTTTTTTTAGGGGGCCCCTTTCACCTCCAAAAGGCCACGGGGGTGGAAAAGTGGCCAGCCACGCCCAGAGATGATGCTGAAGGACCATGGCTGGCGCTGGGTCGCAACCGGGGGGAAAATTGCCCTATTTTCAACTAATTCTCCCAAAAATATATCTCAGGTGGGGGCTTTGCCTCTTGGTTTCCCCTCTATGTGTCACGGAGTGGGGGGGAATTTTGTCTCTTCCCCATCATTGCGTGGAATGGGGGTGGAAATGTGCCCTCTTGGACTGGGAAAAAAACTAATTTTGAGGTAATTCACATCTTTTTTAGGGGGATTTTACGGGTTATGATGCGTTTCTCCACCCTGTTTGAACTCACCCCATAACGCGACGGTCCAAACCTGCAGCGACGCAGCAGCTTTCCCCCCCCCATCCATCATCCTTTGGCTGCAGAAGGTAAAAAAACGATCAAATTCTGATATTTTTTTTTTTTTTTAAATTGCGCTCAAGTTTGCCCATGGCCCAAAACTGAGGTTTATTGCACTTGCACATGCCCCAAAAATTCAACTTTTTATTGCAGTTGGACTCATAGACGTACCCCAAAATCTGGTTATTTATTTTCCACAAAATAAGTGTTTTGTTGCACTTGCCACAAAACTCTACTTTTTTGCACTCATGCTCACCCCAAAAATCTAGGGTTTTTTCACTCATACACATCTCAAAAGTTGCTATTTTATTGCACTTATCCCAAAAGTCTATATTTTATTGCACTTGCACATGCACCTGACCCCAAAATCTGCTTTTTTGGGAGGCATTTGCTTCCCTTTTTTTTTACAAAAAATCCCCCAATTTTTACAAAATTCAAGCCCTCATCTCAACATATTTGCTTTTTTCCCCTTTTTTCCCTTTTTCTATTTTCTTCTTTTTTCCTTTTTACCCTTTCTTCTCTTTTCCTTCTTTTTCCCTTTTTCCGCTTTTTTCCTCCATTTCCCTTGTTTATTTTGCTCCATTTTTCCCTTTTCCCCCCAAATCCCCTTCCTTGCTTTTCTCCCCCTTTCTTGCTTTTCTCCCCCTTTTTCCCCCTTTTTCTCTCCTTTTTTCCCTTCCCCCACCCGGCAAATTCCCCTCAGAAACAGTCAAATTAATCTGCTACCAGGAACAAACCCAGTGGCTGGGAGGAAATATCTGAGGAATTTCCGGATATTTTCATATTTTGAGCTCTTTTTTGCGAAAAAAAATATATTTAATTATATATATTTTTAACCTTACCTCCCTCTGGTTTTTATCCGGCCCCAAAAAGCTCTGTTTTATCCTCAAATCCTTGATGGAAATACTAAGAGCGACCCCGGGGCAGCCGGCTCCTGCTCCTCCTTTTATTATTTTTTGCAGAAAAAGGAAAAAAAAAAAAGACAAATACAGACGACCCCAAGGGACTGACCCACCCAGAGCTTTGACATCATTTTTGGCGAGAAAAAAAGGTGACTTTGGGGGAAAAACCACACTGTTTTGATTAAAGCCAAGCCGGGGGATTATGCAAATGGCAAAAAAAAAGTCTGAATTACTAAATAGGGATTTATTTTTTTTTTTTTTAATTGTCGGTGAGGTTGAAACTGCCCCAAAATTACAAGCGAGGGAGGAGGGGGGACAAAATGGGTGGGGATTTTTTTCGTGTGTGTGGAAATGGGCCAAAAAGGAGAGGAAAAAAACAAAAAAGGAAAAAGCTGGGGGGGAGAGGAGAGTATTTGTCCCAAAAAAATCCCTTTTGTGGGATGACAAATAGGGCCAAAGGGGAGGGGAGGGGAGAAGTTGTGTGGTGTGTTGTGTCGGAGCGTGTTGTGGGGGTGGTTTTGGGGGTGTTTGTGCCAAGTTGTGTGTTGTGTGCTCTGTGCACGTGTTGTGTGTGGGAGGGTGTCAGAGCGTGTTGTGGGTGCNTGGGGGGTGTGTGTGTGCTGTGGGGTGTTGCATGGGTTGTTGCGGGGGTGTTGTGTGTGTTGTGGGGCTTTTGGGAGTGTTGGGGAGGTTGGTGCATNAGGTTGTTACATGTGTGTTGTGGGGGTGCTGTGGGGCGGGGGGTGTTGTGGGTGTGACGTTTTGGGGGTGTATTAAGTCATGTGTGTGTTGTGGGGGGTGTGAGGCATGTTGTGGGTGTGGCACTGAATTTGGGTGGATCCAGCCCAAAAGGCCCCGAAATCCTGCGGCCACGCGTGAGTGATGATGATGACGACAACAACGATGACACGGGAGCCACCGCAGCGGCTGCCACTTTATTGCTCCAGTTGACGTTGACGCATCCTTGATCTTCACCTATGCCGGTGACACGGGGACAATGGGGATGGTGGGGATGACGGGGACAATGGGAACGACAGGGATGATGGGGACCATGGGGTCGATGGGGATGACAGGGACAACGTGGACGACGGGGAATGATGAGGACAATGGGGAAGATGGGGGCAACAGGGATGATGGGGACGGCTGGGAAGACGGGGACAATGGGAACATCTGGGGCGACGGGGATGATGGGCACGACAGGAACAGCAGGGACAATGGGACAACGAGGATGATGGGGATGACAGGGACATTCCCTCTGCCCCAGAGGTCTTCATTCACCTACGGGAAGAAACCAAGAACTCAAGAGGAGGAACCCGTTGCCCAGTTCTCCCTTTTTTTCCTCTGTTTCCACCTCAAAACCCTCAACTTACAACCAGCAGCTTTTGCCGTCGGCCACCTTGGGGACCTCGGTGGGGACACCTGTCACCTTAAAATCATCCACCTGGAAGACCCAACGCCCGGGGACGTTGACGTTGGAGGTTTGGGTGATGTTGATGATGGCTTCAGTCTGGGAGCCGGGGATGTTGTAGAAGTTAGTGTCGTCTCCGCTGTTGAAGCCGGCCTGAAAACAAGGTCAAAATGGCAGATTTGGAGAGTTCATGCCGCCCATGGGGTGGGACAACCTTCTACTGGTGGTGGTCCCAAAATACCTCATGGGCCAACCTCTGGGCTTCAGTGAAGCGGGTGGTGGCCTCCAAAAATGTTATGGGCCAAATTCCTACCTTCAGCGTTGGTGTCACCAAATAATGTTGTGGGCTAACCTCCAACCTTCATCATTGGGCCATCCTCCAACCTTCATTATCATTGTCCCCAGGAGATGCTGTGGGACAACCTTCTACCTTGAGCAAACCCGGTGTTTTCCCCAAAAAACTTTGTGGGCCACCATCCTACCATTGCCATTGTTGTCCCCTCCCAACGGTACAGGCCATCTTCCAGTCTTGGATGATCTTGGCCTTGTCCCCAGAACCATTATGTGCCAACATGTCTTCTCCAAAAAATAATTATGGGCCAAAGTTCTACCTTCAATGTGGTTTTCCCCAAAAATATTGTGGGGCAAAGTCCTACCTTTGGCAAACTGGTGTTGTCCCCATAAAAACCATTACTGGTCAACCTCCTCCCCAGTTCCTTGGCTCCCTCATCCCGTTGCCCTCTGCTTTTCCTTCAGCTCCACCTACGTGGGCCGGGGTCCCACCAAGACCTGTATCGGCGTCACCATCGCTTGCCACCCCTGTGGTCCACTGGATGTCCCAATAGTTGAGGATGATGAAGGACGTCTTGGTGTCGGTGGTCAGGACGGCTTGGAAGGTGTTGCCCTGCCAAAAGGAAGGGGGAGATGACACCACCAGTGGTGGGACGAGCAGGTCTGGGTGGGATTTAGCCCTGAGGGCTCCACGCAGGAGTAGACACCTTGGCCACCTTGGTCAAGCATGGCCCATGGGCTGTTTTTTTGGTGTCTGCCTTCAGATGATGACTTTTGGTGATCTACCACAGCTTCCTTCTCTGCACGAGGTGGCCAGAGGGACACAAATGGGTCTTGAAGGCCAAGAACGGAATGTGAAGGCCACAGATAGGTCATGAAGGCCAAGGAAGAGGTCGCGAAGGCCAACAAGTGGGTCGCAAAGACCAAAAAATTGAATGTAAGGCCAACACATGGGTTGTAAGTCCAACAGGTGGGTCGTAAGGCCAACATGTGGGTCCTTACCTTATTGGTGGTCGAGCCATAGTAGGCCACGTGGTCCCAGGTGGCCACAAAAGCCCATGTGGCGGTGAAGGGGATCTTGGGGAAGTATTGGTTGATGTCCTTGGTGACACGTGCCAGCAGCGTGGGGTCAGTGGTCTCTCGGTAGAAGATTTCCCCTCCGTTCACGTTGTCCACGTCCGCCCAGTACGGGGCCACGAAGGGGCGTCCATCAGCCAGGGGGAAGGGGTCGGGGGTGTATTGGTTGACCCGGGTGTCAAAGGAGATCACACCGTTGTTGTTCACCTGCAAGAGACGTCAGGTCAACCCCCATGTGGTGGCAACCACAGCTTGGAGTCCTACCACAGGGTCAACACCTTGACATGGTCGTGGTACCCCTGGAGATGGACGCGGGGGTCCCGCTGTGGTCTTTCCCCCCGACTTCTGCATCTCTACACCCACGTTTAGGTCATTATTGCATCTACGGCTCTAGCAGAAAGAGGGGGGTGATGGGATATAACACCCTAAACATGGCCACGGACCTCCCCCAAGGGTGGAGATCTCCTCCCAGGACCCACCACCCACAGGAGGATGCTTTGATGCACCAGGAAAAAAAACAACAAACCCTCAGATTAAGGCAATCGGGTCAATCCCGTGGATGGGGAGACTTTTGTTGGGGGACAAGTGACAAAATGGACTGGAAAAGGGACCAAAAAAAAAGGGGGGTGGGGAATTAGAAAATGGAGAGAAACGCAAGGAAGGTGTGGAATTTTGACTCACGTACGTAAAGGGCTTGGTACTTTTTGCTGTAGAAGGTGAAGGGCACGGCGAGGGAGAGCTTCTTCGACGTCCCATCATCAATTTTGGGGTTCTTATGGTCATGCTGGGCCAGACCGTAGGGGTAGAGCAGTGATGCTGTGGGAAGGCAAACGTTGAGGAGCCCCCCCCCGAACCCCTCCAAAACTCATACATTTGGGGATTCCTGATTTGAAATGGGGGGGTCACCTAAAAATGGGGTTCTCCTGGCTGCCCAATATTTTGGGTGAAACTGGGGCTGAAGGGAATTGCCCGGGGTACGTGCAGATGTCCTAGAACCACAGAATGGGTTGCGACGGCAGGAAACTTAAAGACCACCCAGTCCCACCCCCCTGCCCTGGGCAGGGACACCTCCCACCAGCCCAGGTCGCTCCAAGCCCCGTCCAACCTGGCCTTGAACCCCTCCAGGGATGGGGCAGCCACAGCTTCTCCGGGCAACCTGGGCCAGGGGCTCACCGCCCTCACAGCAAAGAATTTCTTCCTCAGATCTCATCTAGATCTCTTCAGACTGTCCCCCCTTGTCCTATCGCTATTCTCCTTGACCAAGAGTTCCTCCCCAGCTTTCCTGTAGGCCCAGTTAGGCACTGGAAGGGGCTCAAAGGTCTCCCCGGAGCCTTCTCCAGGCTGAACCCTCCCCAACTCCTCACAGCAGAGGGGTTCCGGCCCCCAGATCATCTCTGTGGCCTCCTCCGGTCCCGCTCCAACAGGTCCATGTCCTTCTGTGATGTCCCCAGAGGTGGAGGCAGCGCTGCAGGGGGGTCTCCCCAGAGCAGAGGGGCAGAATCCCCTCCTTCACCCTTCTGGGGACGCAGCTCAGGTTGCCAGTGGCTTTCTGGGCTACCAGCGCACCGTTGCCGACTTGTGTTGAGCTTCTCATCCACCAACATCCCTGAGTCCTTCTCCTGAGGGCTGCTCTCCAGCCGTTCTCCACCCAGCCTGGATTTGTGCTCGGGTTTGCCCCGACCCACATGCAGGACCTTGCACTTGGCCATCAAGAACCTCAAGTTCATCGAGAACTTCATGAGGGTGACATGGGCCAACCCCTCCAGCCTGCCCAGCTCCCTCTGGATGGCATTTGAGGGCAAAGAGTGCAAAAATAAAACATCTAATTTCCATATAACCTCTGCCCCCTTCCCCGCTTCCCACATAAAAGCAGAAACAACCCCGTTGTTGGGTGGAAATACCGTCTATTCAGGCAAAACCCCACCTTTTTCTTGCGCCGGTTGGACATCCATCACGGCTCCTGGAGAAGAGATGGAAATATTGACCCAGGAGAAGCCACCACCCACGATTTTTCCATCTAACAGCACCCTCAGAAGATGATAGTGTCTTTTTCGTGTTGTTTTTTTTTTGAACCTACCCAACATCAGGAGCAGGAAAGCGAAGGAGGGCTTCATCGCAGCTCCTGCAAAATTGTAAAAATCTGTAAAAATTAAAAAAAAAAAAAACACAAAACCAACAACAAACTGATGAAGCAGCCCAAGGATGCTCTGGAGGTGAAAGGTTTCTCATTAAATTTTCACGGCATTTTTTACCCGGTGATGTGGTGGTGGGGTGAATTATTTCCACCGACTTTTAAAAGAATTGCACAACTAGGGAAGTTTTGGGGTTTATTACCCAGAGAGAGTTAAGAAAAATCAGATTTCCCAGGTGTATTTTAACCCTTTACTCGTCCCATTTTCCCCCAACCTGGGGTCCTGCCTGCGGGAATCACCCCGTGGAGAAAAACTAAGCATAAATCGGAGGGATCTGGGGGAAAAAAACCACCATTTAGGTGTTTTCCCAGCTGGCAAAAGAGAAACCGAGGCAGGATAGAGGATGCACCATGGAAGGGGGCGATTTGAGGAGCCGCCCACGTGCGATTTTGAACAAAATCCCCCTTTGCAGCGAATTGGCTGCTTTTTCAGGAGCGTTTCTCCTTGATTCGTGCAATTTTAAGCCATTTGAAGAGAGCAGCTGCTCAAATTGACGCAATTTAAACAATTTGAGGTGAGGATTTAAGGGGGTGATGGATGTTCGCAATGGAAATAAAGTCTCTTACCTCAGTATCTCGCCGCGTCCCGGTTTCCCAAGGGAAAGGGGAGGAGAGAAGAGGTGCCGACACGAGCTCAGCCACCAAAAAATGGGATTTCTGTCGCATCCTGCCCCTTCTTTTAATGCGCAGCCCTCCCGGCCCCCCTGCACCGTGAAAAAAAAATCCCGTAAACACGGTGGAATCCGCCAACTTTCTGCCCATCAAGGCAGCGTGGAGCCGTATTTCCCCCCTCTCCCCCACCAGCGTCTCCGTAGAGGCAGATTTTGGGACAACGGGAGACATTTGACTCCTCCGGATGCTTTCGGAATCTGAGATAAGGTTTTTGGCAAGGAGACGGGACAGATGCGGGGTGGGCTTGGAGTTCTCAGGAATTCCTGTAAGGATTTTTCTAATCCATCTCAGAAAAAAAATAAAACACCCGTCCCGTCACCTCCATCCACCCCAGAGACAGTGAAAGGGGCGGGGGGGGG
>VYZM01014476.1:0-27383 GCA_013398915.1 Dromas ardeola | reverse complement strand
CCTCCAATCTTGATGTTACCAATGAGGCCAACTGTGTTGGTGACCATCAGGTCCAGTATCGTATCCCCTCTGGTAGGGCTGTCTAATACCTGGCTTAAGAAGTTATCCTCAATGCATTCCAGGAGTCTCCGGGATTGCCTGTGGCTTGCCGTGCTACTTTTCCGTCAGATGTTGGGGTGGTTGAAGTCCCCCAGCAGGACGAGAGCCTTTGAGTGGGATGCCTCCTGTAGCTGGAGTAAGAAGGCTTCGTCAATGGGCTCCTCTTGATCAGGCGGCCTGTAGTAGACACCAACCACAAGGTTCCCTTTGTTGCCTTGGTCTCTAATTCTTTCCCATAAGCTTTCAACCTGCTCATGGTTATTCTTCAGAGACAGCTTTTCACACTCTATCCATTTCTTGATGTAGAGGGCAACACCTCCGCCATTCCTTGTCACTTCTGAGCAGCCTGTAGTCATCGATAGCGCCTGTTTCTCCTATCGGAGTAAAAGTTACTCTTTCACTTCCTTTCAACTTCTGAAACACACACAGAAAAATCAGGGTTATTTCCTGCGATATTTCTAAGCTTTAAGGAAACATGTTCCCTGTAACTTTACTCCTCCTTCTTTTTCACAATCATTGTAGAATTTACTCTTGAGAGTATGACATACATAGAATTGGACAATTAATTCATGTCATCATTCACTGTGCTTTAGGTTTAATAGACAATTTTAATTTGAAATAGAATGTCTTATTTAGTTTTCCATGGTTGTTTTTTGACTCTAAAAATCTAATGTCTTCTGTGGATTAAAAACCTAATCATATCAAAGTAAAATTAAAAAAAAATAATTGAAGTTTTGTTGAAATTAATATTTTACTTTTGATACTCTTGGCAAAATAGGTAGAAATTAGCATGTTATTATTAGTAGGTAAAAATAATCCGGAAAATGTAATAAATTTGTGATCAGGAATCTTATGGTTTAATAATTTCTTCAGGAATTTTTGTGTCAGGAATTTTGACTAAGCGAGAAATATATTATAAAAAAAATTTCTCTGAACTCTATGCTATCTTGTAAGAGTATTCTATTTGTTTTATAGTATTGGTATTAGATTGTTTACAACAAATGAAAAATTATGAATGAAAAAGTAGTTTTTATCTCAGGATCTGGGAATGTTGTAAATTTAGAATTATGCATATTCACTAAGCTTTACACTTTGAATACATAAGTTTTGGTCCACGTTAGCAGTTCCTTATCTTGGACAATCAGCACTTATTGAGGGACGGGAAGAGAACAAAGGAAGCTATACCATCTTCTCCTGCATGCATTTATGAAAAGTTCAGATGGGTTCTGCTGCAGCTCCTGAGTCAGTAACAGAAGGAACAGAATAGTTTCTCAGATATTAAGCACTTTAGCAATAACACATTATTCTTGCCACATCATTGCTGGATCTCTCATTGAGATATAAAATTGAATGACATAGAGCAACTACACTGTGTTCAGTTTCCTCTGTACCAGAAGATATCCCTGAGGAGGATGCTGGTGAAGCTCGACTTTCTCTAAAGGAAAGTTTATTCTGAAAGTCATATATAAAGATGACAGAAAGTTAAGGAGGCAAAAGCATTTGGGTAAGTAGACTGAAGGGCAGAAATCTTATAGGAAAGACTAATTTTTCTTTCACATGGTATCAGTTGATTAATAGTCCTTGTTTTGACTGTTCAGAATATCATGCTACATCTTCTTCTACTGATGAGAAAAATGTTTAATTTTTTGAAATTAGAATGATACTTTTCACACTTAATATTTTTGCTTTCATATTCCCATAAACATTTATAATTTATATTTTAACATCTGTTGCTTATTATCTTGGGCTTCCCTCAAATATCTTCTCTTTTTTTATAAAAAGTTTGTTTAACATTAAAACACCAAAGTCCTTCACTTTTTTTTGTTTGCTGTGAAAATTCTGGTCACAATATAGCTAGTACCTTTTTGGTGCTAATAGGACTGTCTTCATAGTATAGTACAAAAAAAAATAAAAAAAAAAAAAAACAAACCAAAAACTGAAAAGCACCAACAAACCTGAAAACAAAGAAATCTATTTGTGCTAACACATAACTTTGATCTTCATCCCCGCTTTTCAAGTCAATTAGGGGACTGGGGTGATTGTAGCAGTAATACTTAAGTAAAGGGCAGAAATCCTGGTGGACAGAAGGTAAAAAAGCCTGTGCTTTAGACAATAGTGTCCTTGTGATTTTAAAAAGGAGATTCTGACTACACATATTTCACTGCAATAACTGTGAAATTCAAAATTCTTTCTAAGAAGGCATTACAACAAGCCTTAACAGGAAGACATACTCACTCTTGATACATTTAAAATAGCAGTGAGATATCAATCCACATTTTCCAGTAGATAAAATGTTCATAAAAGTCCATGGGAGTTTCATCAAGACAATGACTGCTGAATTCACTAGTTCTTACCATATCTCAATAGTACAGTGAGAGCATTATTTAGAACACATTCAGTAGATTTTTCCTAGGAGTCCTATGAAGATTTCTTTGGCTTAGTTTCCCAAAAACCTAGCCACGTATCAGATGCCAAGAATTTGTTGGCTCTGCTTCCAGTTATCAGTTTCAGACATTTGGCTAACCTCTTTGACTAACACAAAGCTTAGACACTGTGCTTTCCCACATGTTTTCATCTGGAAGGCAGCCCACACAGATGATGGCAGACTGAGCAACTGAGCACGGTTGTAGGAAACACTGAAATGTAGCGTAGTATTCTCCAAGGATTCTCTGACAGAGAAGCATGCAGATGAATATTTCTTCCTTTGTTTAATATGTATTCTGCATCTTCCTTGCTTATCTAATTTTGGGGCATGACAACAAGTCATTTCACAGAATTTTTTCAAACAGACTTTTCCTTGAAAGTTTCAGATTTTGATTTTCTGTCTTGTCCAAGAAATTATCCAACACCCAGCACAGTTGAATAACATGATTTATTTAAACAACTACCTAATTCTCAAGAGGAATTACAATACATAAAGATATTCTGCATCAGGTATATCTGCTACGTAGAAAGAATGTTGTGGTCTCCAAGATAGCCAACTAGAATAACAAGAATATTTTGGGAAAAAGAGAAATACCAAACTGTTCAATTTCATTTTTCTGTAAATGAAAGGCTGGTTCTAACTTTTTGGTTTCTAAAGACTACATTTCAAACTTAAGCTATTTATGCATCATTTTCAAAATTACTAAATTGTTTAAATATAAATCTTTTGAAGAGCTTACATTGAAATGGTTCATTTAAGCCTTACCCAAAATCTGATTTTGTGTTTGCAAACCATTAGTGGGAATTCAGATTTTCATCACAACCTGGGAAAAAGCGTCCTGCTTGGCGTCAGTCAGAATACTGTGGTGACATTGAATTTAATCATAGGCAGCTCTTCTTGATGAGAAGGTGTGATATATTTTTAATTTATAAATGAGTACCTTCATTTTGCTATTTCAACTCAATCTCCTTCGCTCACAATGTAAATAGAATGTTTTCCAGGCCATTCAAGTCTGATTTGGGGTTTTAGGCTCATACTTATTTTCATTGTATCTTCCAAGAGTGAAAGCCAAGCACAATGTCTCAAGATGAATGATGTCCCAGGTCTCCACTTTGTTGGTCCTTATTTTCACTCCCCCATTTTTTTCCCAGTGAAAGAAAGTTGTCACACTGCATACTAAGCAAGCTATGCCTTCACTATTTTAAGACCACAAACACAACATTGTATGGTAGCCAAGATTCACTTAAATTATAATTCCACCTTCTTGAACCAGTTCCTCCTCCTTTTTTTCTTTCCCTTACCTCCTTGTTAGTCACTCCTACATTTTTCTGTTTTGATTTTCTTTGAATTCATGCCCCGGGCCATTCTGACACCTTTCTTCTAACAGTGTTACTGTTACAGAGGCATTACACTTGAGGGGTCTGCACTTTGTAGAGATTCATGTGTATCCAGTTTTTTTTCATTTAAAAATGTCTGGGTTATAGAAGATGGTTTAAGTTTTGCTGTAGCATGTTGTTGTGCAGCTTCCATATTCTTTAGAAAAATAGTGTACTGTTTTGTCTATTTAAGAACAGAGAAATAAGACTTTTATTTTTTTAAAAATTGAAATCCTAGTCAGATAGAGAATTTTAATGACTATTCAGTTCACTTGCAGGCCTCAGAAGAGAAGCAAGAGATTAAAAACATATTTACATATGAAACTGATTAATTTCAAAATCAGCCAAAACTGATTTGAATCAGTAAAGCACATCATAATTCTAACCAAGAAAATGTTCTTAATATAAATAGCAATAAATTTCCATAGATTACAGTGGCTGTCAGTGAAGAGGAGATATTCCAATACAAGTAATAAATAATCATGGTCACAGTATATAGGAATTTTTTTTTTTTTTTCCTAGGTAAGTACGTGTTTTATTAAAACAAAATGGCAAACCTAATGGACTCTGACCTTTTTTTTTGCTACAAAATGTGATGGGTACCACTGGTAAGAACGAAATGAAGTATCAGAAAAGATCTATAAATGAAGGGAAATTCTTATCCAGAGGCAGACTCCTTACTTTTTTCTTATATATTTTATTATACTGAGCCCAAAACCCAAATCACTCGTGCAATTTGGATCAAAATTTGTCCTTTACAGATCAAGAGAGCCCACTGAGCTAATGCTATTTGTTATGACAGTCTATGCTGGGAAAGGTCAATGGCATTCCTCAGATATCCAAGAAGGCTGTGGGAAATAAAAATGAAATATGAGTGTCCTAAACTGGTCTGTGATTGCATGACTGGGTGGAATAAAACTCTCCTCTTCCTGGAGTGAAATTTGTCAGTTAGTTAGATACTTTTCATTAATAGCAATGTAAATTAGTGTCTAAGACAAAGTTATTTCCGTATAGAGACTGGCTGGCATACTACTTTGCTACAATTACTAAATATAATACTAGTTTTCTGAATTTTCCTGTCTGCTTCTTTTGAACCTTCTTATTAATTGTTTACCTATTTGGGAGAAAAATATCCTTTCCCTAACCCAGAATGTTATCTTCTTTCCCCAGCAGTGAGTTTTTCTTATAGATCACAAGCTTATAGAATAGTAGCATTCCAAAAATGTCTAAGAATAAATTTCAACTGTGTCTCCTAAGAGAGACATGGAACCTCTTGGGGCCGAAAACTGCAAAAACAGTTTGTGCTGTCAGAGTTTAACTTTTATTCCCCCCATTTATTTTATTTTTGGGAGCAAGTATTGTATTGACAGCTAATACTACTGGATCTCCTACTTGTTCTTGCAACATCTTTGTATATCACCAACAGTGATCAATTCTCCTTGCAGCCTTACCCATGTATCAGCCACTTCAGACTCCTCAGACATTTTATCTTTGTCTGACCTTTAACAATTTAATGGAAAAATAGTAATCACATAATGAATATGATTCTGTACTTGCACCCTGTGGTCATTTAGAGTTTTCTGGAGTTATCACAAAACAATTACTCAGCTACTAACTTATTTCAAGTCTGTAGTGCTTTAGACTTACAGACTTATATCTGTCTATGCTCAGTCTTTTCCAGACCATAACCTACAGCCACACTTTCTAGAGTGTAGAGTGATCTTTGAATTGTGTTTCTTTACATCATATTGCTGTTCCACAGATCACTCATCTAGCAGTACACTAGAGCACATAAACTAGTTTGTAGAATGGGGGCATAGATGGGTGCATGCATAGATGTCAGTTACAGCTCTCATTTGTTTAAAAAACATAAAATTTTACAAGAGTATATTCAAATACATTCTGTAAGGAAAAAATCTCAGAAGATGCTATGTAACCTCTTTGTGGATTTTAAGGCATCCTGTCTCCTATCATAGCAGTACATAATATAGAATCTTTATACAGAATCTTAATATGAAATACAAACTGACAACAAAAACAGCAAAATAAAAATAAAATCTACTATTCAAAATCAGCTGCAAGTTCTTAGTATTTTGAACACCTTGTCAAGAATCTTAAAACAAGCTTAAAACAATATTTCACAATGCTCTTTCAATTTTGACTTTTGGCATAAACAGAATTTTCAAGCAGAGCAATGGAAGGAAAAATAGAGCAAAGCATTCCTGAAATCATAAGTTAATAGTGGATAGAGGAGAAAGTATTTAAAGGATATGACAACTAATGACCAAACAAGTCTAGATTTCAAATGTACTCTTTCTGTGAACATATCGATGTATTTGTGTGTAGTTCTTTTTAGCTTTGTACCTTAAATTAACTTTTGTACGTGAAAATCATGGACATCACTTTTTAAACCAGGAAAATGATCATGGCAATGGGTTTTTTAAGAATTAGGGTATGGCTGAATGAATAAGCATGGAAAAACTATACAATATTTCTCAAGGTGACAGAGGCACCTATTGGTTTAAAATACTAGGAATAAGTATTAATATGCCAATGGCACAAATTGCATTCCTTAGTTTTTTCAAGTTCAATGGTCACAATCCCATAAATAAACTTGGTTCTTACAATAATCTTGAACTGTAACTAGTTGAAATAACATTCAGTTGAGATTTCTCCTAAGCTAGGTGAGGGTGACAGAGCACTGGAACAGGCTGCCCAGGGAGGTTGTGGAGTCCCCTTCTCTGGAGACTTTCAAGACCCGTCTGGATGCAGTCCTGAGTAATGTGCTCTAGGCAATCCTGCTTTAGCAGAGGAGTTGGACTAGATGATCTCTAGAGGTCCCTTCCAACTCTGAAGATTCCGTGATTCCGTGAAAAGGGCTACAGCTTTTACTGGAAATGGCTGACATGACATTTTTTTCTTGCCCATTCTGTAAGGATCTTGACCATAGCACCCTTCCTACAAGTTCGGTGGACTGAGTGAAGGTGTTCAGTGTGCTGAGTTAAGGAGCTCAATGGGCTGAGTGAAGGCATTTAGTCAAAGCTTACATCCATTGCTGATGGGAGGCCAGAAGCTTGGGCCATCCTTCCTGCAGAGCTGCTGCTTAGCAGAAGCTGTCCCTGCTACCCCTGCCTGGACTGTGGTGCAGCTTCTTACTTCAATCCTGACCCAGCCTGGACCCATAGACACAGCTTTCTGTCTTGGTCTTGAACCTACCTTGCCCCAGTAGACTATCAGGCTGTCACTGCATCGAGGCTGTCTCTGGGCCTGATCCTGACCCTGACTTGCTCTCTGAGCGCTCTGAGTCCTTGTCAGGGTAGGGCATTAGCCTGCCTCCCTTGCATTCACCCTTAGCTCCTGGCTCCCTCCCCATGCAGAACAGCCAGACTTTGCTCCTCCCTGACATCTTAATTCAAAGCCTAGGCTAACGTTTGTCAAAACTATTTGCATACTAAACATGCAACGAACTCGGCTTCATACTGGAAATTTAACAGTGCTGTTAGGAAGGTTGTACAATTGCAATTCCCTCTGGGTAAGTAGAATTCACAAGAACAACTTGATTGATTCCTTCAAGCTGGTGGAAACAGGGATGGTTTTCAATGTTTCTTAGCCTAATTCCAGTAGACAATAGTAGTTTTTGAGCTCAAGTAGCTGAAGTTCAGTAGGTCTTTTGTTAGAACTGGTAGTGGGGGAAAAAACAGGGAACATGTTTTGCCTTTTTGCTTGACATCAGTCTGCCCCAATAATTGCGTAATTATCTTCAATTTTTATTCTGTTGAATTACTTCTTAAACATGGACTATTGCTGCTGTGGTGTTTTGCCATGTGTTACTATATTCCTGTGGAAATGACTATACTGATCCTGTTACCACATAAGGTTCTGTACTTAGGTTCCTGCATTTTAACCCATCTTTGAAATTTTGTTTCAGAAGGAGGGATTTATCTGGGGGTGGTGGTCGTTGTTTTTCGGTTTTTAGTGACTTATTTTACTGATAATTTGAGAGTGCAGTCCCAAATATGTTTTAAGGAAGTAACACTCATTAAATAAAACTTAATCATACCAGCCTTAAATAAAGACTTACACTACAAAAGGTCCACTTCCTGATCATTTTTAGAGGCAAGAATTCTGGAACAAAATAAGCATAGGAATATGACTGTTGAAGCAGGACATAACTTGAGACTGGAAAGAAGTACAGCAACTGTAAATGAACATGACTTTAGTAAAAGCGGCCAAAGAACTAAGACAAATTTAAATCATGTGAGGCACCTGAACTAGCTTTCTGGTATGCCTCTGTGACTGTCCATAGTGCTTTGTAGCAATACCAGCTCACAGTCAGCACTGCACTGTCCTTGGAGCAACCAGTTATTCTTGTAAACTTTATCAGATCTTGGAAATTCTGTTTTCTGACATTGGTCACTTGGGCATTAGACACTTGTTAAGGCAAGCTTAAACAAATACAGGCTCAGGCAGGTACAGCAAGGTCCTGAGACCCTGCACTGTGAGGTCAATACAGAGCCTGTGGCCTTATACCAGTCCTGGTAGAAATCATGTATGCTGGATTACAGTTTCAACTTGACCTAGCTGTCATTATGAAATCTGAAAGGGGAAAAAAAAAAAAAGTTATTGCACATATAGTGGTTTATTAAAAAAACCTGTGTCTTGGAAATAATAAAAAAAAGCTAGTAAAGGCTATTGACTGGGATCATTACACTATTTTCCTATGACAATTGGGATAAAAGGTCTCTTGACAGTTTTCCCCTATGACCCTGTTGACACTTTCCTGCCTTATGAGCAAATAAAATATTAGATTTAGAAAGAAATTACAAATATGTGTATTTTGGCAAGACAGAAATGCAAAAGTAAAGCCAATGTTTGGTCACAGATGATTAAGAGCAGTAAAAAGGATAGAAAAAGTATGTGCATAGGTAGCCTCATTGCTGAGGCGAATGAAACTGAAGTAATAGATAAGAATGTACTGGAAAATGTGTTTGTTGGAGTGTGGGGTCTTTTTGTTTGCTTTTGTTTTGTTCCCTTCCCCCCTCCCTGCCCTCCCTTAAATTGATGATTTTGCATGCCAGGATTCTGGAAGGTGTAAACAAGATTCTGAAAATATAACTAATATGATTAAGTTTAAAAATTCCTGGATAACTTTGATTTCATTTCAATGGTGTAACTCTCTAGGGATGTTCTAGGGATCTGACAATAGTTTTATAAAAGTAAGAAGAAGGAAATTGCATGGGAATCCTGATTTATGATGAAAATTTGAGCAAATCCTTTATTTGTTGAGTATAAAGTGCTTTGAGACTAAGACCCTGAGGAATATTTGATTCTTTAGTTTTATGTAGTGAAGCAGATTTGAACTGTACTTAACAAGCAGAATTGCATTTGAATTGCTTTAGGAAAAAAAAATCCATTTTGATCTCTTTATTACTTGTAATTTAATGTGTTCAGAAGTGAAACAATTTAAGAACATGATGTTCAACACAGAAGGCTGAGTTTTGCGTTGTATAAGACATAGGATTTATACATTGTGGCCTAGGGCAAGTGTGCTTTCCAAGATCTGATTTGCTGCAACATAGTCCAGGCTTCTCTGTTGAAAATCTGAGTTTAGTCATAACACTGTACTTACTTACTTTTTGATTTATGATTATGTAAGCAGAAAGAATCTGCAATACATTACCATGACCTTCAAATACATTACAACTTCATACTGTCTTTACACCAATCTTATACATTAAGGAAAGGGAATAAAAAGATTATAAACTTATATATCTGATACGTAGATTACTGAGAATATATTATTATAAGTGAGAAGTGCCTGAATTCATTGAATGAACATTCAGCTTTTTTATTAATTAAATTACCATAAGCAAAATGAATGAGGAAATATATTGCATATCTTTAAACGGTTTCAGTTATAGTTTCTTCCTTTAGTGGAGATATTTGACTTCTTAAATTATTTTTGCTGCAAGTTTAAATGCAAATATCTGTGATAACATACCCATGATAACACTATTAATTGGATTATGCATTGAAAATACTCCTGAAGAATTACATTTGATACAAAACTGGATTTAGTACAGAATCCTAATAGCCAAGTGCCTGCAAACCTTTAAAATCTAATGCTATATTATCTGTTGAATAAAATGTATTAGGGCTGACAACAGGTTTTTACCTCCTTTTTGTTTCCTCCTCTCTTATTAAAAAATAATAAAATTTTAAAATCTTGCATTTTGCTTTTCTTTAGATAATTTCTTATCTTGGTAAACCTTTATTAAGAATGTCAATCTCACAATAACAACAAACCAGACTACCTGGACTCCATATCTTGTAAGAAGCTGATCTCCCATCTTCCAAATCAAATCAAGAATGTATCTTGACTCTTTCTTGTATGCTTCTGAACAGGGAGCTGTACCTGAAAACAGTATGAAGATGTTCTGGCTATTCTTCTAGTATACTGACTATTCATTCTTCATCATAGCAAGTTCTGCCCTTGCTATATAAATAGCTTAAGTTGCTTTTTATTCGCTTATTTCCAGTTGAAGCCACAAAGAAGATTTTGAAAACAGTACATGATATCTACCATATTAGGAGAAGGTTGAAAACTAGCTCTTCCTTTAGGACAGATGAAAGCAAGGCAATGAATAGGAAGTATATTATCCAAAACTGTTGCTGCACAGTCAGGATTCAGCAGGCAGCCATATGGTTGAAGTTGGAAGGGACTTCTGGAGGTCATCTAGTCCAAACTCCCTGCTCAAGCAGGGTCACCTAAAGCAGGTTTCCAAGGCCCTTGTCCAGTTGGCTTTTGAAAATCTGCAAGGATGGAGATCCCATAACATCTCTGGGCAATCTTTTCCAGTGCTTCGTCAATCCACAGTGAAAAAGTTTTTTCGTATGTTCAGGGGGACTCTCCTGTGTTTCAGTTTGCCTCTGGTCTTGTCACTGGGCACCACTGAAATGAGCCTGACTCCATCTTCTTTGCACCCTTCCTTCAGATATTTATATACACTCATGGGATCTGCCCTGAGCCTCTCTCCTCTAGGCTAAACAATTCTACTTTATCAGCCAGATAATTAATAAATATGTTGAATGCGACCTATCTCATGTTCCTGTGATCTAACTTTCCATGATATATTTCAGGGTGCCATGTGAGATAGAGGGTCCCTTGGAGCCAGGAGTGGTGGGGAATCCCAGGGGATGGTAGTGCAGGATCCCAGCCAGAGCGCGTCCTGCTGCCCCTAACCAGGGAGCATGGCTGCTGATAAAAGAGTAAATAAAATACATTTGAACAGGTGTTACTCCAGATCACAGCTTTGATGTGGCTTGTGAATGGGTAACACATTTACTATTCCCCAGTTCTTGAAAACAGACAGCGGCTATGCTGATTCCTGATATAAAGTCCCATAGCTTTTGACAGTCTTTGTATGTGCTGCCAACAGTCACTTTAGATTCTGGGATTCATTCACAAAAACAGAGACAGTAGGATATCTGATACCGAAGAAAGCTAGAAGAAATCAGACAGAGGTTATTGAATAAATTAGAATTTTTCCAGCCATACCTATTATTAAAATAGCTTTGCTTCAGAGGGAAAGATAAGGAAGACAGCCTCAAATTTTTAAAATGCAGATCTTTTATTTGGCTTTATGTATTGTTGCTGGACCTGTAAAAAAATAAAAAATCCATGATGCATGAAGCATAAAAATGAGATCCACCTATATGGTTTTTGATAACTTACATGTGCCACTCTTTATGTGAGGATTTGAAGAATTGTTTTAATTGTGCAACCACTCTTTACTCAGTGACTATTTATGCACAGTTAAGGATTTCTGAAATCAAATCAGAATGTATCAGTAATTACATCCTTTCCTGATAACATATCTTCCTTTCCTTCTGAACGAGCCTATCGTAATATTTGTCCAAACAAATGGGAAGTTAGAGCATGCCTGATACATCTGGCCATATTTCACTATTGCATTTCAGGAGCACACTTTGTGAACTGAAGAGAACATTAATCAGATTGTACTGAATTGGCTAGGATGAACAGTGATGATGGTCAATGTATTCAGATGTATGAGGAAAGTTTTTAATGAGTGTTATTCTCGCACAAGAAACTTGGCTCCTTACTCTGACATTCAGTAAGGTTAGTCATTAGGATTATCTTTGCATATGTTTTCGAAAGCACGGTAGCTGAATTTCACATAAAATTTTAAGTATGTTCATATGACAGCCCAGAAAATCCAAGCATGTTATTTGTTTGAAGCCACATAAACCAAAACGAATAAACTTAGAGTTTAGAACTTCTAAATCCTAAAACATTTTTTCTTTATATCCCAAAGCCTAGTAAATACCATTTTTGCCACTGTTGGCTGACAGAAAGTTTTACTTAAAGCTGACAGTACACAGTTTCAGCACATGTCTGGACTTGCCTTGACCGAGGCTGATTTTATCTTGCGTTAACAAATATCTAGAGGCCAAATAATGATTGACAAACATGTTGGAGCTGCAGCCCTGTGAGTTCCATCAGTTCAAGGCCTGATGCTTTATATCACCACCATAACTTGAATTTCCAAAATGTTGCCATATTTGATGTGCTATGTCTTCATTTAGGTCATAAAATGTCAAAAGTGTTGGTTACCTAAAGAATCCAGCTTAAACTTATCTAACCAAATTTGAGATAACATTGTCTATTAGAGTATTCAGATATGCGCATCAAGTGACTGCTTTTTGCGACTAAAGAGAATCATTGTTAAGTAAAAAAAAGATGTCACAAGGATTCAACAGAGATATTGTTGTGGTTTTGGCCAAATTGGCCAATGGACGGTGACAGATATTCTTCCCCCACCTCTCGCACACGGGAAGGACGAGGAGAGATAAAGAGATTTATGAGTTTAGAAGGAACTAAACTACTTTAATGAAATATTATTAATAAAATAAAAAGAAAATAATGAAATAGATACAATATATACAAAATCTTATCAAGCTCCCAGGATGACGTCACCATCAGGCACCGGGGAAGTCCCAGACTGGACTCAGTGATGGATGGGAACTGGATTCCAGAGCTGGAGTCAGGAACCCATGGATCGGGATCAAAGGCAGATGAACAGACAGGGTCCTTCTTGGACATCGGCCATTAACGAAAGAGGGCTGACCCTTTGATCTCTCAGCTTTTATACTGAGCATGGGGCAGATGGGATGGAATACCCTTGTTGGTCAGTTTTGGGTCACCTGTCCTGTCTTCTCTTCCCCACAGGTGGGACCCCTCTATGCTTTTCCATTTCTGACCCTTCAACAGGGAAAAAAACGAAGTTAGCTGGCCTTTGTTGTTACAGCAATAAGTATAAGCAAGAGCCTCTCTGCATACCATTCCTTGGCATGAACTATAAACATAGGTCTTATCACTCTGAGAATGAACAGTTTTCTGCACAATATGCTATTGATTTCAGAGAGTTAGAAGAGGCCTAGCTAAGAAGTAAAATTGCTGAACAGAAAGTTGGTTCTGTTTTACCTCAAACCAGGACAGATAGTTACCGAGATAATTTTTTTTAATCATCTTATAATTACTGCATCCTTCTCTGTAAATGTCTGGCTGCCTTCTTAAGACAAAACTTTTCAATAACAGTACTCCCATACAGTAATGTATAGCCTTTTTTTATATATATCTTATTACTCTTTAATTTACACTCCTTGTACATATGCCTCAAAAGAACGACATACTCATATATCCTTTGCTTCACATACCTCATGAAGTAGAATAAAAAGAATAATATACTGCATGTGTTGTATTTGGTAGCAGAAAAAAACAAACAACATTGTGATTCTCTTTCCAAGAAGCAGCCTGGATTCCATAGAAAATTTGGAGGGGTGATGGATCATTCCATTTTCAAATCAAAGGTGGAACTGTAGAAACTCCCTATCTTTAAAAAAGGAAAATTCTGCTTTCAAAAATTTAAATCAAACTGAAGTTTGGTAGTACCTCAGTGTCCCTTGTTAAGCTGTGGTTTCTCGGGTTGACAGGGTAACGGCTTCTAGTAAGATCTAGGAAAACAAGTCTTTTCTCATAATCAGGCTCTGTGAACTGAAATTTGGAGTCTCTTGTTTTAATTGTCTCCATTCAAAACTTGACTAGACAAACAACATGCAATCTAGTCTAAGTTGTCTCTGCTTTGAATGGAGAACTGGACTAGAAGAACTACTCCCTTCCAACCTAAAGTGTTTATGATTCTATGGCTCTGTGATAGAAAAGCATTTACAGTGACAGACAGTTTTGTCTGATAATTCTTTGCCAACTATTCTTGCCTCATGTCATGATACTGCATACTGATGTATCAGAAGATAATTTGTTCAGCCAGTTCCTCCAGGTGCATTATAATATCTTCTTTTCCACCTCTGTATTGAACTTACATGTATTTTGCTTATATGTAATGAATTTCATCTTGAAAAAAGCTTTCATATTTGCAAATAAGTATGATCTACATAGGGATTTGGCAGAATGTTGGAACTGTATATGCAGTTATATTTCTTGTCATTTCTGTATTTTTTTGGTTTGTTTTCCCCTCTCATCTGAAAGGATCTCTCATATCTGTAGCTATCTTACCTGTACTGTATCCGTCACAGACTTTGTTAATAAACTCTGAAGCTGTCCCTAGGGTTACAGGTTAAGATTACTAGAGAAACTGCTGGCTTTGCTCTTTCTTACCCTCAGAAGTAATTATAAGCATTATGATTGTAATAATAAGGGTCTGTACTACCAAAATGAAGTAAAATTATATTTTACTTTAATAGCTGTCCAAGCAGGTTCCAGTCTTTTCAGTGATTTTCCTGCCATATGCATTAACTTTCACATGTCTCCATATTAAAAATTAGGACAATTTATTTAAGAAATGACTCTGTACCCAACTGCAGTATACATGAATGATGATTATTCACTCAGCCATAAGGTTTAAGGATGGAACAGTTTGCCAGGGATGGAAGACAGAACTTTCATTCTGAAAATAGAATCAAGCCAGCCTTAAAAATGAAAGACTTCTGAAGATTAAGTTGTCTAGCTTAATCAGAGAGAAGACTGCGGGATGAATTCTACATTAATATATATGTGTATGCACACTACTATAATAGAAAGGAGAGGACAGCTGTTTAACTTTGAAGACAAAATGGTGGCATAAATCAGGGTATCGAGAGCCAACTTTTAGGCAAGTATAGTATTAGAAATAAATTTTCTGGTTGTGATACTTAAATATTGTCAGAGTAGTGCAACTTGCAATCATTGAAAACACAACTATGTCAAAGGTATACTTCACTCCGGAAAATCTTATAACCTCTGTACATGGTTTTAATGGATATAGGACTGCTTTGGTTCATTTGGACCTTGAAATCTTTTAATCTCTGATTCCCCATTTTCATCATCATCTTTCAAGACTACCGGCGAAAACAAAATTTGATGCATTGACATTTTAATGTTCTTCATACTTGCATCTATACATTAAAATAGTAACAAAATCAAATTTCATGCGTCAGAGCTTTAGCAAGTCATGAGCAAAGTAAAGGAGTACATTGTCTTGATGAGCAATTGGTTAGATATATCTTTTTTCCTCTTCCTCTGAAGAATCAGAAGCTAGCTGCAACTATAGACTGTAGATGAGCTCCTGAAGTGTCATAATGTAAGAATTATTTTTCAGCCTCTTTTTTATGATCAGAATAAATCAATTCTTGACAAGAAATGTCAAAACTGAGCTGAGCTTTATTTGGATTGATTATCTGTGTATATTTCAGATAATCAAATCCTACCACTATTAAAAACCTGCAGTAGAGGAGCACATGCAGTCCTCCCTGATGCCATAGCCTACTCAGGGAGAAATGCATGCAATCATTACACCTATGGGCTGCAAGAAAGGGAAGTTATCAACTCTTGCAACACTCAGATCAAAAGGCTGGCAGCTGTGGTTGTTGACCTTGGAGAGCTGCCAGATTCCCACAGAGCCGCTCTCATTCCCCCTCCTTAAGAGGACAAGGGGAGAAAATAATGGAAAAGCTTGTCATCTGTTAATGTCTCCACACTGTTTTGGGGAAAGAACTATTCCACATTGGAAAAGCACCTAGTTAAAATTAGGTAAAAGAAATAATCCAGAAAGTCGTAACTATTGTTTACCCACTTAGGATAAAAAGAAAAAAATGTGTAAAATCTGTACCTTCTTAAAGAATACTGTAAATGTGAGGTTGAATAAATTAAACCTACTTCACTATCATTTTCTCCATGGGCTGCAGAGGAATCTCTGCTCCCACACCTGGAGATCCTTCTCCTCCTTCTCCTTCTCCTTCTCCTTCTCCTTCTCCTCGGACCTTGGTGTCTGTAAGGCTGTTTCTCTCACATTTTTCTCAGTCCTTTCTGTTACAGCAGCCACACAGTATATTTTGCCCTTTCTTAAATATCTTATCACAGAAGTAGCATCATCATCTGATGGACTCAGCTGTGTCTTGCAGTGGGTCCATTTTGAAGCTGGCTGGAACTGGTTCTGTCTCATGTGGTGGAAGCCCCTGTTCTCAGAGAAACCACCCCTGCAGCTCCCTTCCTCTCTCAAGTCTTGTCACATAAACCTAATATAGTTCCCCACAGTTTGTGGAATGAAGAATTTCTTCATTGCAAATGATTTACCAGATTCCCATTATAAACTTTCATTTATCTTCCATCCACGCAAAAAAGCAAAACAAAGTAAAAAATAACATTGAGCCCAAATTTAAATTAGATGGGTTATATCCAAAGTTACTCCATAAAGTTTGAAAGTAATAAACAGATTAAGTGAACAGGACCTTATAAAATAAAGCGGGCAGAAAAATATTTAGAATTATGACTATTTTTGCATTATTATGACAAAAATGTTGAAAAATATGATCAACGTCTTTCTCTATAAAATCCTAGTTGATTATTATTTCAAGTAGTAAATAAAATATTTTTTAGCTTATTTACTAATAAATTTTTAGTTAGGAAATGGGCAGAGAAGTAAGAAGTTGTTCTCAGAAATCCGCTCTTAGAATTCCACAATATGTTTTAGAAGATGCATTTGCTTTTATTTTTACATAAGAAAGCCATTTTTTCTGGCATAAAGCAGAACGTGTGAATTTCAGTCAGTTTAAGTTCTGAAGACAGGATCAATATATTTATTAACATCTTGCAGTCTGTGAGGATTTGTGAGTGATTTGCTCTCTCTACATTGCTCTGGTTTAAATATCATCTTCTTGTTAAGTTTCTTCCAATCTCAAGCATGGCATCTCTTGGGGGTTGAGGACTTGCGATCTTGGCTAAAAGCTGTGTCAGTTGACAAGAAACTTCTTATTAGATCCAGAAAGCTTGGAAAATTTGTTTTGAGAGGTGAATTAAATAGGCAATTCGAAACAGAGCTTACATCTTTGGAGACAACAGGGGACTAATAATCTCATGCTCTCTTGAAGACATGGTACAGTAAAAAAGATTCCTTATAATTCTTTCACAATGATAATGGAGAACAGGTATATGACTTTCTGCGATAAGCATAAATTTTTATAAAGGGATGGAAGCTGGTAATATAAAGAGGTAAGAGAAAAGCCTGTCACGGACTACCATGTTCTGTAATGCTTATGCTGATGCTTATGCTGAAATCTGCTGGTTTCAGAATAAAAATTCTGAAATTCATGTTACATATAAAGATAAGTGAAGTTTATGTCTGTGAAGTTTTTTTTTTCTTTTTTTTTTTAGTATTGTCAGTTAAAAAGATGTGTTGTACACTTAGAACCATGACCATGGTGATCAAGTCCCAACAGAAATTAAGTGTATTCAAATATTTTTTCTTACTTCTGTAATTGTTCAGTGCCATGCCTGTGGTGTAGTTACAACATTATTGATAAAAACTCATAAACTTAATTTACACAAACCTTTAAGGACTAAAAAAAGTTCATTTGAGAGCATGTTTTATTTTTTTTTCTTCTCTCTCTCTCTTTTTTTTTTGTTTTTTGGTTTGGTTCATTTAAAAATGTATTACTATGTGTGTAGGAAATGATACAATTGCAAATATTTGGATACCTTTAACTAAAGAGGGAAATGAAGCTTTCAAAGACATAAAAAGTAGTAAATATCATGTCACTGTGAAAGAAAAAAATTACTGCTAAAGGATGTCACTTTTAGGGATAGTAACCAAAGATGAGATGTGTGTTCATATTATTTGTTTTACTAATTTGACGTTATTTGATATTGTTTGCCTATGCATAATAAAGGAGAATAGAAACATGAACTGACTCTACAAAAATATATCCAGAGATCCAGATAACACAGGTAAAAGATGAAGAGTACATGAAGTCTTAAAGTTAGAAAAACTTATGTAACTGTAAATGTGGATGAGATGTTAAAACGGGCAAACTGTATAATGTAGGTTATATCCCACATGTGCGAATGAAGGGAAATAGAAAAGGGATTTCAATTTTTTAAAGGGAAGTCATCAACATCACATATAACTACCCATTCCATCCAAAAAAAATTGTCAAATGCTTATTGAACTCTGTATTATTGTCATTATTTATAGGATCTGAAAGAATATAATGTAATTTTTACAAATAATTTTCCTTTTAATTTAATTTATATTGCTAAGAAGAATTTGGGAAGTATTTTTCCATCTTCAGAAATCATGAGTATTGTGTAAACATTCCTTAGTTGGAAATGATCACTGGTGTATCACTTATGTGATGGCTGAGGCAGGATTTCAGATCATCTCTTGTGATTTTAATAAGTAATTTTCAAACAAGCTATAACATTAGTGTCCCATGTGACATCTAGCATACCTGAATTCTTCTTCCCTATATTCTTTTGACCTGAAAAAGGACTTTTGTGCCAGCATCTTGTAATTTTTTTTCCAGTTCTATCAACAGATCTAATAAGAGATATTAATTCTCACAAGCCTTCCTTTAGTCTCTAGCTTGTGTATTTGTGCAGAAGAATTGAAAGTCTGAATTTAATACATTGGAATTCATTGTGGCCAGAAGCATATATGTAAATGTCAATGCTGAAGCTTAACCTTTTTTTAATATTGTCAACTATATATTGGCATCTGGCTTTCTTGGCCCCTTTTCTGAGAAAATGTAAATGTTTTAGCCCTCCTGGCAGGGAATTTCAGCATACAT
Organism: Dromas ardeola; assembly: GCA_013398915.1. NCBI lineage: Eukaryota > Metazoa > Chordata > Aves > Charadriiformes > Dromadidae > Dromas > Dromas ardeola. The sequence goes on along the minus strand of VYZM01014476.1, from coordinate 8,342 downwards.
AATAGAAGAGAGAGACTATAATGCATAGTGCTCCTGCAGTGGCTAACAGAAGTAGCTGACAGCCCAAAGCTTCATGCTTATCTGCTGCTCTCATTCAGGAGCCAAAGTGATGTTTCCTTCTGTTCCCAACTGATAACAAGTGCGCAATACAGGCAAAAATAACTTTGGGCCAACTGCACCCCTATCAGAAAAGAGAAAAACAAGTTGCTGGGCTGATTGGCAAGAAGGTGGTGAAAGGTTCATAGGTTTGCTGAAACCAAAGTGTGTAGAGTTGGAGGCTAAGGGAAAAGGCAACTGAGTTCTAGGAAATAAGAGGAGGAAAAAAGCCAAGAAAGGGCATAGGAAAAGATGAAATACAATGAAAGAAAACATAAAAATTTAAGTAGAAAAAGAGATTCTCAGAGAAAGGGGTTACTTGCTTCACTGGAATGGAAAATGTGCGCACAGTTTGTTTCCCTATAGCAGTCTAAGTTTGGGAGCAAAAATTCATGATGCTGCTGCCACACAAGCAATTGTTTTCCAATTTCAAGTTAGGAGTGATAAAAGAGAAGAGATTTCTACCCCTTTACTTCTGCTGATGACTCAGTATTTAGTTAATTGTCATATGTCTCCTGTGCTCTTCTGCCTTGAGGAATTCCAGGCTAAAGCTGCTTGGAAATTTAAGATTGGAATAATTTCTCATAAGAAAATATTAATTAGTTTCAAAATACGACTTGTGAGGACATATACAACAAAGAGACTTATATGGTTGAAGTGCTTCAGAGACATTAAATTCTCTCTTCCCCATTCCACCTATTTGTCTTTTCAGTCTAAACATGTCAGGAAGACATGCTTAGATTTGCCTGTTCTTTTCTTTTGGAAAGGTTGTTGGGTTTCTGACACAGTCTTTGGACACTTTTGGAATGCTCCCTATGGAAAAAAAAAGTTTTGAAACTCAAAAATATCACAGTAGTTTTAAAAAAGTTCTAGTTCAGTTTTGTTCTAGATAGTTATTCATCATCAAATCTGTAGGCCTATTGAATCAATTTTTTCTGTCCTTAAGGGGATTTATGTGTAAATGAATAACTTCCACTAAAGCCTGCAGGAAAGAGTAGAAAGGCTTCTGAGAGGTCAAATTTACTAATTGTGTAAAGTCTGCAACCACAGAGTGTTCATGGAATACTGTAGACTTTGCATTCCATGGAATTATATGAACTTCCTGTGTCTAAGATGAGGAATTTAGTTAGAATTAGAACACAATAGAAGGGGCTTTCAGCTGTTAGGAGATTACATCATATTGGTTTTATAGGACTATTTTAATTGTTTATAATAATGAATTCTTTGACCAGCTAGAGGAGAGGAGAAGTGTTATTGAAATTTTTTGGTGTCCAGATCAGAGTTATTTTTCTGAAAAAATTAAGATGTGCCACTTACGTTCAAGAAAATAGCATTAATATATGAAATAACATCACTACATAGCATAGTTTGGTTCTCCTAAATAGTTACACTGCAAATGAAAGGTCACAAATGCATAGAAGTGCAGCGCCTCTCCAACCAATTTTTGCATACAGTATTAAGGAACTGACTATATACTATTAATCATTCTTCTTGTCTGGCCTTAATATAACTAATCATTGATTCGCAAGATGTGTAGAGTAGAGTAGAGTAGAGTAGAGTAGAGTAGAGCAGAGCAGAGCAGAGCAGAGCAGAGCAGAATAGAATAGAATAGAATAGAATAGAATAGAATAGAATAGAATAGAATAGAATAGAATAGAATAGAATAGAATAGAATAGAATAGAATAGAATAGAATAGAATAGAATAGAATAGAATAGAATAGAATAGAATAGAATAGAATAGAATAGAATAGAATAGAATAGAATAGAATAGAATAGAATAGAATAGAATAGAATAGAATAGAATAGAATAGAATAGAATAGAATAGAATAGAATAGAATAGAATAGAATAGAATAGAATAGAATAGAATAGAATAGAATAGAATAGAATAGAATAGAATAGAATAGAATAGAATAGAATAGAATAGAATAGAATAGAATAGAATAGAATAGAATAGAATAGAATAGAATAGAATAGAATAGAATAGAATAGAATAGAATAGAATAGAATAGAATAGAATAGAATAGAATAGAATAGAATAGAATAGAATAGAATAGAATAGAATAGAATAGAATAGAATAGAATAGAATAGAATAGAATAGAATAGAATAGAATAGAATAGAATAGAATAGAATAGAATAGAATAGAATAGAATAGAATAGAATAGAATAGAATAGAATAGAATAGAATAGAATAGAATATTTCAGTTGGAAGGGATTTACAATGATCACCTAGTCGAACTGCCTGACCATTTCAGGGATGACCAAAAGTTAAAACACATTGTTAAGGACATTGTCCAAATGCCTCTTAAACGCTGACAGGCTTGGGCATCAACCAGCTCTCTAGGAAGCCTGTTCCAGTGTTTGACCACTCTCTTGGTAAAGAAATGCTTCCTAATGTCCAATCTAAACCTCCTCTGATGCAGCTCTGAACCATTCCCACACATCCTATCACTGGATCCCAGGGAGAAGAGGTCAACACCTCCCTCTCACCTTCCCCTCAGGAAGCTGTAGAGAGCAACGAGGTCACCCCTCAGCCTCCTTTCCTCCAAACTAGACAAGCCCAGAGTCTTCAGCCGCTCCCCACAGGACATGCCTTCCAGCCCTTTCACCAGCTTTGTTGCCCTCCTCTGGATGCATTTGAGGACCTTCACACCCGTCTTAAACTGTGGGTCCCAGAACTGTACACAAGGTGAATGCAGTTCTCAAGGTGAGGCCTCACCAACACTGAATACAGCGGGATAATCACCTCTTTTCACCAGCTGGTGATGCTGTATTTGATGCACCCCAGGATGCAGTTTTCCCTCTTGGCTGCCAGGACACACTGCTGACTCCTGTTGAGCCTGCTGCCAACCAGCACCCTCAGATTCCTTTCTGCAGGGCTGCTCTCCAGCCACTCCTCTCCCAATTTAGACTTGTGCCTGGCATTACTCCATCCGAGGTGCAGACTCCAGCATTTGGGCTTGTTAAATTTCATCCCATTAATCATAGAGCAATGCTCCAGTCTATGTAGATCCCTCTGCAAGGCTTCCTGTCCCTCCAGAGAGTCAAGAGCACCTCCCAACTTAGTATCATCAGCAAACTTGCTAATGGGGCGCTCACTCCTGCATCCAGATCTTTAATGAATATATTGAACAGAACTGTCCTTAAATTGAACCCAGAGGAACACCACTGGTAACCAGTCACCAGCCAGATGTAGCCCTACTCACTACCACTCTTCGCTGCTGTTCAGCAGTTCCTCACCCAGCACACTGTGAACCTGCTCATCCCACAGTTGGACAACACTTCCAGAAGGATGCTGTGAGGGACCCTATGAAAAACCTTACTAAAATCCAGAAAGCTACATCTACCACCTTCCCTTCATCCACTAGGTCAGTGACCTTATTATCGAAGAATATCAAATTAGTAGAACAGGACTTTCTCTTTGGGAACCCATGTTCACTGTACCTGATGATTGCATTATTCTTCAAGTGCCTTTTGGTAGTACCCAGCATGATCTTCTCCATAATTTTTCCAGGAATTGAGGTTAGACTAACAGGTCTGTAGTTCCCTGGGTCACACTCTTGTAAACTGAAATGACATCATCTAGCTTCCAGTCAGCATGGACCTCCCTAGACTCCCAAGATCTTTGGTAGATGGTCAAGTGGTATAATCAATAATTACTAGTAATTAATTAATAATTTGGTTTCTGTGTTCAAACCATCTTGTCCTTGCTTCTGCACAGAAAGTATATAAAGTGAGTGGGAAGTGAGGTGGTAAAAGTTTGTCAGTGCAGGATGACTTCCTCTTCTATTTGTTCCCAGACATGGAAAAGAGAAAGAATTCAGAATGTCTAGGCTGTCAGGATCAAAATGCAGCCTGTTAAACATGGCCTTTGGTAGACAATCGAGAGTGGTCCTGCCATAACAGCTGCTAGCTCCTTCAGTACTCTGGGATGAATCCCACCAGATCCCACGGACCTGTGAACATTCAGCTGGTTATGGAAAGTCACTGTTCCCAGACTCGTGGTCCTCCAACTCAGGGGACTGGGCAGTCCAAGGTCTGTCAGTATTATTAAAGACTGAGGCAAAAAACCATTGAATGCCTCCACTTTTTCGTCACCCCTATTAGTCAGATGAACATCTTCAACAAGTATCAGTCTAATGTTTTCTTCAGATCTCCTTTTGCTGTTAGCACACTTAAAAAGACCTTCTTGTTATCTGACACAACACTGGCCAGTTTCAACTCCAATTGGTCTTTTGGCCTTCTGTGTCTTCTCCCTGCATATCTGAACCACAGCTCTGTAATCTTTCTGCAAAGGCTGGACTTGCTCCCAGAGATGATACAATTTCTTTTTCCTCTTGAACTCCATGAGGAGTTCCCTGTTCAGCCAAGCTAGTCTTCTACCCAGCTTGCTTGATTTACAATGCAGTGGAATTGCCTGCTCCTGTGCTTCTAAAAGGTGGTTCTTCAAGACTGACCAGCATTTGTGGATTCCTTAGTCCTCAAAAAGAGACTCTCAGGGTACTCTGATGAATAGCTACCTGAATATCTTTAAGTTTGCTTTCCTGACGTTCAGGGTAGCAACTCTGCTTTCTTTTTTTCTCATTACACTGAATCGATTAATATTTCATGATCATTGTGGCCAAGACAACCACTTATTATCACATGTCCCACACGTCCATCTCGATTTACAAATAGGAAGCCTAGGAGGGCATCTTTCCTAGTTGGCTCACTGAGTACTTATGACAAGAAGTTATCTCCTGCAAACTTCAAGAATTTCCAAGATCTGCTCATCACTGCAGTATGGTATTCCCAGTTGATGTTTTTGGAAGTTGAAATTTCCCATAAGGACAATGGGTACTGATCCAGAAATTTCTCCTAATTGCCCACAGAACCAGTGCTTACATGTTGGCTGGGCGATTGGTAGTAGACACAACTACAACATCTCCTTTGTTTTCCATCCCCCTAATCCTTACCCAAAGGCTCTCAACCACATCCTCACTAACTGTAAAGGCTGTACAATCAAATCTCTCCCTTACATATAGCGCAACACTTCCACTTCACCTGCCCTGCCTATCCCTCCTTAACAGCCTGTGGCTCTCCATCCCAGCACTCCAGTGAAGGGACTCATTCCACCAAGTCTCAGTAATGCCAATGTTATCATAGTTCTGGGTACTAACCAATGGTTCCAGTTGGTCCTGTTTGTTTCTTATACTGCATGCATTGGTGTACAAGCATTTTAGATACACTCTGGAGCACTCCGTGCTCCCAGAAGCAGTGTAATTGTTCTCACTAGCATTGCCACCCTCAGGCAATGCCATGCCAACCCTTGGCTTACCTACCACAATCCTGTTGGTATCCCCTTCCCCCACTGATTCTAGTTTAAAACTCTCTTGGTCTCTCCTGCCAGCTTATGCCCAAAGATGTGTTTTCCCCATTAGGACAGGTTGATCCGGTCAGGCCCCAGCATACCTTTTGTCTCAAAGGTTCTTGAATGGTTTAAAACCCCAAGATTTCGGCAAAGGCACCAGTCCTGGAGGCAGGTATTGATATCCTGGGATTGCCCATTTCTTCCGAAGTCTCCCCTCATTACTGGGAGGATCAAGGAAAACATTATCTGTGCTCCTGAATTTTTTAACATTCTTTCAAAGGCTCTGAAATCTCTTTTGATAAACCTCAGACTTTTTGTTGCAACTTCATTAGTACCCATGAGAAGGAGCTGGAATGGATAATAGTCTGAAGGTTGTACTAAGTTTTTCAGTCTTGTGACGTATCGAATTCAGACCTCAGGGAGGCAGTAACCTTTCCTGAAAAGAGGATTCAGTCTGCAAACGGGTGCATCCGTTCCGCACAGGAGGAAATCACCAATGACCATTGTTTCTTATAGGCACTTAATGCAGGTTTTGTTGCGAGGGGTTGGTCTCTCTGACCTTGGCAAGACAGCTTGCATAGATTCCTCCTTTATCTCATTAAGTGCTTCGTTCACTGTACCCAGTGCTTCATACCTATTCTGTGAGGGTATCTCAGAGGATAAGGAAGGAGTCGTCTCATAGGTCCATGCTGTAACATTCTTCCACCCCTCCTTATCCCTTTTAACACTGTCTTCATCCTGTCACAAAACAGATCCTGGACCTGCCTCTATAGTGGCCACACTATGTTGACTTACATGTATCAGAGGTGGCAAAGTGTGGCTACATTGATCAACCTTGTTCTCAGACTCTTAAATATTCCTCGGTCTGCCCACCTCCTCCTGCAGCTCAGCCACAAAGCACAACAGTTCATCTATCTGGCCACACCTTCCACAGGCTTCCTTGGAATCACTCTCCACCTCCAGGAATATTCCTTCGCACATCCCACAGCCAGAAACCTGGGTGGTCATATGCTTGGCCAGGAGCTCTGTCTGTATGGCTACATTGGTTCTACCAGGTGCTATAAGCTCAGGAAAAGCAGAGGACACTGCTTTTTGCTGGGTGGACACTATGCTGCCGCACACGTGCCTGCTGTTATGCACTTGCCCGCTGCCACACTGACGCGACTTGCCCTTCTTTTCCCTGCAAATAGAATCATAGAATCGTAGAATCATAAAGTCATAGAATGGTTTAGGTTGAAAAGGACTTTAAAGATCATCTAGTTCCAATCCCCTTCTATGGGCAGGGTCACCTCCCACTAGACCATGTTTCTCAAAGCCCCATTCAGCCTGGCCTTGAACCCTTCAAGGGATGGGGCATCCACAGCTTCCTGACGTAACCTGTTCCTCTGCTTCACTGTCCTGGTTCCAGTGGGGACAGGGTTAATTCTCCCCAGGCTCCAGCAGGGATACAGGTATTCCATCCCATGTGAGCCATGCCCACTCCGAGCTGCCAGGGGAGGGGGCAGGAAGTCACCCCTTGGAGTGGGCTGTGGCATCCCAGGTCTGGTCAGTGAGCGGTGGGGAGCGGCGGTTCTGTAATTGTGTTTGTATATTCAGCTACCCATGTTATTGTTGTTGATTCCTTGTTCCCTTTGCTGTTCTGTTAAATTGCCTTTGTCTCAACCCATGAGTTTTGCCTTTTTTCTTCCGATTTTTTCCCATATTGGGAAAGCCTGAGAGAGCAGCACATGGTTCTTTGTTGCTGTCTGAGGCCAAACCACAGCAGTCCTTCTTGGCACCCAAAGTGGGGCAACAGGTGTTGAAATAACGACAAAATCCAACTACAGCTTGTAAAAATAAATTTGTTGTATGCATTTATTGTATTAGGTAAATAGTCGCTTGTCACCATGTTGCTTGGTTTGTTCTCATGGCTGTGTTATGTAAATTCCTGTATGGTTTATGTACTCCCCACGATGATGTTTGTTACTTCTGGGAGAGGGATCAGAATTATCATTTTACTGTCCTGTGTGATATCGGCTTATGATATGATAACATCACTGTTTAGACAGTTATTTTGGAGCGTTTCTGTGGTATTGCTGTCCTGCCCATACCTTGGACACTGTCTCTCAGAATTTATTAATAATTACACCCAGTCTATGGGGGAAACAGGGGAGGATACTTTCCCCAGAGCTTTTGCCTCCCTTTTATCCATCAGACCAGGTATGACAGCTTTTAGAATTTTGAATATCCTTGGAATGCTCAAACCAGCCTGGCCCTATTGTTATGTCTCCTGAATGTGTTACAGGTCTTCTTTAGGGTTAAACGACTATTTGAGACTACCACCCAGAGATCTGCTCCGAGACTGGATAGTCAGGGGTGGCTTGGCATGTGGGAGAACATGGGCAGGTATCTAGAGAACTTCTCACCTCCAATGGTCTGGGACTTCACCCCTGAACAATTACAGGATCCTGATAAAGTAGTATAATACCTGAAGGGAAAATGTTGTGGGTATTCCAGAGAGGTACAACTCACCGCACTGTGCTGGGCCCTGGCCAGTATTTACCAAGCACTGCTCAGTGTTACACAGCACCCTCAGGGGAAAGAGATGGAAACCAGACCAGCAGACACTGTGGCTATTGCAACCCCTGTGACAGACACTGTGGCTACTGCAACCCCTGAGACAGGCACTGCAGCTACTCCAACCCCGGTGGTAGCCACTGCTGCTGAACCAGGGAAATAACCAGTGCCAGTATCAGTTACCCCCATACAGAAGAAGAAGTACACGAAGAAATCAGTTCGCTTAGTAAGAGATAATGATGAACCAAGGCCATCATGAGAACAGGAGGAAGAGGCAGAACCAGGGATAATCACCCAATCCCTATCCTTGAGTGGGCTGCGGGATATGCAAAAAGATT